>CM056055.1:133681720-134022459 GCA_029574335.1 Rana kukunoris
GGGAGGTCCCCCCCCTGAGGAAGAACCCCGATATGCTTTGGGGACACCTGCTAATGGGTGCCCCATCTCACCACACAAGTTGCAGCATATCTTCCCACATGACTCGGACTGGTGGCCAAACTCGTGGCACCGGCCACATCTGACCACCGTGCAGGTCCGAGCTCATGTGGGGTCGGGCTGCCGCACTTGAAGCAACGACGGGGCTGTCCCGGGTAGAACGCCAGGATCCGGTCTCTGCCTAGAAAAGGCGCTGCCAGGGAGGTGGGCAACACTGTTGCCCTCCCTCTTGAGCCGGATCCTGGTCAACCAAGCCCCGGTCCAGACCCCGCGCTCATCAAGGTTCTTCCTCAGGGGGGTCTGCAACTGCCCGTACCTCCCGAGCCAGGTGGCAATGTCCTCCGGAGGGAGCGACTCATTCCTCACCAGGATGGTGATGTTCTTAACCTCCTCCTGCCTGGAGATGGGAATGAGCCTGTACCTCTTCCAAGGGTCAACGCCCCTCACCAACCCAAAGCCGGTGATAAAGCGTTCCATACACACGGGAGTGACAAAACTTATATCAAACTCCCGTGTGTGGTGGGATGGATGACAGCAAAAAGGTCATCCACCCCAAAACCCAAGGAGAGTACCAGGCCCACCCCCACCACCTCACCTCGGCGGGGCAGGGGTCCGGACCCTCGTACCGAAGCTGGACAACATTCCTACGCCTCCTCTCTGGACCACCTGTACCCCTCGTCCACGCCGACCCCTGCGTCCTCTCCTGGTCAGCAGGGGGGGCGCGGAAATTCTGGGCGCCAAACCGGCTGTACAGGTGGTCCAGAGGGGCACGAGAGCCCAACACCTGGGCGAAAGAGCGACCCCCCTTTAGGGCAGACAATAAGTTGGCCTCCGGAGACCCCCGAAAGATGTTCTCCGGAAGTGGGGGGGGACGGGGGGGGCCCCATCCCTGCCGGTGGTGTTGCACCCACCCCCGCTGATATACCCTGACCACCCTGACCCACCACCTTTGGCCTGACTACAGGCTCCCCCCCCCCCGGGACCACAGCAGAGGGGGGTACCACCCCCACCAAACTCCCCCACCCAGACCCCTCCGCGACCACACCAGCCCCTTGGGACTCCACCTGTACTGGGGGGGAGCCCCCCTGGGACCCCTCCAACTGCCGGATATAATCATATGCTATACAGTCCACTGGGAGGGGTCCCACCTGACTTTCCCCCCACCCCGCCTGTGCTGCAGGGAGCCCCTCGGGGCCTGTGGCAGTGTCCATGGGGACCTGGGGGGGTGGCAGCTTACCGTCCAATTTACCGTCCTCACCGTCTCTGTCCATCTCCTGCCGGGGGTGCCTGGAGGTGCCTGCTGCAGCGTCCGGGGCTGGGCACCCCTGCACCCCCGGCCTCTCATCCCCCAGGTCCCCTGAGCCCCCACCGACCACCGCAAACTCGCGGGGGGGCACTTCCGGTCGCGGGACGGGCACTTCCGGTTTCGGTCTGGTCACTTCCGGTTTCGGCTGGTCACTTCCGGTTTCGGCTGGGGCACTTCGGTTTCGGCTGGGCACTTCCGGTTTCTTGGGGGCACTTCCGGGTCCCGGTCTACTCCACCCCCAACAGCCGGCGCCATCTTGGCCACACTGCACACAAGCTGTTTACCTCCAGATGACCGCAGCACAATGCCTCCACCATGTGTCTGCCTCTCTCCCGATGACATAGCAGCCGCAGGAGCAGTCCCTGGCCTTTCCATGGCCAGATCCTCCCGCTCCACTGCAAGCTGGGGTCATGGAAGCCGACACATGGCGGGCTTCAGCTGTGGCAGTGCGACCATCCTGGGGGAGCCTGGGTATGCTGACCTGAAGATGGCGGGGGGGGTACCGCCGGCGGCACCTGGGCCCGGCGACCTCCTGGATCACTGGACTCCCCGGACTTCGCCAACCCCCCAGTCCCTTCCACGGACCGAGGGATCGGCTCCCGGGAACCCTCCCCAGGTTTTATGGCCATACTGGGGCCTGCTGCACCACCGGCACTGCCCCCCCCCCACTGCACCCAGGCTCCCCTGACTCTCCTGGCTGTTTGGGGGGTTGGGACCCCTTCTTAGACCGCCCGCTCCTCCTCGCTGCCTGGCTCCCTTCCCGGTTGGCCTGCTGGAGGGTCCTCCGGAGCTCCTCTAGGAAGTTCACCTCTCCAGCCCACGTTGGCAAAAGCCCCCCAGGTATTCCCATATTTCTTTTACTTCTAGTCCTAGGGTGGTGATGGCCCCCTTGAATTCAGATCTCTTATTACTGGAGCACCTGTCCCTCTTTTCCCTCAGGCCTGCGAGAGTAGTCATCTTTTCCACGCAGGCCTGAGATATCCTCACCAGCAGGGATTTGATTTTATCCCGCCTCCTCCTGGTTCTTGCCTCATTCTCACCTGGCTGAGGGGCTGTCCAGTCTGAGAGACCCACCTGGGTCTCCAGGAAGAGACGGTCCTCCTGCTGATGGTGGTGGCGGTGGTCTGGCTGGAGGGCAGGTGCTGTTGACTCCTCCGGAGGCCGGAAGCCGGTCCACCTCCGGGGCTGAGGGAGGCCATCCCACCTCTTCCGGGGCAGGGGGCTGGGGGCTGGAGGTGGTCCTGGTAGGCTGGAACACAGGAGCTCTGGAAGACAGGTCTTCTCTCCTCTCCAGCAGGAAGCAGAATGAGCTCTGTGGGAGGAGCCGGAACTACTGCCAGTGGGAGGAGCTGCACTGAGACCGAGGAGGGGTAATTTTTTATTTATAAAACTACGACCAAAAGGTTAACAAATATATAAAATAAACAAAATAACTAAATAAACCAAATAACACAAAAACAAACAACAAAACACAAACCATCAAATCACCGACCTCCACCCACCAAGAAATAACTATAAAGAAAAAAAAAAAAAAAAATAGCACCAGAACAGGTATTTACAACAGGCTCACTGGTACAAGAGAAAGTCTTTATAGTCCATCAGAAAAGCTTGCCCAGATCATTGCCAAAAAAAAAAAAAAAACACTTAAAACGGCTCACTGGTACAGTAGGGAGATATTAAAGTCCATAGAAACCACTACTGTCCAGATCATCGCCAACCCACAACACACCCCACCATCACAACAACAAATACCTACAACCCACGTATGAGCAAGAACATGATAGTCAGACATGTCTGTAGCCTTATTTCAAAAAAAATACCATAAACAAAATCTAAGGGGGTGAAAAAGGATAGATGCCCCTACCCATGGAGAGGGGCAGAGCCGTGACCTAAGGGGGCTGGAAGAGGAACCCCCTCCATAAATGGGCACACCTCTCAGGCCCGACCCTGCTCCTTTCCAGATCCCGCACCTTCACCAACTCCCGAAAGATACCGCCCACCACCTCATGCACAGGCAGGATTTTGTCCCTAGTGGACACCAAACACCGAGCGTGCCAAGTGTAATAAAGCACAACTAGGCTGACTAAATAAAGTGACGATAACTCAAATCCCCTGCGGACCCCAAAATCACCATACACTCGCTCAGCATAGGTCAGGGCCGGAAGGCGGGGGTAGCCAATGGCACCCCCTACCTTCGTAAGAACCTCCATGTTGAAGGGACATTGGACCAGAAAATGGTCCATGGTCTCCAATGTCCCACCACATTCCTGACGGGGGCAGTCCCTGTCCCCCAGGTTCCTGTATTTGAGATTCGCACGGACATAGAGTCGTCCATGGAACGACCTCCATGCGAGATCCCAAAACTTACTTGGAATTCTAGAAGAATTCAAGAGGGCTAGCCCCTCCGTGAGGACCCTCTCAGGGCAGTCCCTCAAAGACAGGGGCTTCAAAATGTCCGAGGCCATGACCCTCAGGTACAGCTCCCGCCGACCCAAAGAGCCCACCTCCAGGGCAGTTATCCGCCACTGCCTCAGTACCTTTAATGCCAGGGGGACATAGGAAGGGAGATACCCATGCGATCTCCTCAGATCGCCGGGCCTCCCCCCCTCCCCCCACTGCCTCAAGAACAGCAAGAGCCAGTCCTTGCATGAACACTCCCACCAGGAAGGCTCGTCCACAAATATGGACTGCAAATTGTATTTAACAAAGATGGTGACAAAGAACACCACCGGGTTGACCATGTCCAACCCACCTTGCCGTCGCTGGCGGTATGTGACCTCCCTCTTGATCAGGTTCAGTCTGCTTCCCCACAACAGCAGGAAGAACAGACCATAGACCCGAGCATAGAGAGATGCTGGCAAAAGACACACATAGCTTACAAAGAGAAACTCAGGCAATAAGTACGTCTTGACCAAGCTTACCCTTTCCCTCAGGGAAAGTTTCCAACCTTTCCAGGCCTTCACCTTCCGAGTGGCACTCACCAGCCTGCGCTCCCAGTTTAGCTTGGGATAATCACCCGGGCCGAAATGAATGCCAAGAACTCGAATCTCTGGTACGGGCGTGGGGAACACGTCCGGAAGGGGGAACTGCTCCCCCTCCTTCCCCAACCAGAAAACTTCACTCTTGTCCCAATTGACCAGCGAGCCTGACGCCTCAGAGTAGCACCCGATCTGGGACTCCACATAATGGGCCTCCTCACGACCAGATACCACCACCGAGACGTCGTCCGCATAGGCCACAACCCTCACCGCCGAAACCGGACCCCCGACAGGTCCCACCGGAACCCCCCCCAGACGCCCGCAGTCTAGCCTCCTTACGAAGGGGTCGACCGCAAAGATGTACAGGAGGGGGCTCAGCGGGCACCCCTGCCGGACGCCAGAGTCCACGGCAAAGGCCCGGCCCACCCAACCGTTGACAAGAGGGAAGCTCTCAGCTCCCCTATACAATACCTGCAGCCAATCAACGAATTGATCAGGCAGACCGTATCTCCTCAGAAGCAGCCAAAGGTACTCGTGGTTCACCCGATCAAACGCCTTAGCCTGATCCAATGCAAGCAGATACCGCTCGCTGCCATCAGCCCTGCACCTTTCCACAGCCTCCCGGACGCTCAGGACGGCACTAAAAGTGCCCCGGCCAGGAATTGTGCAGTGCTGAGAGGGAGACAGCATCCTGCCCGCCAAAGCAGACAGACGTGTAAACAAGATCTTTGCCAGTATCTTCCTATCTGTGGTAAGAAGGGCGATCGGACGCCAATTCTCCACCACAGACGGATCTTTCCCCTTTGACAGTAGGATCAGAGCTGACCTTCTCATTGAGGGAGGCAGCAGGCCATAGGCCAAACATTCACTAAACACGTCCCTCAGATGAGGAGCCAAGAGGCTCTTAAAGTTTTGTAGAACTCGGCCGTGAGCCCATCGGGCCCAGGTGACTTTTTAGAAGCTAAAGAGCTAATAGCCTGCTCAACTTCAGCTACCGAGATCTCTTCTGTCAGAGAGTCAGGAAGGTCAGACCCCACTTCCAGCGGGGTCTCATCAAGGAATTCCCTGACTTTCTCCATGTCTAGAGGCCGCTTCTTCAGGAGGTCCGAAAAGTGGTCTCTGACGACACCCAGGATCCCCGATCTGGACCGGACCAGAGATCCTGAGGCATCCTTCAGGCCATGTACGACCTTCGACCTCGCCACCTCACCACAGCTCCTGTAGGGATCAGGAGAGATAAACTTCCCATAATCCCTCTCAAAAACCAGGGAGGCGAGACGGTCGTACTGACACTCCTTCATCTGCGCCTTCAGACCGGATATCTGTTCCTGAGAGCCCCCAGAGGACACCAGGCGGTCAAGCTGCCTGCGTAGTCTCTGGTAAGCCTGGTACTTGGAAGCTGCCCTGTACCCAGAGATTTCCCGAAAAAGTCGCCAGACCTCTTTTTAACTACTTCCCACCACTCAAGGCGGGAGCAGTTGCCCTCAAGGAGCGAGGTCTGCCCAGGAAGAAAACCTCATAGGCTTCCCTAACCTCAGGATCCTCCAGTAGCGACCCATTCAGGCGCCACAAACCCCTCCCTTTCTGAGGAGTGTCAGCGACATTCAGGGCCACAGATACCATACAGTGATCGGAGAACTCTACCGACTGCAGCTCAGGAGCCGAGCAGACAGAGTCCTCCTTTAAAAAAAACCTATCTAATCTACTCTTACTACTACCTCGGGAAAATGTGAAACCAGTGAGGTTGGGGAGGTGACGAACGTGCACATCCACCAACCTGGCCTCCCTCACTACGTTATTCAAAAAAATACTATCATATCCCAGAGGGTTGGCGGCACCTGCCCGGTCTTTGGGCCTAGTGATCATATTGAAATCGCCACCAAAAATCACCTGCTGGGACGTAAAAAGATAAGGCTTAACCGCCGTAAGGAGGCTCCTCCTCTCCCTCCTAGTTTGAGGCCCATAAAAATTTATGAGCCGGAGGAATTGCCCCCTCACGACAGCGTCCACCACCAGACATCTACCGATCTCCACTTCAATCACTCGCCGGCAAGCCACCGGACCAGTCTTAAAAAGGACCGCAACCCCACTGCAGGGCTCGGCCGCAAGAGACCAGAGGGGAGGGCCCACATCTCCACTCCCTCTTTGCTAGATGCATCTCTGCCACAGATGCCAGCCAGGTCTCCTGCAAAAACAAAATGTCAGCTTCAACACGGCTGAGAAAATCGAAGGCCATAAAACGAGCTCCCGCAGAACGAATACTTGCGACATTAATGGTCGCAAGCCGTATTGGAGAGGGTACCGCCATCAGAATGATTGAAAGTGGTCATGTTCTCCTTCATACTACAAACACAAAAACATATTTACATATCTACACTTCCTCCTCCTCTGAGCCCGAGGAGGAGGAGAAGATACCAAACGGGTTCCCCAGGGACACCCCACTTCGTGCCCCTGGGGGAACCCCACCCTTCACTGGGGACTTCCCGCCCCCAGATCTGGCAGCCTTCCCCTTCTTCTTTTTGCGTCTCACCTCACTGCTCCACTCCTGCCACCTCTCCGAGATGACTACACCACCCCCCTCCTCGGACCCGCTGCTCGAGATTTCCCTCTTGGATGAGGCTCGAGCAGCTTCCATCTCCATGGCCACAGGGCCAGAGGAGACTCTGGGTCCAGAAGGGGGGGGAATGGAAGAGGCAGGAGGGGGGCCAGAGACAGGGGAGAGGACAGGGGGGGGACCAGACTTAGCTGGACGGGAAGAAGAAGGGGAAGGGGGGGACGGGACTTGGGAGGGGGGGGACGAGGGGGGGGGGTACGAGGAGGGGAAGATGAGGGAGGAGGGCATGGGGAAACAGATGGAGGGCCAGGTGGAGGGGAGGGCAATGGTGAGGAGGGGGAGAGGGAAGGGGGATGGGGATCGGCCCTGCAACATTAGGAGAGGAAGGCCCTGGCCCCGGACCCTCAGGCCCGGGACCCCCAGGCCTCCCCGACTCCTCCCCACCGGCTCCGCCCTCCGGAGGATCGGGAGCCTCCTGGCCAACCGAGCCCGTGTCCCCCGGGGGGGAGCCCCACGCCCACGCCTGCTCCGCCTTCTTTGAGGCAATGGGCCTGTTGGTCCCTCCGGAGTAGTACTAGGGGCTCCAGGATCCCCACCCCCCCGGCCATCACTCGCCGGGGGGGCTTCGGCCGCTCCCGGCCCGGGAGGTCCCCCCCCTGAGGAAGAACCCCGATATGCGTTTGGACACCTGCTAAATGGGTGCCCCATCTCACCACACAAGTTGCAGCATATCTTCCCACATGACTCGGACTGGTGGCCAAACTCGTGGCACCGGCCACATCTGACCACCGTGCAGTCCGAGCTCATGTGGGTCGGGCTGCCGCACTTGAAGCAACGACGGGGCTGTCCCGGGTAGAACGCCAGGATCCGGTCTCTGCCTAGAAAGGCGCTGCCAGGGAGGTGGGCAACACTGTTGCCCTCCCTCTTGAGCCGGATCCTGGTCAACCAAGCCCCGGTCCAGACCCCGCGCTCATCAAGGTTCTTCCTCAGGGGGGTCTGCAACTGCCCGTACCTCCCGAGCCAGGTGGCAATGTCCTCCGGAGGGAGCGACTCATTCCTCACCAGGATGGTGATGTTCTTAACCTCCTCCTGCCTGGAGATGGGAATGAGCCTGTACCTCTTCCAAGGGTCAACGCCCCTCACCAACCCAAAGCCGGTGATAAAGCGTTCCATACACACGGGAGTGACAAAACTTATATCAAACTCCCGTGTGTTGGTGGGATGGATGACAGCAAAAAGGTCATCCACCCCAAAACCCAAGGAGAGTACCAGGCCCACCACCTCACCTCGAGCGGGGCAGGGGTCCGGACCCTCGTACCGAAGCTGGACAACATTCCTACGCCTCCTCTCTGGACCACCTGTACCCCTCGTCCACGCCGACCCCTGCGTCCTCTCCTGGTCAGCAGGGGGGGCGCGGAAATTCTGGGCGCCAAACCGGCTGTACAGGTGGTCCAGAGGGGCACGAGAGCCCAACACCTGGGCGAAAGAGCGACCCCCCTTTAGGGCAGACAATAAGTTGGCCTCCGGAGACCCCCGAAAGATGTTCTCCGGAAGTGGGGCACCCCCCTCAGCACCCCCAGAAGTGGGGGGGGACGGGGGGCCCCCATCCCTGCCGGTGGTGTTGCACCCACCCCCGCTGATATACCCTGACCACCCTGACCCACCACCTTTGGCCTGACTACAGGCTCCCCCCCCCCCCGGACCACAGCAGAGGGGGGTACCACCCCCACCAAACTCCCCCACCCAGACCCCTCCGCGACCACACCAGCCCCTTGGGACTCCACCTGTACTGGGGGGGAGCCCCCCTGGGACCCCTCCAACTGCCGGATATAATCATATGCTATACAGTCCACTGGGAGGGGTCCCACCTGACTTTCCCCCCACCCCCGCCTGTGCTGCAGGGAGCCCCTCGGGGCCTGTGGCAGTGTCCATGGGGACCTGGGGGTGGCAGCTTACCGTCCAATTTACCGTCCTCAACCGTCTCTGTCCATCTCCTGCCGGGGTGCCTGGAGGTGCCTGCTGCAGCGTCCGGGGCTGGGCACCCCTGCACCCCCGGCCTCTCATCCCCCAGGTCCCCTGAGCCCCCACCGACCACCGCAAACTCGCGGGGGGCACTGCACTTCCGGTCGCGGGACGGGCACTTCCGGTTTCGGTCTGGTCACTTTCCGGTTCCGGTCGGGGCACTTCCGGTTCCGGCTGGGGCACTTTCCGTTCCGGCTGGGGCACTTCCGGTTCTTGGGCGGTCACTTCCGGGTCCCGGTCTACTCCACCCCCAACAGCCGGCGCCATCTTGGCCACACTGCACACAAGCTGTTTACCTCCAGATGACCGCAGCACAATGCCTCCACCATGTGTCTGCCTCTCTCCCGATGACATAGCAGCCGCAGGAGCAGTCCCTGGCCTTTCCATGGCCAGATCCTCCCGCTCCACTGCAAGCTGAGGGGTCATGGAAGCCGACACATGGCGGGCTTCAGCTGTGGCAGTGCGACCATCCTGGGGGAGCCTGGGTATGCTGACCTGAAGATGGCGGGGGGGTACCGCCGGCGGCACCTGGGCCCGGCGACCTCCTGGATCACTGGACTCCCCGGACTTCGCCAACCCCCCAGTCCCTTCCACGGACCGAGGGATCGGCTCCCGGGAACCCTCCCCAGGTTTTATGGCCATACTGGGCCCTGCACCACCGGCACTCGCCCCCCCCCCCCCACTGCACCCAGGCTCCCCTGACTCTCCTGGCTGTTTGGGGGGTTGGGACCCCTTCTTAGACCGCCCGCTCCTCCTCGCTGCCTGGCTCCCTTCCCGGTTGGCCTGCTGGAGGGTCCTCCGGAGCTCCTCTAGGAAGTTCATCTCTCCAGCCCCACGTTGGCAAAAGCCCCCCAGGTATTCCCATATTTCTTTTACTTCTAGTCCTAGGGTGGTGATGGCCCCCTTGAATTCAGATCTCTTATTACTGGAGCACCTGTCCCTCTTTTCCCTCAGGCCTGCGAGAGTAGTCATCTTTTCCACGCAGGCCTGAGATATCCTCACCAGCAGGGATTTGATTTTATCCCGCCTCTTCCTGGTTCTTGCCTCATTCTCACCTGGCTGAGGGGCTGTCCAGTCTGAGAGACCCTCCTGGGTCTCCAGGAAGAGACGGTCCTCCCTGCTGATGGTGGTGGCGGTGGTCTGGCTGGAGGGCAGGTGCTGTTGACTCCTCCGGAGGCCGGAAGCCGGTCCACCTCCGGGGCTGAGGGAGGCCATCCCACCCCTCTTCCGGGGCAGGGGGCTGGGGCTGGAGGCTGGTCCTGGTAGGCTGGAACACAGGAGCTCTGGAAGACAGGTCTTCTCTCCTCTCCAGCAGGAAGCAGAATGAGCTCTGTGGGAGGAGCCGGAACTACTGCCAGTGGGAGGAGCTGCACTGAGACCGAGGAGGGGTAATTTTTTATTTATAAAACTACGACCAAAAGGTTAACAAATATATAAAATAAACAAAATAACTAAATAAACCAAATAACACAAAAACAAACAACAAAACACAAACCATCAAATCACCGACCTCCACCCACCAAGAAATAACTATAAAGAAAAAAAAAAAAAAAACAGCACCAGAACAGGTATTTACAACAGGCTCACTGGTACAAGAGAAAGTCTTTATAGTCCATCAAAAAAGCTTGCCCAGATCATTGCCAAAAAAAAAAACCACTTAAAACGGCTCACTGGTACAGTAGGGAGATATTAAAGTCCATAGAAACCACTACTGTCCAGATCATCGCCAACCCACAACAACACCCCACCATCACAACAACAAATACCTACAACCCACGTATGAGCAAGAACATGATAGTCAGACATGTCTGTAGCCTTATTTCAAAAAAAATACCATAAACAAAATCTAAGGGGGTGAAAAAGGATAGATGCCCCTACCCATGGAGAGGGGCAGAGCCGTGACCTAAGGGGGCTGGAAGAGGAACCCCCTCCATAAATGGGCACACCTCTCAGGCCCGACCCTGCTCCTTTCCAGATCCCGCACCTTCACCAACTCCCGAAAGATACCGCCCACCACCTCATGCACAGGCAGGATTTTGTCCCTAGTGGACACCAAACACCGAGCGTGCCAAGTGTAATAAAGCACAACTAGGCTGACTAAATAAAGTGACGATAACTCAAATCCCCTGCGGACCCCAAAATCACCATACACTCGCTCAGCATAGGTCAGGGCCGGAAGGCGGGGGTAGCCAATGGCACCCCCTACCTTCGTAAGAACCTCCATGTTGAAGGGACATTGGACCAGAAAATGGTCCATGGTCTCCAATGTCCCACCACATTCCTGACGGGGGCAGTCCCTGTCCCCCAGGTTCCTGTATTTGAGATTCGCACGGACATAGAGTCGTCCATGGAACGACCTCCATGCGAGATCCCAAAACTTACTTGGAATTCTAGAAGAATTCAAGAGGGCTAGCCCCTCCGTGAGGACCCTCTCAGGGCAGTCCCTCAAAGACAGGGGCTTCAAAATGTCCGAGGCCATGACCCTCAGGTACAGCTCCCGCCGACCCAAAGAGCCCACCTCCAGGGCAGTTATCCGCCACTGCCTCAGTACCTTTAATGCCAGGGGGACATAGGAAGGGAGATACCCATGCGATCTCCTCAGATCGCCGGGCCTCCCCCCCTCCCCCCACTGCCTCAAGAACAGCAAGAGCCAGTCCTTGCATGAACACTCCCACCAGGAAGGCTCGTCCACAAATATGGACTGCAAATTGTATTTAACAAAGATGGTGACAAAGAACACCACCGGGTTGACCATGTCCAACCCACCTTGCCGTCGCTGGCGGTATGTGACCTCCCTCTTGATCAGGTTCAGTCTGCTTCCCCACAACAGCAGGAAGAACAGACCATAGACCCGAGCATAGAGAGATGCTGGCAAAAGACACACATAGCTTACAAAGAGAAACTCAGGCAATAAGTACGTCTTGACCAAGCTTACCCTTTCCCTCAGGGAAAGTTTCCAACCTTTCCAGGCCTTCACCTTCCGAGTGGCACTCACCAGCCTGCGCTCCCAGTTTAGCTTGGGATAATCACCCGGGCCGAAATGAATGCCAAGAACTCGAATCTCTGGTACGGGCGTGGGGAACACGTCCGGAAGGGGGAACTGCTCCCCCTCCTTCCCCAACCAGAAAACTTCACTCTTGTCCCAATTGACCAGCGAGCCTGACGCCTCAGAGTAGCACCCGATCTGGGACTCCACATAATGGGCCTCCTCACGACCAGATACCACCACCGAGACGTCGTCCGCATAGGCCACAACCCTCACCGCGAACCGAACCGGACCCCGACAGGTCCCACCGGAACCCCCCCCAGACGCCCGCAGTCTAGCCTCCTTACGAAGGGGTCGACCGCAAAGATGTACAGGAGGGGGCTCAGCGGGCACCCCTGCCGGACGCCAGAGTCCACGGCAAAGGCCCGGCCCACCCAACCGTTGACAAGAGGGAAGCTCTCAGCTCCCCTATACAATACCTGCAGCCAATCAACGAATTGATCAGGCAGACCGTATCTCCTCAGAAGCAGCCAAAGGTACTCGTGGTTCACCCGATCAAACGCCTTAGCCTGATCCAATGCAAGCAGATACCGCTCGCTGCCATCAGCCCTGCACCTTTCCACAGCCTCCCGGACGCTCAGGACGGCACTAAAAGTGCCCCGGCCAGGAATTGTGCAGTGCTGAGAGGGAGACAGCATCCTGCCCGCCAAAGCAGACAGACGTGTAAACAAGATCTTTGCCAGTATCTTCCTATCTGTGGTAAGAAGGGCGATCGGACGCCAATTCTCCACCACAGACGGATCTTTCCCCTTTGACAGTAGGATCAGAGCTGACCTTCTCATTGAGGGAGGCAGCAGGCCATAGGCCAAACATTCACTAAACACGTCCCTCAGATGAGGAGCCAAGAGGCTCTTAAAGGTTTTGTAGAACTCGGCCGTGAGCCCATCGGGCCCAGGTGACTTTTTAGAAGCTAAAGAGCTAATAGCCTGCTCAACTTCAGCTACCGAGATCTCTTCTGTCAGAGAGTCAGGAAGGTCAGACCCCACTTCCAGCGGGGTCTCATCAAGGAATTCCCTGACTTTCTCCATGTCTAGAGGCCGCTTCTTCAGGAGGTCCGAAAAGTGGTCTCTGACGACACCCAGGATCCCCGATCTGGACCGGACCAGAGATCCTGAGGCATCCTTCAGGCCATGTACGACCTTCGACCTCGCCACCTCACCACAGCTCCTGTAGGGATCAGGAGAGATAAACTTCCCATAATCCCTCTCAAAAACCAGGGAGGCGAGACGGTCGTACTGACACTCCTTCATCTGCGCCTTCAGACCGGATATCTGTTCCTGAGAGCCCCCAGAGGACACCAGGCGGTCAAGCTGCCTGCGTAGTCTCTGGTAAGCCTGGTACTTGGAAGCTGCCCTGTACCCAGAGATTTCCCGGAAAAAGTCGCCAGACCTCTTTTTAACTACTTCCCACCACTCAAGGCGGGAGCAGTTGCCCTCAAGGAGCGAGGTCTGGCCCAGGAAGAAAACCTCATAGGCTTCCCTAACCTCAGGATCCTCCAGTAGCGACCCATTCAGGCGCCACAAACCCCTCCCTTTCTGAGGAGTGTCAGCGACATTCAGGGCCACAGATACCATACAGTGATCGGAGAACTCTACCGACTGCAGCTCAGGAGCCGAGCAGACAGAGTCCTCCTTTAAAAAAAACCTATCTAATCTACTCTTACTACTACCTCGGGAAAATGTGAAACCAGTGAGGTTGGGGAGGTGACGAACGTGCACATCCACCAACCTGGCCTCCCTCACTACGTTATTCAAAAAAATACTATCATATCCCAGAGGGTTGGCGGCACCTGCCCGGTCTTTGGGCCTAGTGATCATATTGAAATCGCCACCAAAAATCACCTGCTGGGACGTAAAAAGATAAGGCTTAACCGCCGTAAGGAGGCTCCTCCTCTCCCTCCTAGTTTGAGGCCCATAAAAATTTATGAGCCGGAGGAATTGCCCCCTCACGACAGCGTCCACCACCAGACATCTACCGATCTCCACTTCAATCACTCGCCGGCAAGCCACCGGACCAGTCTTAAAAAGGACCGCAACCCCACTGCAGGGCTCGGCCGCAAGAGACCAGAGGGAGGGCCCACATCTCCACTCCCTCTTTGCTAGATGCATCTCTGCCACAGATGCCAGCCAGGTCTCCTGCAAAAACAAAATGTCAGCTTCAACACGGCTGAGAAAATCGAAGGCCATAAAACGAGCTCCCGCAGAACGAATACTTGCGACATTAATGGTCGCAAGCCGTATTGGAGAGGGTACCGCCATCAGAATGATTGAAAGTGGTCATGTTCTCCTTCATACTACAAACACAAAAACATATTTACATATCTACACTTCCTCCTCCTCTGAGCCCGAGGAGGAGGAGAAGATACCAAACGGGTTCCCCAGGGACACCCCACTTCGTGCCCCTGGGGGAACCCCACCCTTCACTGGGGACTTCCCGCCCCCAGATCTGGCAGCCTTCCCCTTCTTCTTTTTGCGTCTCACCTGCTCCCACTCCTGCCACCTCTCCGAGATGACTACACCACCCCCCTCCTCGGACCCGCTGCTCGAGATTTCCCTCTTGGATGAGGCTCGAGCAGCTTCCATCTCCATGGCCACAGGGCCAGAGGAGACTCTGGGTCCAGAAGGGGGGGGAATGGAAGAGGCAGGAGGGGGGCCAGAGACAGGGGAGAGGACAGGGGGGGGACCAGACTTAGCTGGACGGGAAGAAGAAGGGGAAGGGGGGGGGACGGGACTTGGGAGGGGGGGGGACGACGGGGGGGGGGGTACGAGGAGGGGAAGATGAGGGAGGAGGGCATGGGGAAACAGATGGAGGGCCAGGTGGAGGGGAGGGGCAATGGTGAGGAGGGGGAGAGGGAAGGGGGATGGGGATCGGCCCTGCAACATTAGGAGAGGAAGGCCCTGGCCCCGGACCCTCAGGCCCGGGACCCCCAGGCCTCCCCGACTCCTCCCCACCGGCTCCGCCCTCCGGAGGATCGGGAGCCTCCTGGCCAACCGAGCCACCCGTGTCCCCCGGGGGGGGAGCCCCACGCCCACGCCTGCTCCGCCTTCTTTGAGGCAATGGGCCTGTTGGTCCCTCCGGAGTAGTACTAGGGGCTCCAGGATCCCCACCCCCCCGGCCATCACTCGCCGGGGGGGCTTCGGCCGCTCCCGGCCCGGGAGGTCCCCCCCCTGAGGAAGAACCCCGATATGCTTTGGGACACCTGCTAAATGGGTGCCCCATCTCACCACACAAGTTGCAGCATATCTTCCCACATGACTCGGACTGGTGGCCAAACTCGTGGCACCGGCCACATCTGACCACCGTGCAGTCCGAGCTCATGTGGGTCGGGCTGCCGCACTTGAAGCAACGACGGGGCTGTCCCGGGTAGAACGCCAGGATCCGGTCTCTGCCTAGAAAGGCGCTGCCAGGGAGGTGGGCAACACTGTTGCCCTCCCTCTTGAGCCGGATCCTGGTCAACCAAGCCCCGGTCCAGACCCCGCGTTCTCTCATCAAGGTTCTTCCTCAGGGGGGTCTGCAACTGCCCGTACCTCCCGAGCCAGGTGGCAATGTCCTCCGGAGGGAGCGACTCATTCCTCACCAGGATGGTGATGTTCTTAACCTCCTCCTGCCTGGAGATGGGAATGAGCCTGTACCTCTTCCAAGGGTCAACGCCCCTCACCAACCCAAAGCCGGTGATAAAGCGTTCCATACACACGGGAGTGACAAAACTTATATCAAACTCCCGTGTGTTGGTGGGATGGATGACAGCAAAAAGGTCATCCACCCCAAAACCCAAGGAGAGTACCAGGCCCACCACCTCACCTCGAGCGGGGCAGGGGTCCGGACCCTCGTACCGAAGCTGGACAACATTCCTACGCCTCCTCTCTGGACCACCTGTACCCCTCGTCCACGCCGACCCCTGCGTCCTCTCCTGGTCAGCAGGGGGGGCGCGGAAATTCTGGGCGCCAAACCGGCTGTACAGGTGGTCCAGAGGGGCACGAGAGCCCAACACCTGGGCGAAAGAGCGACCCCCCTTTAGGGCAGACAATAAGTTGGCCTCCGGAGACCCCCGAAAGATGTTCTCCGGAAGTGGGGCACCCCCCTCAGCACCCCCAGAAGTGGGGGGGGACGGGGGGGGGCCCCCATCCCTGCCGGTGGTGTTGCACCCACCCCCGCTGATATACCCTGACCACCCTGACCCACCACCTTTGGCCTGACTACAGGCTCCCCCCCCCCCGGGACCACAGCAGAGGGGGGTACCACCCCCACCAAACTCCCCCACCCAGACCCCTCCGCGACCACACCAGCCCCTTGGGACTCCACCTGTACTGGGGGGGAGCCCCCCTGGGACCCCTCCAACTGCCGGATATAATCATATGCTATACAGTCCACTGGGAGGGGTCCCACCTGACTTTCCCCCCACCCCGCCTGTGCTGCAGGGAGCCCCTCGGGGCCTGTGGCAGTGTCCATGGGGACCTGGGGGGGTGGCAGCTTACCGTCCAATTTACCGTCCTCACCGTCTCTGTCCATCTCCTGCCGGGGGTGCCTGGAGGTGCCTGCTGCAGCGTCCGGGGCTGGGCACCCCTGCACACCCCCGGCCTCTCATCCCCCAGGTCCCCTGAGCCCCCACCGACCACCGCAAACTCGCGGGGGGGCACTTCCGGTCGCGGGACGGGCACTTCCGGTTTCGGTCCTGGTCACTTCCGGTTCCGGTCTGGGCACTTCCGGTTCCGGCTGGGGCACTTCCGGTTCGGCTGGGGCACTTCCGGTTCTTGGGCGGTCACTTCCGGGTCCCGGTCTACTCCACCCCCAACAGCCGGCGCCATCTTGGCCACACTGCACACAAGCTGTTTACCTCCAGATGACCGCAGCACAATGCCTCCACCATGTGTCTGCCTCTCTCCCGATGACATAGCAGCCGCAGGAGCAGTCCCTGGCCTTTCCATGGCCAGATCCTCCCGCTCCACTGCAAGCTGAGGGGTCATGGAAGCCGACACATGGCGGGCTTCAGCTGTGGCAGTGCGACCATCCTGGGGGAGCCTGGGTATGCTGACCTGAAGATGGCGGGGGGGTACCGCCGGCGGCACCTGGGC
Source organism: Rana kukunoris (assembly GCA_029574335.1). NCBI lineage: Eukaryota > Metazoa > Chordata > Amphibia > Anura > Ranidae > Rana > Rana kukunoris. The sequence continues at coordinate 133,698,756 of CM056055.1, forward strand.
CCGGCGACCTCCTGGATCACTGGACTCCCCGGACTTCGCCAACCCCCCAGTCCCTTCCACGGACCGAGGGATCGGCTCCCGGGAACCCTCCCCAGGTTTTATGGCCATACTGGGCCCTGCACCACCGGCACTCGCCCCCCCCCCACTGCACCCAGGCTCCCCTGACTCTCCTGGCTGTTTGGGGGGTTGGGACCCCTTCTTAGACCGCCCGCTCCTCCTCGCTGCCTGGCTCCCTTCCCGGTTGGCCTGCTGGAGGGTCCTCCGGAGCTCCTCTAGGAAGTTCATCTCTCCAGCCCCACGTTGGCAAAAGCCCCCCAGGTATTCCCATATTTCTTTTACTTCTAGTCCTAGGGTGGTGATGGCCCCCTTGAATTCAGATCTCTTATTACTGGAGCACCTGTCCCTCTTTTCCCTCAGGCCTGCGAGAGTAGTCATCTTTTCCACGCAGGCCTGAGATATCCTCACCAGCAGGGATTTGATTTTATCCCGCCTCTTCCTGGTTCTTGCTTCATTCTCACCTGGCTGAGGGGCTGTCCAGTCTGAGAGACCCTCCTGGGTCTCCAGGAAGAGACGGTCCTCCCTGCTGATGGTGGTGGCGGTGGTCTGGCTGGAGGGCAGGTGCTGTTGACTCCTCCGGAGGCCGGAAGCCGGTCCACCTCCGGGGCTGAGGGAGGCCATCCCACCCCTCTTCCGGGGCAGGGGGCTGGGGGCTGGAGGCTGGTCCTGGTAGGCTGGAACACAGGAGCTCTGGAAGACAGGTCTTCTCTCCTCTCCAGCAGGAAGCAGAATGAGCTCTGTGGGAGGAGCCGGAACTACTGCCAGTGGGAGGAGCTGCACTGAGACCGAGGAGGGGTAATTTTTTATTTATAAAACTACGACCAAAAGGTTAACAAATATATAAAATAAACAAAATAACTAAATAAACCAAATAACACAAAAAAAAACAAACAACAAAAACACAAACCATCAAATCACCGACCTCCACCCACCAAGAAATAAGAAAAAAAAAAAAAAAAAAAAAATAGCACCAGAACAGGTATTTACAACAGGCTCACTGGTACAAGAGAAAGTCTTTATAGTCCATCAGGAAAAGCTTGCCCAGATCATTGCCAAAAAAAAAAAAAAAAACACTTAAAACGGCTCACTGGTACAGTAGGGAGATATTAAAGTCCATAGAAACCACTACTGTCCAGATCATCGCCAACCCACAACACACCCCACCATCACAACAACAAATACCTACAACCCACGTATGAGCAAGAACATGATAGTCAGACATGTCTGTAGCCTTATTTCAAAAAAATACCATAAACAAAATCTAAGGGGGTGAAAAAGGATAGATGCCCCTACCCATGGAGAGGGGCAGAGCCGTGACCTAAGGGGGCTGGAAGAGGAACCCCCTCCATAAATGGGCACACCTCTCAGGCCCGACCCTGCTCCTTTCCAGATCCCGCACCTTCACCAACTCCCGAAAGATACCGCCCACCACCTCATGCACAGGCAGGATTTTGTCCCTAGTGGACACCAAACACCGAGCGTGCCAAGTGTAATAAAGCACAACTAGGCTGACTAAATAAAGTGACGATAACTCAAATCCCCTGCGGACCCCAAAATCACCATACACTCGCTCAGCATAGGTCAGGGCCGGAAGGCGGGGGTAGCCAATGGCACCCCCTACCTTCGTAAGAACCTCCATGTTGAAGGGACATTGGACCAGAAAATGGTCCATGGTCTCCAATGTCCCACCACATTCCTGACGGGGGCAGTCCCTGTCCCCCAGGTTCCTGTATTTGAGATTCGCACGGACATAGAGTCGTCCATGGAACGACCTCCATGCGAGATCCCAAAACTTACTTGGAATTCTAGAAGAATTCAAGAGGGCTAGCCCCTCCGTGAGGACCCTCTCAGGGCAGTCCCTCAAAGACAGGGGCTTCAAAATGTCCGAGGCCATGACCCTCAGGTACAGCTCCCGCCGACCCAAAGAGCCCACCTCCAGGGCAGTTATCCGCCACTGCCTCAGTACCTTTAATGCCAGGGGGACATAGGAAGGGAGATACCCATGCGATCTCCTCAGATCGCCGGGCCTCCCCCCCTCCCCCCACTGCCTCAAGAACAGCAAGAGCCAGTCCTTGCATGAACACTCCCACCAGGAAGGCTCGTCCACAAATATGGACTGCAAATTGTATTTAACAAAGATGGTGACAAAGAACACCACCGGGTTGACCATGTCCAACCCACCTTGCCGTCGCTGGCGGTATGTGACCTCCCTCTTGATCAGGTTCAGTCTGCTTCCCCACAACAGCAGGAAGAACAGACCATAGACCCGAGCATAGAGAGATGCTGGCAAAAGACACACATAGCTTACAAAGAGAAACTCAGGCAATAAGTACGTCTTGACCAAGCTTACCCTTTCCCTCAGGGAAAGTTTCCAACCTTTCCAGGCCTTCACCTTCCGAGTGGCACTCACCAGCCTGCGCTCCCAGTTTAGCTTGGGATAATCACCCGGGCCGAAATGAATGCCAAGAACTCGAATCTCTGGTACGGGCGTGGGGAACACGTCCGGAAGGGGGAACTGCTCCCCCTCCTTCCCCAACCAGAAAACTTCACTCTTGTCCCAATTGACCAGCGAGCCTGACGCCTCAGAGTAGCACCCGATCTGGGACTCCACATAATGGGCCTCCTCACGACCAGATACCACCACCGAGACGTCGTCCGCATAGGCCACAACCCTCACCGCCGAAACCGGACCCCCGACAGGTCCCACCGGAACCCCCCCCAGACGCCCGCAGTCTAGCCTCCTTACGAAGGGGTCGACCGCAAAGATGTACAGGAGGGGGCTCAGCGGGCACCCCTGCCGGACGCCAGAGTCCACGGCAAAGGCCCGGCCCACCCAACCGTTGACAAGAGGGAAGCTCTCAGCTCCCCTATACAATACCTGCAGCCAATCAACGAATTGATCAGGCAGACCGTATCTCCTCAGAAGCAGCCAAAGGTACTCGTGGTTCACCCGATCAAACGCCTTAGCCTGATCCAATGCAAGCAGATACCGCTCGCTGCCATCAGCCCTGCACCTTTCCACAGCCTCCCGGACGCTCAGGACGGCACTAAAAGTGCCCCGGCCAGGAATTGTGCAGTGCTGAGAGGGAGACAGCATCCTGCCCGCCAAAGCAGACAGACGTGTAAACAAGATCTTTGCCAGTATCTTCCTATCTGTGGTAAGAAGGGCGATCGGACGCCAATTCTCCACCACAGACGGATCTTTCCCCTTTGACAGTAGGATCAGAGCTGACCTTCTCATTGAGGGAGGCAGCAGGCCATAGGCCAAACATTCACTAAACACGTCCCTCAGATGAGGAGCCAAGAGGCTCTTAAAGGTTTTGTAGAACTCGGCCGTGAGCCCATCGGGCCCAGGTGACTTTTTAGAAGCTAAAGAGCTAATAGCCTGCTCAACTTCAGCTACCGAGATCTCTTCTGTCAGAGAGTCAGGAAGGTCAGACCCCACTTCCAGCGGGGTCTCATCAAGGAATTCCCTGACTTTCTCCATGTCTAGAGGCCGCTTCTTCAGGAGGTCCGAAAAGTGGTCTCTGACGACACCCAGGATCCCCGATCTGGACCGGACCAGAGATCCTGAGGCATCCTTCAGGCCATGTACGACCTTCGACCTCGCCACCTCACCACAGCTCCTGTAGGGATCAGGAGAGATAAACTTCCCATAATCCCTCTCAAAAACCAGGGAGGCGAGACGGTCGTACTGACACTCCTTCATCTGCGCCTTCAGACCGGATATCTGTTCCTGAGAGCCCCCAGAGGACACCAGGCGGTCAAGCTGCCTGCGTAGTCTCTGGTAAGCCTGGTACTTGGAAGCTGCCCTGTACCCAGAGATTTCCCGGAAAAAGTCGCCAGACCTCTTTTTAACTACTTCCCACCACTCAAGGCGGGAGCAGTTGCCCTCAAGGAGCGAGGTCTGGCCCAGGAAGAAAACCTCATAGGCTTCCCTAACCTCAGGATCCTCCAGTAGCGACCCATTCAGGCGCCACAAACCCCTCCCTTTCTGAGGAGTGTCAGCGACATTCAGGGCCACAGATACCATACAGTGATCGGAGAACTCTACCGACTGCAGCTCAGGAGCCGAGCAGACAGAGTCCTCCTTTAAAAAAAACCTATCTAATCTACTCTTACTACTACCTCGGGAAAATGTGAAACCAGTGAGGTTGGGGAGGTGACGAACGTGCACATCCACCAACCTGGCCTCCCTCACTACGTTATTCAAAAAAATACTATCATATCCCAGAGGGTTGGCGGCACCTGCCCGGTCTTTGGCCTAGTGATCATATTGAAATCGCCACCAAAAATCACCTGCTGGGACGTAAAAAGATAAGGCTTAACCGCCGTAAGGAGGCTCCTCCTCTCCCTCCTAGTTTGAGGCCCATAAAAATTTATGAGCCGGAGGAATTGCCCCCTCACGACAGCGTCCACCACCAGACATCTACCGATCTCCACTTCAATCACTCGCCGGCAAGCCACCGGACCAGTCTTAAAAAGGACCGCAACCCCACTGCAGGGCTCGGCCGCAAGAGACCAGAGGGAGGGCCCACATCTCCACTCCCTCTTTGCTAGATGCATCTCTGCCACAGATGCCAGCCAGGTCTCCTGCAAAAACAAAATGTCAGCTTCAACACGGCTGAGAAAATCGAAGGCCATAAAACGAGCTCCCGCAGAACGAATACTTGCGACATTAATGGTCGCAAGCCGTATTGGAGAGGGTACCGCCATCAGAATGATTGAAAGTGGTCATGTTCTCCTTCATACTACAAACACAAAAACATATTTACATATCTACACTTCCTCCTCCTCTGAGCCCGAGGAGGAGGAGAAGATACCAAACGGGTTCCCCAGGGACACCCCACTTCGTGCCCCTGGGGGAACCCCACCCTTCACTGGGGACTTCCCGCCCCCAGATCTGGCAGCCTTCCCCTTCTTCTTTTTGCGTCTCACCTGCTCCCACTCCTGCCACCTCTCCGAGATGACTACACCACCCCCCTCCTCGGACCCGCTGCTCGAGATTTCCCTCTTGGATGAGGCTCGAGCAGCTTCCATCTCCATGGCCACAGGGCCAGAGGAGACTCTGGGTCCAGAAGGGGGGGGAATGGAAGAGGCAGGAGGGGGGCCAGAGACAGGGGAGAGGACAGGGGGGGGACCAGACTTAGCTGGACGGGAAGAAGAAGGGGAAGGGGGGGGACGGGACTTGGGAGGGGGGGGACGAGGGGGGGGGTACGAGGAGGGGAAGATGAGGGAGGAGGGCATGGGGAAACAGATGGAGGGCCAGGTGGAGGGGAGGGGCAATGGTGAGGAGGGGGAAGGAGGGAAGGGGGATGGGGATCGGCCCTGCAACATTAGGAGAGGAAGGCCCTGGCCCCGGACCCTCAGGCCCGGGACCCCCAGGCCTCCCCGACTCCTCCCCACCGGCTCCGCCCTCCGGAGGATCGGGAGCCTCCTGGCCAACCGAGCCCGTGTCCCCCGGGGGGGGAGCCCCACGCCCACGCCTGCTCCGCCTTCTTTGAGGCAATGGGCCTGTTGGTCCCTCCGGAGTAGTACTAGGGGCTCCAGGATCCCCACCCCCCCGGCCATCACTCGCCGGGGGGGCTTCGGCCGCTCCCGGCCCGGGAGGTCCCCCCCCTGAGGAAGAACCCCGATATGCTTTGGGACACCTGCTAAATGGGTGCCCCATCTCACCACACAAGTTGCAGCATATCTTCCCACATGACTCGGACTGGTGGCCAAACTCGTGGCACCGGCCACATCTGACCACCGTGCAGTCCGAGCTCATGTGGGTCGGGCTGCCGCACTTGAAGCAACGACGGGGCTGTCCCGGGTAGAACGCCAGGATCCGGTCTCTGCCTAGAAAGGCGCTGCCAGGGAGGTGGGCAACACTGTTGCCCTCCCTCTTGAGCCGGATCCTGGTCAACCAAGCCCCGGTCCAGACCCCGCGCTCATCAAGGTTCTTCCTCAGGGGGGTCTGCAACTGCCCGTACCTCCCGAGCCAGGTGGCAATGTCCTCCGGAGGGAGCGACTCATTCCTCACCAGGATGGTGATGTTCTTAACCTCCTCCTGCCTGGAGATGGGAATGAGCCTGTACCTCTTCCAAGGGTCAACGCCCCTCACCAACCCAAAGCCGGTGATAAAGCGTTCCATACACACGGGAGTGACAAAACTTATATCAAACTCCCGTGTGTTGGTGGGATGGATGACAGCAAAAAGGTCATCCACCCCAAAACCCAAGGAGAGTACCAGGCCCACCACCTCACCTCGAGCGGGGGCAGGGGTCCGGACCCTCGTACCGAAGCTGGACAACATTCCTACGCCTCCTCTCTGGACCACCTGTACCCCTCGTCCACGCCGACCCCTGCGTCCTCTCCTGGTCAGCAGGGGGGGCGCGGAAATTCTGGGCGCCAAACCGGCTGTACAGGTGGTCCAGAGGGGCACGAGAGCCCAACACCTGGGCGAAAGAGCGACCCCCCTTTAGGGCAGACAATAAGTTGGCCTCCGGAGACCCCCGAAAGATGTTCTCCGGAAGTGGGGCACCCCCCTCAGCACCCCCAGAAGTGGGGGGGGACGGGGGGGCCCCCATCCCTGCCGGTGGTGTTGCACCCACCCCCGCTGATATACCCTGACCACCCTGACCCACCACCTTTGGCCTGACTACAGGCTCCCCCCCCCCCGGGACCACAGCAGAGGGGGGTACCACCCCCACCAAACTCCCCCACCCAGACCCCTCCGCGACCACACCAGCCCCTTGGGACTCCACCTGTACTGGGGGGGAGCCCCCTGGGACCCCTCCAACTGCCGGATATAATCATTATGCTATACAGTCCACTGGGAGGGGTCCCACCTGACTTTCCCCCCACCCCGCCTGTGCTGCAGGGAGCCCCTCGGGGCCTGTGGCAGTGTCCATGGGGACCTGGGGGGGTGGCAGCTTACCGTCCAATTTACCGTCCTCACCGTCTCTGTCCATCTCCTGCCGGGGGTGCCTGGAGGTGCCTGCTGCAGCGTCCGGGGCTGGGCACCCCTGCACCCCCGGCCTCTCATCCCCCAGGTCCCCTGAGCCCCCACCGACCACCGCAAACTCGCGGGGGGGCACTTCCGGTCGCGGGACGGGCACTTCCGGTTTCGGCTGGGGGGCACTTCCGGGTTCGGCTGGGGCACTTCCGGTTCCGGCTGGGGCACTTCCGGTTCCGGCTGGGGCACTTCCGGTTCTTGGGCGGTCACTTCCGGGTCCCGGTCTACTCCACCCCCAACAGCCGGCGCCATCTTGGCCACACTGCACACAAGCTGTTTACCTCCAGATGACCGCAGCACAATGCCTCCACCATGTGTCTGCCTCTCTCCCGATGACATAGCAGCCGCAGGAGCAGTCCCTGGCCTTTCCATGGCCAGATCCTCCCGCTCCTCTGCAAGCTGAGGGGTCATGGAAGCCGACACATGGCGGGCTTCAGCTGTGGCAGTGCGACCATCCTGGGGGAGCCTGGGTATGCTGACCTGAAGATGGCGGGGGGGTACCGCCGGCGGCACCTGGGCCCGGCGACCTCCTGGATCACTGGACTCCCCGGACTTCGCCAACCCCCAGTCCCTTCCACGGACCGAGGGATCGGCTCCCGGGAACCCTCCCCAGGTTTTATGGCCATACTGGGCCCTGCACCACCGGCACTCGCCCCCCCCCCACTGCACCCAGGCTCCCCTGACTCTCCTGGCTGTTTGGACCCCTTCTTAGGGGTTGGGACCCCTTCTTAGACCGCCCGCTCCTCCTCGCTGCCTGGCTCCCTTCCCGGTTGGCCTGCTGGAGGGTCCTCCGGAGCTCCTCTAGGAAGTTCACCTCTCCAGCCCCACGTTGGCAAAAGCCCCCCAGGTATTCCCATATTTCTTTTACTTCTAGTCCTAGGGTGGTGATGGCCCCCTTGAATTCAGATCTCTTATTACTGGAGCACCTGTCCCTCTTTTCCCTCAGGCCTGCGAGAGTAGTCATCTTTTCCACGCAGGCCTGAGATATCCTCACCAGCAGGGATTTGATTTTATCCCGCCTCCTCCTGGTTCTTGCCTCATTCTCACCTGGCTGAGGGGCTGTCCAGTCTGAGAGACCCTCCTGGGTCTCCAGGAAGAGACGGTCCTCCCTGCTGATGGTGGTGGCGGTGGTCTGGCTGGAGGGCAGGTGCTGTTGACTCCTCCGGAGGCCGGAAGCCGGTCCACCTCCGGGGCTGAGGGAGGCCATCCCACCCCTCTTCCGGGGCAGGGGGCTGGGGGCTGGAGGCTGGTCCTGGTAGGCTGGAACACAGGAGCTCTGGAAGACAGGTCTTCTCTCCTCTCCAGCAGGAAGCAGAATGAGCTCTGTGGGAGGAGCCGGAACTACTGCCAGTGGGAGGAGCTGCACTGAGACCGAGGAGGGGTTTCGCCCCCGTTGTTCTCCGCCATTTCCGCCGGCCCCCCCCGGATGTAAAAGAGCTTGATTTGGGGTAGGGGGCCTGGCCGAACATGGCCGAGAGCATCGGTGGGTGTCCCCCCCCGGCGGAAGGCGGCGGCGAAGACCGGTGCGGGGCTGGAGCCCCCCCGGCAGAAAACGTCTGGAAGACCGAGGGGCTCCGCCCCCGTTGTTCTCTGCTTTTTTCGGCCGGCCCCCCCCGAATGTGAAAGAGCTTATTTTGGGGTGGGGGCCTGGCTGGACATGGCGGAGATCATCGGTGGGTGTCCCCCCCCGGCAGAAGACGGCGAAGCCCGGGGCCCAATGGGCTGGTGGTGGGGGGTCCCGGCAGAAGACCCCCGGAGCTGACTAATAAATTATTTTTTTCTGTGTGTTTTTTTTTGGTGTTTACACTTTTCCACCCGGTGAATGGGTAGGGGTACGATGTACCCCATACTCATTCACATAGGGTGGGTGGCCAGAATCTGGGGGCCCCCTTAATATAGGGGGCTCTCAGATTCTGATAAGCCCCCCGCCCGCATACCCCGACAACCAACGGCCAGGGTTGTCGGGAAGAGGCTCTTGTCCCGATCGACATGGGGACAAGAGTGCTTTGGGGTGGGGGGGCAGTGCCCCCCTCCCCCACAGCACACACTCCCCCATGTCGAGGGCATGTGGTCTGGTACGGCTCAGGAGGGGGGGGGGCGCTCGCTCGTCCCCACCCCCATTCCTGTCCGGCCAGACTGCGTGCCTGGGAGAAGGGTTTGGTCTGGATCTGAGGGGGAACCCCACGCCGTTTTTTGGCGTGGGTTTAACCCCTTATGTTCCAGATCAAATCTAAGAGCCTGTTGTGCACCTGAAGGGGGACCCCCACGCCGTTTTTTTTTGTAATTTGGGGTGGAGTTCCCCTTTATCCCGGTCCTGTCAGGGGGGGGGGGAATGCCTGCTCGTCTGTCCCTACAATGTATGAACAGCGATCTGTCATTTCCCCTACACAGTCCCACCCCCTTTACAGTTAGAACACACCCAGGTAACATATTCAACCCCTTCCGCGCCCCTAGTGTTAACCCCTTCCCTGCCAGTGTCATTTTTATAGTAAGCAATGCATTTATATACCATTGCTCGCTACAAAAATGCCAAATCTCACAAAAATGTGTCCGCCACAATGTCGCATTAGACAGAAAAAACAATGATAGCCACCATTACTAGTAAAACAAAAAATTATTCCAAAAAAACCCATAAGACCAACCCCTACTTAGAACTTTTGCCCAAACCAATCAAACGCTTATTGTGATTTTTTGCAACCAAAAAGATGTCCAAGAATACTTATCGGCCTAAACTGAGGGCAAACATTTTTTGAATATATTTTGGGGGAGATTTATTATAGCAAACAGTAAAAAAGATGTTTTTTTAGTTACCAAATTGTCGCTATATTTTTGGGTCAAGCAAAAATAAGAAAAAACGCAGAGGTGATCAAATACCACCAACAAAAAAAAAAAAAAAAATTTTTAGGGGGGGGGGGGGGGAGGATGAGGACGCCCAATTTTTTTGGGGGCCACGTCGCACAACCACGCAATTGTCAGTCAAAATGACGCAGTGTTGAAATGCAAAAAATGGCCCCGTCAGTGACCAGTAATATGCTCTGGGGCTCAAGTGGTTACAAATTAAGAATACACTAAAGTTAGCCCAATTTATGGCCATAATGTGAAAGATGATGTTACACCGAGTAAATAGATACCCAACATGTTACACTTTAATATTGCACACACTCATGGAATGGCGCCAAACTTCAGTACTTGAAAATACCCATAGGCAACGCTTTTTTATGTGTTTCAGGTTACCAGTTTAGATTTACAGAGGAGGTCTAGTGCTAAAAGTATTGCTCTCGCTCTAACGTACGCTATGATACCTCACATGTGGGGTTTGAACGGGGGTTCAATATGTGGGCGGGGCTTACACATTTAAGGCCCGCCCCCATATATGGAAACATTCTTCAAACCACACATGTGAGGTATCATAGCGTGCGTAACAGCAAGAGGAATATTTATAGCACTAGACCTCATCTGTAAATCTAAACTGGTAACCGGAAACAATAAAAATGCTGCTTGTTCGCTTCTGACTGCGAGCTACTAGGGACAGGGGCTTTTAAATTATTACTATTTAGGTTTGTTACGTAAAAATTCTATAAGACCTCCCGTTCAGCTTGTAAAGCATCACTTCATGGGGACCAAAAAAAAATTTAACACCTCTAATGCTTTCATCCGCCATTGCAGATTTGATTCTGGTACTGCATTTCGAGTGAACTGGGCATGCTCGAACAGTTAGAAAAAGAAGTTGGAAGTTTCATCCTGAAAATGACTTGCATCTTTCTGAGCATGCTCAGAAAGCTCTTTTTTTGGCTTAGTAATTTAAGGACATCCTTAACAGGTGTAAGCAGTTACAAGTGCACACAAACTAGAGGCTGACATTTCTTCATGTGTTTCCAATTGGTTCATTAGCACACATGTTATAAAAAGCGTGGATACTGCACGTGTCAGCTGCCCCTCAGAGGGGGCAGATTTGCTGGCTGGAAGTAATGGCGGAGTGAAACAGAGATGTTTTGGAGCAAGTTTTGTATTTTTTGATGTTTTCTCTGCTACATAATTTTGCTAAATGTTTCTCAAGATGTTAATGACTAATGTTTTAATCCTGTGGGTCTATCCTGTTATTTCAAAAGCATGATTTATTTTCCAATGACTGTGAAATAAACGTTGGTCTTTTTTGTTTTTAGGTGTTTTTATATATTTTTGGTGTGTTTATTTGTAATTTTTTTTTTGCTTTCCTTGTTTTGTGGACCAATAAAATTACTTTCAAATTTTGAAGTTTGTTTTGTGATATTTTTTTCATGCTATGGATTTCAACCGCTGCAGCTGAACTAGTTTGGGCCTAAACCATCAAGTGTGATTTGTCTCTAAGCTCTTTCCTGGTGTGTATGCATGAAATGTTTAGTCACCAGAAAAGGAAGGACAAAGCGGTAAGTATTGTTTCCTAGAACTGATGTCCAGACTGACTTTTTAAAGCACATGTGCAAGATGTAGGAAAAGCTGCAAACAGGGCCTGTTTTTTTTTTGGACAGGCTTGAAGTGCTGATTTACAGCGCTGTGCTTGAAACTAGCACAAGACAATCCTATTCCAATTGTGGGTTGTTTGAGGGAAGCCAATTGAGTGTTAGAACCCCTGCTAGTGTTTTTAGGTTGGGCTTTGTGTCCCTTTTCCTAAAATTGGCTTCACTTCCTGTCACACAGCTGAACAGGAAGTGAGGTTAAAACCCTACCAATGGTCTTTTCTTCGGGGCACAGGTCAATCTAACTAGTGTCACCATTAAGCAAATTGCACTGCAGTGTACACCCCAAATGATTAGTTACTTTGGGGTTTAGTAAAGGCAAAGCCGCTCTGCAGTAGAAGCGTAGGCAATGAAAATCAGAAGGGAAGCACTGATGGTTTTTACTTCCAATCCCGCCAAGTTTTGAGTTTTCTTCCTTGCTTGTCCACTTGTAGTGCAAAGTGGATTTGCCTTTAGTAAATGGACCCCAAAGTCCAAGATTCCTACTAATTTGGGGTGTACACAGCAAAATGCCATTTCCAAAATGGGAAACTATTTATATTGATCTGTGTGTCCCCAACAAAACATTACTCAGGTGTTTCCCTCACTTCCTGTTTGGCTGTGTGGCAGGAAGTGAATGAATTAAGTAGAAAGTGACAACATTTGTGAGGTGTCTTTACCCTATCAGGGGTGCAGGCATCCCCAAAACAAACAAGAAAATAGTTGATTTAACATTGGGTGGTGTTTGTGGGGGTCCCTAACACACATTCATACATATTAGCAACGCTGGATCCTGGCCTATTGGCATGGTTATATTTTCTTAAGCCTCTCAATAAAATGATCTGAAATTTGGGGTTAAACTGGAACAATAATCATCACTTTTATTTTTTGGATTTCTTTCATTTTGGATAGAGTTGGTGGGGGGGGGGGGGGTTAGAAGCTCTGTCAGTTTATTTTGTATTATCCCTGTCCGTTTGGGGAGATTGGCCTTCACTTCCTGCCCCATAGCCAAACAGGAAGTGATCGAAAAACTAGGCAAATTAAGGGCCCCCCCAGGTCCCCCCCCACAGAACTTGTGTGTGTCCCCTGAAAATTCCTGGGTGGGTCATAAAAAAACAGGGTGTGGCCTTGACAGGAAGGGTGGGTCATTTTTCTATTAGGGGGGTGCCAAAATTTGGTCAGGCCTAGGGCAGCACAAAACCTAAATATCCTACTGCATATTAGGGCTTATTTAGACAGGATCCAATTTACAGCATGTTTTTAGATTGTGGGAGGAAACCCACACAGGGAGAACATGCAAACTCCAGGCAGATAGTGTCACGGGCGGGATTCGAACCAGCAACCCTTTTGCTGCTAGGTGAACATGCTACACACTACGCTACTGTGCTGAACGAACATGATTGCAGCTGAAAGCATGAGATGTTTTTTTTTTTAACAATTCCATGCTTTCCAGCCTGGAGGACAGATGTGGGGTCTAATTGACCCCGCCTTTCTCTATAAAGAGGACCTGTCACACACTAGTCCTATTACAAGGGATGTTTACATTCCTTGTAATAGGAAGAAAAGTGAAAAATAATACAAACAAAGGGACAAACAAGTGCAAAAATTAAAATATTAAGTAAAAAAATAAAATAACAAAGGAATTTAAATGCTCCTGTCCCTAGTAGCTCGCACTCAGAAGCGAACACGCATGCAAGTCCCACCCACATATGTAAACATCCTTCAAACCCCACATGTGAGGTATCATAGCGTGCGTTAGAGCGAGAGCAATAATGTTAGCACTAGACCTCCTCTGTAACTCAAAAGTGGTAACCTGAGAAAAAAAGTCAAGCGTTGCCTATGGAGATTTTTAATAACGAAGTTTAGCGCCATTCCATGAGTGTGCGCAATATGAAAGCGTGACAAGTTAGGTATCTATTTACTCGGTGTAACATCATCTTTTACCTTATCCCTAAAAATTGGCCTAGCTTTACTGCTTTCTTATTTTGTCATTCATGAAACAGGTTTTTTTTTTGAAAGCCAAAAAAAAAAAAAAAACGTTTGAAAATTTTTGGCACAAATACTGTTGGAAATGTGTCCGAAAAAATGGCCGCCACTTTATTCCCTAGGGTGTTTGTTAATAAAATATATATAATGTTTGGGGGTCCTGAGTAAGTTTCAAGGAAGAAAATATAATTGTTACATGAAGGAGAGAAGTGCCAGAATAGGCGCGGTATGGAAGTGGTTAAAGTGCACCAATAAAAGTGAAAAATTCCTTGAAATTTCGTACCATGGGGGGGGGGAGGCAATTAGGGGCGCCATCAGGAATTATGGGGCCCCTTACACAGCTTCAGGCATGGGCCCCCTGGAGCAGAGAATAGGGGGGGGGGTGCTGCCTGATATTAAGAAGGGGGGGGGCTGCCGCAATTTGATAAGCGGGGGGTTCCTTTACTAAAAAATACATATAGAAAAATATATATTAAAAAGGGTGGTAGCCATCCGGGGGCCCTGGGGACCACTGGGCCCTTTAATAAAAAGAAACTTCTGGGCTCTTTAATGAAAAATAAATTACAATATCTACATATATAAAATAATAAAAAAGGGGGTTGCCTTGGGAGCTCTGGGCCCTTTAATAAAAAATAACTACCAAAAATCTAAAAAAAAAATAACATTGGATGGGAGCTGCGGTGGCTCAACGTGAATGGCACTGCGCTGACAAGCCGTTCACCTCTGCAGCCAAGGGTTCGGATCCCGGTCTCGGCTACATGTGAATTGAGTTTGGTGGTGTCAGCCCGGCTCCCGATGGGTGTGCTATGCAAGGTACGCCTGTGCTTAGTATGCCCACCCCCCCCCCCCCAAAAAAAAAACACCACACTTGCACACACTTTGGCCATGAGGTCTCCTAAAATAAAGGGAGGCGAAGGACCTACAGGGCTGGCTGGGTGGGCTACACTCCTTCATAGGGGGAGTCCCTCTGTCCCATCGGGCTCCCAAGTGTAGCAGGTGGGGTGAGGCCCCCCTCACACCCACCATTGCCACCGGGGGCATGGAGAAGGATGGCGATTGCAAGTCCAGCTCCTCTCTCTCGACTTCACGCACAAAATACACTTTAAAAAAGAAATTAAAGTAAAAAGTAACAAACCTGGGGAAAATGTTTATAACATTTTTAGAAGCAAAAAGGGGCCCTCTGGGAGCTTTCAAAATTATATTATATATATATATGTTTAAAAAATAACCAAAAAATATATCATATGTTTTTTTTTTGATTTTTTTGTAAAGGTGGGGGGTTGTCATCTGGAGCCCTGGGGATCTCCGGGCCACTGGGGACCTCCAGACCCCTAAACCAAAACATTGGCCCTTTAATAACAAAAAATTTGGGGGGTTGCCACCCGGGGCCCTGGGGACCTCCAGACTGCTAAAAAATATTAAATTCCAAAAATTGGCCCTTTAATAAAAAATTCTACAAAAACCAACTAACAAATATATATACAAAACAAAAAGAGGGGGGTTACCATCTGGGGCGCTGGGGGGCCTCCAGGCATCTGGGCACCTCCGGACCCCCGGGCCCCTTACAGGTGTACAGGGCCGCCATCATGAATTTTGGGGCCCCTTACACAGCTTCAGGCATGGGCCCCCTGGAGCAGAGAACCGGGGGGGGGGGTGCTGCCGCATGAAATTGAGAAGCGGAGGGGGGGTGGTGCCACAAATTGAGGAGCGGGGGGGCCCTTTACAAAAATTTTGACAGAAATAAGAAATAACGAAAAATATATATAAAAAAGGGGGGTAGCCATCCGGGGCCCTGGGGACCTCTGTGCTCTTTATCAAATAAAAATAAAAAAGAGAGAAAATACATATATATATATTTTTTAAATATAACATTTATCGAAAAAAAGTAAAATAACAAGGGGGTAGCCTTCCAGGGCCCTGGGGACCTCTGGGCCCTTTCCTTAAAAAAACAAAAACAAATATATTAAAAAAATATATATATTTTTTTAAATATATATATTTTATTTAAAAAAAAGGGCTTGCCATCTGGGGCCCTTAGTGGCCTCCGGGCCCCTGGGGACCTTCGGAGCCCTTAAACAAAAAAAAAAAAAAAAAAATTGTTTTTTTTGTTTTAGGGTGGTTCCCATCCGGGCCCCTGGGGGCCCCTGGGGACCCCCGGGCGGTGTAATGCCTGTACCCCCCTAATGGCGGCCCTGCAGGTGTACTGCCTGTACCCCCCTGATGGCGGCCCTGGGTGTAATGTCAGCATGTGAAAAATGACATTCTGAAGGAAAAAAGCCATTTAAAACTGACTCGCGGCAATAATGAATTGTCAGCTCCTGGAAATTGCAGGAGAATTCATTCATTAAAAACACCAAAAAAAAAGCGTGGGGGTCCCCCCAAATTCAATAACCAGACCCTTTAGGTCTGGTATGGATATTAAGGGGAACCCCGCCATCAATTTTTAAAAAAAATGACGTGGGGCTCCCCCCAAATATCCATAACCAGACCCTTCAGGTCTGGTGTGGAATTTAAGGGGAACTCCACTCCAAATTAAAAAAAAAATGGCGTGGACCCCCCCCTAAAATCCACACCAGACCCCTTATCCGAGCACGTTGACCTGGCCGGCCGCAGAAAAGAGGGGGGGACAGAGCGCGGCCCCCCCCCTCTCCTGAACCGCACCAGGCCACATGCCCTCAACATTGGGAGGGTGTTTTGGGGTGCCCCCCAAAACACCTTGTCCCCATGTTGATGAGGACAAGGGTCTCTTCCCCACAACCCTTGCCCGGTGGTTGTGGGGGTCTGCGGGCAGGAGGCTTATCGAAATCTGGAAGACCCCTTTAACAAAGGGGCCCCCCAGATCCCGGCCCCCCCCCTGTGTGAAATGGTAATGGGGTACCTTGTACCTCTACCATTTCACGAGAAAAAAAAAGTGTCAGTGAAAAAAAAGACAAGAGCCGGTTTTTGACAAGTCCTTTATTATCTTCTTTCTTCTTTCCTTCGGGTTTCTTCTTCCTCCTCCTTCTTCTTCCTCTGCTTCTGTCTTGGGTCTTCTATTCCCGCATCTTGCCCGGCGTGTTCTTCCATCTTCTGTTCCTCCCGCTGTCCTTCTCGTCCGCATCTTCTTCTCCTTCTTGTTCTTCTTCGCCGGAGCGGCCGCTTCCAATTGAAATCCCCGCTGTCTGCCGGACCACGCCCCCCCCTCTGACGCCTCGGGCAAGCTCTTAGGAGTGTGCTGCAAGTGCGTCCGAGGGGGGCGTGGTCACAAGTGAGAGGGCGGGCAATTCAATTTGAAGCTCGTGCGCGGCTTTTTCTTTGCCAGAGTCGCCGCTTCCAATTGAATTGCCCGCTTTCTGGAACATGTGACCACGCCCCCCTCTGACGCACTGGCACCACACGGGGACTTTCCTAAGAGCTTGCCCGTGGCGTCAGAGGGGGGGGGGCGTGGTCCGGCAGACAGCGGGGATTTCAATTGGAAGCGGCCGCTCCGGCGAAGAAGAAGAAGGAGAAGATGCGGACGAGAAGGACAGCGGAAGAAGATGGAAGAACACGCCGGGCAAGATGCGGGAATGGAAGACCCAAGACAGAAGCAGAGGAAGAAGAAGGAGGAGGAAGAAGAAACCCGAAGGAAAGAAGAAAGAAGATAATAAAGGACTTGTCAAAAACCGGCTCTTGTCTTTTTTTACACTGACACTTTTTTTTTACTCGTGAAATGGTAGAGGTACAAGGTACCCCATTACCATTTCACACAGGGGGGGGGCCGGGATCTGGGGGGCCCCTTTGTTAAAGGGGTCTTCCAGATTTCGATAAGCCTCCTGCCCGCAGACCCCCACAACCACCGGGCAAGGGTTGTGGGGAAGAGACCCTTGTCCTCATCAACATGGGGACAAGGTGTTTTGGGGGGCACCCCAAAACACCCTCCCAATGTTGAGGGCATGTGGCCTGGTGTGGTTCAGGAGAGGGGGGGGGCCGCGCTCTGTCCCCCCCTCTTTTCTGCGGCCGGCCAGGTCAACGTGCTCGGATAAGAGGTCTGGTGTGGATTTTAGGGGGGACTCCACGCCATTTTATTTTTATTTGGGGTGGAGTTCCCCTTAAATTCCACACCAGACCTGAAGGGTCTGGTTATGGATATTTGGGGGGAACCCCACGTCATTTTTTTTTTAAATTGACGGCGGGGTTCCCCTTAATATCCATACCAGACCTAAAGGGTCTGGTTATTGAATTTGGGGGGACCCCCACGCTTTTTTTTTTCGTTTTTTTAATGAATGAATTCTCCTGCAATTGCCGGGAGCCGACAATTCATTATAGCCGCGAGTCAGTTTTAAATGGCTTTTTTTTTTTTTTTTTTTTTTTTCAGAATGTCATTTTGTGCAAAGACATATTTCTAACCGCAGGAAAAGTGCGCTTTTTCACCTGCTGACATCCCCCCCCCCCCATGGTACGAATTTAAAAAAAATTATTCAAATGACGTGGGGGTCCCCCCAAATTCAATAACCAGACCCTTCAGGTCTGATATGGATATTAAGTGGAACCCCGCCATCAATTTTTAAAACAAATGACGTGGGGGTCCCCCCAAATATCCATAACCAGACCCTTCGGGTCTGGTGTGGAATTTAAGGGGAACTCCACTCCAAATTAAAAAAAAAATGGCGTGGAGTCCCCCCTAAAATCCACACCAGACCCCTTATCCGAGCACGTTGACCTGGCCGGCCGCAGAAAAGAGGGGGGGACAGAGCGCGGCCCCCCCCTCTCCTGAACCGCACCAGGCCACATGCCCTCAACATTGGGAGGGTGTTTTGGGGTGCCCCCCAAAACACCTTGTCCCCATGTTGATGAGGACAAGGGTCTCTTCCCCACAACCCTTGCCCGGTGGTTGTGGGGGTCTGCGGGCAGGAGGCTTATCGAAATCTGGAAGACCCCTTTAACAAAGGGGCCCCCCAGATCCCGCCCCCCCCCTGTGTGAAATGGTAATGGGGTACCTTGTACCTCTACCATTTCACGAGAAAAAAAAAGTGTCAGTGTAAAAAAAGACAAGAGCCGGTTTTTGACAAGTCCTTTATTATCTTCTTTCTTCTTTCCTTCGGGTTTCTTCTTCCTCCTCCTTCTTCTTCCTCTGCTTCTGTCTTGGGTCTTCTATTCCCGCATCTTGCCCGGCGTGTTCTTCCATCTTCTTCCGCTGTCCTTCTCGTCCGCATCTTCTCCTTCTTCTTCTTCGCCGGAACGGCCGCTTCCAATTGAAATCCCCGCTGTCTGCCGGACCACGCCCCCCCTCTGACGCCACGGGCGAGCTCTTAGGAAAGTCCCCGTGTGGTGCCAGTGCGTCAGAGGGGGGCGTGGTCACATGTTCCAGAAAGCGGGCAATTCAATTGGAAGCGGCGACTCTGGCAAAGAAAAAGCCGTGCACGAGCTTCAAATTGAATTGCCCGCCCTCTCACTTGTGACCACGCCCCCCTCGGACGCACTTGCAGCACACTCCTAAGAGCTTGCCCGAGGCGTCAGAGGGGGGGGGCGTGGTCCGGCAGACAGCGGGGATTTCAATTGGAAGCGGCCGCTCCGGCGAAGAAGAACAAGAAGGAGAAGAAGATGCGGACGAGAAGGACAGCGGGAGGAACAGAAGATGGAAGAACACGCCGGGCAAGATGCGGGAATAGAAGACCCAAGACAGAAGCAGAGGAAGAAGAAGGAGGAGGAAGAAGAAACCCGAAGGAAAGAAGAAAGAAGATAATAAAGGACTTGTCCAAAACCGGCTCTTGTCTTTTTTAACCCTTTACATTTTTTTTACTCGAGAAATGGTAGAGGTACAAGGTACCCCATTACCATTTCACACAGGGGGGGGGCCGGGATCTGGGGGGCCCCTTTGTAAAAGGGGTCTTCCAGATTTCGATAAGCCTCCTGCCCGCAGACCCCCACAACCACCGGGCAAGGGTTGTGGGGAAGAGACCCTTGTCCTCATCAACATGGGGACAAGGTGTTTTGGGGGGCACCCCAAAACACCCTCCCAATGTTGAGGGCATGTGGCCTGGTGCGGTTCAGGAGAGGGGGGGGGCCGCGCTCTGTCCCCCCCTCTTTTCTGCGGCCGGCCAGGTCAACGTGCTCGGATAAGAGGTCTGGTGTGGATTTTAGGGGGGACTCCACGCCATTTTTTTTTAAATTTGGAGTGGAGTTCCCCTTAAATTCCACACCAGACCCGAAGGGTCTGGTTATGGATATTTGGGGGGAACCCCACGTCATTTTTTTTTTTAAATTGACGGCGGGGTTCCCCTTAATATCCATACCAGACCTAAAGGGTCTGGTTATTGAATTTGGGGGGACCCCCACGCTTTTTTTTTCCTTTTTTATAATGAATGAATTCTCCTGCAATTGCCGGGAGCCGACAATTCATTATTGCCGCGAGTCAGTTTTAAATGGCTTTTTTACTTTGAAAAATGACATTTTGTGCAGAGACAGTTCTAACCACGGGAAACATGCGCTTTTTCACATGCTGACATTAGAGACCCCCATAGTACGAAATTTAAAGGAAAATTACACTTTTATTATTGCACTTTTAGCATTATTAAAATCACTGCTCCCGAAAAAACGGCCGTTTTAAAAAATAAAAAAAGCATTGGTACATGTCCCCTGGGGCAGGACTGAGGTCCCCAAACACTTTTTAGGACAAAACTTGCAGATTAGCCTTTAAAATTCACTATTAAGATTTCCCCCATAGACTTATACAGGGAGTTCGGCGGCGGCTTTAGTTATCAATCACATCGCGCTGCTGCTGCCGCCGGTTCATGCGCCTAATTAGGGCTTCATCCAGCGCACCTATTAAGGCATGTACCGGCGCAGCGCAGATTCATTAGTAAATCAGCCCCATTGTCTTAGTGATTGATTCACATCAAAACTTCATTGATACCTTTTTTTGTATGATTTTTAGTTTTTCTCATTACTGCCCCACACATGCAATGCATGGCTGCATGTGTGTGGCAGTGATGAGCAAAAGCAAAAATAAAAAAAATAAAAAAAAGGGTATCAATTTTTAAATCAATGAAGTTGCGACGTTAATCAATCACTAAGACATACATAAACCAGTTTGCCATCAATTGCTGCCAGTGTGCCATCAATTGCTGCCAGTGTGCCATCAATTGCTGCCAGTGTGCCATCAATTGCTACCAGTGTGCCATCAATTGCTACCAGTGTGCCGCCAGTGTGCCATCAATTGCTGCCAGTGTGCCATCAATTGCTGCCAGTGTGCCATCAATTGCTGCCAGTGTGCCGCCAGTGTGCCATCAATTGCTGCCAGTGTGCCATCAATTGCTGCCAGTGTGCCATCAATTGCTGCCAGTGTGCCATCAATTGTGCCATCAATTGCTGCCAGTGTGCCATCAATTGCTGCCAGTGTGCCGCCAGTGTGCCATCAATTGCTGCCAGTGTGCCATCAATTGCTGCCAGTGTGCCATCAATTGCTGCCAGTGTGCCATCAATTGCTGCCATCAATTGCTGCCAGTGTGCCATCAATTGCTGCCAGTGTGCCATCAATTGCTGCCAGTGTGCCGCCAGTGTGCCATCAATTGCTGCCAGTGTGCCACCAATTGCTGCCAGTGTGCCACCAATTGTGCCATCAATTGCTGCCAGTGTGCCGCCAGTGTGCCACCAATTGCTGCCAGTGTGCCGCCAGTGTGCCATCAATTGCTGCCAGTGTGCCGCCAGTGTGCCATCAATTGCTACCAGTGTGCCACCAATTGCTGCCAGTGTGCCATCAATTGTGCCATCAATTGCTGCCAGTGTGCCATCAATTGCTGCCAGTGTGCCGCCAGTGTGCCATCAATTGCTGCCAGTGTGCCATCAATTGCTGCCAGTGTGCCATCAATTGCTGCCAGTGTGCCATCAATTGTGCCATCAATTACTGCCAGTGTGCATCCCCCAAGTAAGTACCTGATGATGATGTCTGTCAGTGTTCTGCTGCCTGCAGTCCTCGGCCGTCTCGGGGCTTCTACAGCAGCCTGTGCAGTGTGCACAGTGTAAGGTGAGCCAAGGAGGAAGGCTCTCAAGAGTCGGGACCGGGGCATCACTTCAGGAATTGGGGACACTCGTTCCACGTGATGACGGGCGGCTGGGAATGCCGTCAGCGGGGGGTGGGAAAGGAGGGAAGGCTAACACGCCCATGGCTTCTTCGGCCGAATCAGCGGGGGGGGGGGGGCGGGAAACGAGGCGCTGCTTACACCCACGGCTTCTTCGGCAGCACCAGCGGGGGGCGGGAAAACAGCTTTTTTTTTTTCGGCTGAAAAATCAAACTCGGGAGGGGGGGGAAGCGGCGCGCAAGTGACGTCATCAAAAATCGATTAATGTAAGTCGTAGCATCGGAATCGCATCGTGAGTGGTCGAATCGCGATTCACCGATGCTACGATTAATTTCAACACCCCTAGTGTACGCGGCATAAGGACTGGTAAACTGCAATATGTTAAATTTTTTGCTTTCAAATTTATATACACTTTAAGAAAGGATTATTTTGTTTTGTCTTCCAAATAATGTTATACATATTCATAATTACTAAATGATTATAGTAAAATATTTTAAATTAACTACGGTAATTTCATAGAGCTGCCTTTAGGGTCAGGAACATTCTTTTTTTCTTCTGAGAAAAAATGGTGAAAATAGAAGTTTTGTTTTAGACCAAATCTGTTGGAGTTTGTAAGAAGTTAAACCTGATTTACACTTGTATTTATTTAACCTAGTTAACTACCGTATTTTTCGCACCATAAGACGTACCTAACAATAAGACGCACCTAGGTTTTGGAGAAGGAAAACAAGAAAAAAATAATTCAGAACCAAATGGTGTACCAAAATTTTTACCAGTGCCCATGAAATGCAGCCTGACCTGTGCCATTAATGAATAATGAATTGCCATTTAATTTAAGTAAAAAAAGTGCACTTTGCTGCAAAGGTATTTACTGGCTGCCTGCAGGAAGAGAAATTACAAATCATTGATCAGTGTACTATGTATAGCTCTGCACAGCACAGAGAAATGCATTGTTTCAAATGATTTCAAGGTAGAACTGTGCTGAAAAAGGTTGGAAACATGCACAAAAAAGGAAGGAGAGATTGTCCCTGAATATGTGCTCCTGGAAATGAGAGACAACTTCATTATCCCTGCAAAGGCTGATTTTCTAAAAGATGTTCTTTATGCTGAGCTGGGTTAGGAAGAGAGAGAGAATAGAGTGGGTTGGTGAGAAGTGCACACACTCACAGTCTCCTGGGTGCTCTCTGGCTTATTCAGTAGTATATCCATGTTTGTCTGCTGCTTCTTTTTAATCTTCCCGCCCACCTCCTTCACAGACGGAACACACAAGCAAGGAGGGAGGGGTGAGAGAAGGGATGTGTGACAGGCTGCAGGCTTGCTAGAGGTGGAGTTGGATGGAGCAGTGTGCTGATTGGATCCTCTCCATGTAGGACAGCTACACTTCACGAGCCATCAGCTGCACTGTCTGCACACAGTGACAGAGAGAAGAGGACGGAGCTGCAAACGGAGGAGGGAGGAGAGGAGCAGGTGATGGGATTTACACACACAGGAACTTATTTCTGTGCCCCTCACTTACTTCTCATGACGTTCGGCCGCGGGGGGGGCGGGACCAGCAGTGGCGGGGGGCGTGGCCTAATGTATATTCGTTCCATAAGACGCAGGGACATTTTCCTCCAGATTTTTGGAGGAAAAAAGTGCGTCTTATAGTCCGAAAAATACGGTATGTTATGCAGCGTTTCAAAAGAACATTTATTGAACTGTTATTAAAGTATGTGCCTATATTGATTTCTGACAAAATGAAAGTAAAAAATATATATATACTCCTATGTTATTTTCATTTATATGTTTGCAAAATGTAATAAATTTGGAAATGAGTTGGGTGGAAATAACAAATTTCATATCAGCTAAAATTGGGACTTAACAGCTGGAATTACATTTATTTACCCAGCCTCTTTTTACACGACATGGAAAATAGGATTACGCAAGGTACAAAAATGTATATTGTATCTACATCATCTAATTAATTAAATGGTTCCTGAGTAGCAAAATCACAATTCTTATTAATAAAAGAATGTTGAAATAAAATATGTTCTCCTGAATAGCCTGAAATATTTGCATATCCCCACCTGTGATGGTTAGGTAATAACTACCTGCCACAAATCAAAATGATGAATTTTGTACGCCTAACAAAACCACAGGAGAAATTATACCGCAGACATTCCGTAGTAATTGCAGCTAAACTGTTTAGTACTATCCACTTATTCTGCATGAAGTGTTTAATAAAGCAACAGTTGTCAATAACCAAGATACAGAATTACATTTTATATTTCTACCTATTTTATCCTATTTACCACAGTTTTTTTCTCTTTTATGATATATTTTTAACTTAAGTTTTATTGTTGTGTACACTGGGTATACTTCACATGTCGACAAAACTTCATAGAGGTACAGAGGCATACTGTATGTTGTTTGCCCTGCCCTTTCTGCACTGCTTCCACTCGCCCCTTACGTTTTTGAGCAATCCCTGAGTTTGCAGTTCTTTTGTAAATACAGCAGCTATAATAGCTGCTGCTGTCAGAAAGCAGACTGTTTCACACAGTGTTTATAAACACTGTCCAGGCATGAGATAGACAGATGCAAAGTGATATTGTTATTTTTGTATTTACTCGATCTGTATATGATGCTGGTTAAAACAACCTGACAAATAAACCCAAAAAAGCTTTTTCCCCGTAAAAAAAAATGTGTGACTATTTAACCCATTATTAACTCTGAGTTTAAAGTTGTTCTAAAGTCAGATTTTTTTTATCTTAATCCATTCTATAGATTAGGATTAAAAACTTTCTGTGTAGCAGTCTCCCTCAGACCCCTAATACTTACCTGAGCTCCCTCTCGATCCAGCAACGTTTCCACGAGAGCCATAAAGTCTGGGGACTATCCCTACTGATTGGCTGAGACACAACAGTAGGTGACATTGGCTCCCGCAGCTGTAAATCAAAGTCAGTGAGCCAATGAGGAGAGAGACGTGGGCAGGACAGGGCTGAGCTGTGGCTTTGTGTCTGAATGGACACATGGCTTGGTTCGAGTGCCCCATAGCAAGCTGCTTGCTGTGGGGAGACTTGGCAGCAGGGAGGGGCCAGGAGAGCTGACGAGGGACCTGAGAAGAGATCTGGGCTGCACTGTGCAAAACTACTGCACAGAGCAGGTAAGTATTACAGGTTATGTTATTTTTAAACAAATAAAATTCACTTTAACTCAACCAGTCCTAACTAATTCTTACTTTCACTTCTCCCCTATAATTAATTTTGGAACTTCCACTTTTTGGAATGCTCCCCCCCCTCCGGTGTCACATTTGGCACCTTTCGGGGGGAGGAGGGAGCAGATATCTGTGTAATACAAATATTTGCTCCTACTTCCGGGCATAGATCACTGCGATGATTGTGGTGACCTACAACACGTTTGGCGCATACTCTGTCCCCCTGCTGTCTTCTGGGAGACACACAGGTCCCATAAGACAGCAAGGACCAGTTGGGTCTCGCAGCATGACTCACACATGCATAGTAGTGAGTGCATGTGTGAAGATGGCGGCAGCATCACCCGAGAGCCGAGGGAGCGACCGGCTTCGAGTGCCGACATCGCAGGCGCCCAGGTCAGGTAAGTGTCCATATATTAAAAGTCAGTAGCTTCTGTATTTGTAGCTGCTGACTTTTAATATATATTTTTTGGGTGGAACGCTTTCATTAAACTTTTTGTTGTATATTTTTTTAATGTCAAATGGTTAAAAAAAGTCCAAGATTCTTTTTGTCTTTAAAAAAATAATTTCTATAGTTTGCATAAGAAAGATAATTTTTGCAGGACAGAGGGCTCCATTCACAAAGTGGTATATTCCTCCTTAATATTTATAGTAAAATAGCTCATAGCATGTTTCAATTTTTTTTTTTGAAAATCACAAATAAAATCACTACTAAAATAATGCATGTGGTATTTCATCAAAATATGTGCAGTAATTTATCTCATATGATATATAGTGGGATGGATACAGTGGCAAAGAATTAGAACCGTTGTCAGTTTTTATTGCTCATAAAGAAGTAAAATGGTTTAACCACTTCAGCCCCAGAAGGATTTACCCCCTTAATGACCAGGCCATTTTTTGCGATATAGCACTGCATTGCTTAAACTGACAATTGCGCAGTCGTGCAACATTGTACCAAAACAAAATGTATGTCCTTTTTTACCACAAATAGTGCTTTTTTTTGAGTGGTATTTGATCTCCCTTGCGGTTTTTAGTCTGACAATAAATTTTATATATATATATATACAGTATATATATATAGATATATAGATATATCTATATATATAGATATATCTATATATGTGTAGCGGGTAGACATGTGCAGACTGGAATATTTCGTTTCGTTTTTTCGTTTTCGTTTGGAAAATACATTCAGGGCTTTTTTTCTGGGGGAACTTGGTGGAACTCAGTTCCACCACCTTTGGCTCAGACCCTTTGGTGCCCGCTCACCACAATCATTTGTGAACATAGAAGTCTGGTTTCTGTGTTTACAAGTGACTGCTTTGTAACCCCCTGAACTCTGCACACTGTATGTAATGCAATTCTGCCCCTTTAAGACCCTTCTACTGTTTGTGAAATCTGAACGGGTCGTGGTTGAGTTCCTGCACCTATTTTCTGAGAAAAAAAGCTCTGAATACATTTATTTAGTTACTCCCGAAAATCGTTTTGATTTATTTCGTTTTTCGTTGGGGAATAGCTTTCGTCCGAAAATCCAATAATACTTGGTTTCTGTCGAATGGGCAAAATAAAATAAAAAAATTTGACGGAGCGTCGAATCTTTTTGGTTGCTGAGGAATGATCAAAGAATATTCGACGGGACGTCTCATAAATCGAAATCTATTCTCTGAAATGTCGAATCTATTATTTCTATAGTGTCAAATCTTTTCTCTATAATGTCAAATATTTTCCCTATAATGTCGAATCTCTCTATATCTAATTTTTACCGCAAAGAAAACGAAAATAAAGCATTTTTTATGTCGGATCTTTCGGTTTTCGTTTCTTGCACTTTCGTTATCGTTTGTTAATACGATAACGAAAAAACCTGATTTTCAGACGAAAATGCATTCTAACGAAAACGAAAGCACATGTCTACTAGCGGGGGTCATACTGTCAAAGACCTTTGGTAATCTTGCATACCTAAGTTTCCCCCGGGAGTTCCAGTTATGTTGTATATTTGTGTTTATTTATTTATTTTTCAAAAGCAATGCATTGTGGGATTAGAGGTACTAGGAGATAAGGACTCCATTGACATTAGTAGGAATAGACTACAGTTCCCATAATGCATTGTCTTCCCGGAGCACATGACACCTCCACACAGCTTTATGGGGGAGGTTATTTAAAGATTGGGAGGAGCTGAATTCTCTCTCTTGGGATCTGCACTTCTCCCTCTGCAGGACATAGGGAGAGCACTACAGCCGAGTATCTAGGCCTGAAGCCTGGGCCTAGATTCACCGGAAGACCAGCCTTCCAGAGAGAGACAAGATTAAGTGTGTCAAGCTTGTGATTCCAGGAGACAGGAGTCTTCCACCAGCTGACGATTGTAAGAGCAAGAGATCGGAGACTGTGTGTTGCAAAGTGGTCAACGATCGGCGTGTTTGTCGTGAGGAATGCAGGTGGACTAGACCTGCTCGGGTGAGAGGGCAGTGGCCCAGAGCTTTCAATATTACTTTAGCCTTGTGACTTCTTAGTGCTTCGCATATCGGAATAGCATATTATTTGTTGATTTACTCAAGAGACATAACGTCTGGAAGCCACGCCAGCCAAGATGACCGGTACTAACTTAAGGATCATTCTGCAAGCACCTGTATTGATCGTACCCCTAGACGTAGTTTGACTACCCTTTTTGGATGACAAACAAGTTAAAGTGCACCAACATATGTACAATAGATCTTACCCCTGGGGAACATTCTGGAGTTATCTAGGCCAGGCCTGGTCAAGGTTATTCACAACTGTACTTGAAGGAATTGCCCACTAAGGGAAGCTCGCGAGCATAGACAACTTATAGTTACTTTCAGATATTATAACATTAGTATTTTAGTTGGTTCTTATTGGCTTTCGCAAGGGCCCTTGCAGAGTCAGCTGTATATATACATATGTTTGTAATCTATTGTTGATCTTTTATCTTTTGTTATTACAAGCCAAGTAAAGTTATCCTTGGTTTACTATATTGATTGTGTGAGGTGTGTTTGCTCCTGAATACTGCATTCAGAGAAAGGTAACAACAATATTGCATGTCACTGTATATTTTACATGTGTGTTATTGTGGTCCTAGCCAACGCGGGATTCACAATACATTTGCATTTGCCTGGTTTGCCAAGGGAGGGTTCGAGCCACTTAAAGGGGTGAATAGATTAGAGAGTAGACCCAAAACTAATCAGCAGATCTTTTGGGAGTACCGCTACATATATAAAGATAAAAAAACGGATGAATTCATCAGTTTAGGCCAATATGTATTCTGATATATTTTTGGTAAAAAAAATCACAATTAGCATATATTGATTGGTTTTCACAAAAGTTATAGCGTCTACAAAATAGTGGAAAGATTTAAGGACTTTTTTTTCTAGTAATGGCGGGAATCATCGATTTTTAGCTAGACTGCGACATTGCGGTGTACCAATCTAACCCTAAGTGACACTTTTGACCAGTGACACCAATACACTGATCAGTATAAAAATGCACTGATCAAGGTGCATGCATGGTAGCTCCCAGGATGGCTGCGTAAGCTGGGAGCTCCACACTGCCTTAACCACTGAGCCAGCGGGACACCCACTAACAGCGGGAATCAATCAGGGAACCTCCCAGCAGCACTTACATGCCTGGAAGCTCCGCTCACAGGGACCTAGGAACTAAATTCTCCTCTGAGGGAAAACGACTTGAATCCAAGATGGCGGCCGTGTCTCAGCCACAAGCCACGAGACCCAGAACATATCGCCATCCCCTGCCACGACAGAATCGCTCATCGAGCATTCGCTGTATAACTACATGCTATCCCCTATGGAAGAAAACCCCTGCCCACCTGGATACTATCTCTACTCCTGGAGGCCCAGGCACAGACATTCCCCTCAATGCAGGAGACCTGTACCTTAAGCTATCATCACTAAAGACATTCGCTCAGACTTCCTTACCTGGGCTCCAGAATTAAAGCGATCAAACACAAGCTGGACATCACAGTATCCAGGGCTAGTTAAAACAAAGACCATATCCAGGTTATACCAGAGCAGCTGGATGTGGCCCTTCAATGAGGGATAATTTCAGGATCAGAGGCAGACCAAAGACTATCACTAACATCCCTAAGGAGGTTAAGGATCTCATCAAAATCCTCATCTCTTCTATGGCTCCACACAAACTAGAGTTAGATAGAGCCCACAGATAATTGCCCCCCCCCCCCCCCCCAGGAAAGATGGATCCTCAGAGACGTGGTAGTAGTTAAACCCCACTATTACGCAATTAAGGAGGACATCATGAAAATTTCCTGCCAACAATTGCATATGTCCTTTCAAGTGCACAATATTCAGATTCATGCAGATATTTCTCCCATGAATATTCAACGACGCAGAGCCCTCAAACTACTGCTGGTGATCCTCTCTCAAAAAAAAAGAAATCAAGTACTGGTGGACCTTCCCTTTTGCCTTGAAATTCACCTATAAAGGAAAAACCTATTCCTTCGCCAGTTTTCCAGAAGGTTACCAGGTTCTTCTGAACATGAAATTCATCTCCCAGTACTCCGCAATGGACACTTCAAACCTCCAATCAGGAACTTTCACACATCCCTCACCTACAAGCCAGATTTTCCCAATGTGGAAATCTACCAAAAGCATATGAGTGAAGGACACCATGCCCACCTGACCACCATGAAAGTATCCTTTTTTGCCACCTCCTACAACTTGAGACCCCAGAATAGAAAAAAAATACATTTTGAAAAACGCTAGATTGGGGTGGGTATAAACATTCCCTACAACTCGGCCTTGCCCAGCAAATTAAAACAATGGTCCCCTCTCAGATGTTGATGATCCCCAGGACCTTCAACCGAAATCCTATTCACTTGTCATTTATTGTTTTGTTTTTTGTTTCCTTTATTAATCTTGTCTCTCTCCTGCACAGCTAAGGGGACATACAGAATCTAGGTCAGTGATGGCGAACCTTTTTAAGCCCGAGTGCCCAAACTGCAACACAAAATCAATGTATTCATTCCAAAGTGCCAATATATACAGAACTTGATAAGCGTGTGCTATGATGTCTGGGGGTGAACAGGGGACACATCAGAAATCATTGTGTATTCACTATGTAGTCATTGTGTTTTTTACAAGAAGATCTAAAACTAGAACACATTTTGACAAAAGTTACATATTTTGGAAGCTGTCCTAGCATTGTGCAATCAAATTCCAGTATCACTATTCTACTAACTATACATTAATATTCAATACACTCAAGTTGCATGACAGGTGTACTTTAAATTATTAGTTTTTTAGTAGAAGTACTGGCTGGATGATAAAGAAATCCTGTTACAGGGGGTGACATGCAACCAGCAACTCTCCAGCTGCAGCAGAACTTCCCAGTCTCCCCATTCCATGCTGGCACACATCATGCACTCTGACTGCCAAGGTATGTTGAGATCTGTAGTTCTATGCCAGCTGAAGACATACTGGTTGTCCTGCATTGCTGTAGCAGAATACTACTTAGAAAATCTCTCATTCCTGACTACGTTCGTAGTCCAATATGTCCAGGAAACATCCTTCTGAACGTGAACACTCAAAGACAACTGTAGCAATGCTTTACCAATGATTAATTTACAATGCCTGTGCCTGTGCAGTTCATTGCACATCAAATGCTAACTCCCAGCAGCATCTCTACACCTCTCTGTATAATGCTAGTAATTCTGCACTGCCTGTCATGTGACTCAGGTGTCATGAAATACAAGGGGATGGCAGGGACAAAAACTATGGGCCAGATTCTCAGCTGCGTTACGACGGAGTATCTCAGATACCCCGTCGTATCGCCGTTTTTTTTGTCTCGTATCTATGCGCGTGATGCTAAGCATCACTTTTGCATAGATACGCTTCTACATCCGACAAGTGTAAAACCATTACACTTGCGGATCGTAGGTGTAATGACAACTCCGGCCACTAGGTGGCCTTTACGTTGTTTTCGCATTTGCATATGCAAATGCAGTAGTACGCCGATTCTCTGTCGCTTTTACGCCGCCCCGTCGTCGCGTACGTCGTTTTTGTTCGCGTAAGGTTACCCCAGCTTCTATGTGGAGTAACCTTACGAAGTACCGTCGGATGCCGTTGGGTCCTGTCGGATGCCATGTTAAGTATGGCGTCGGGTCAGCGTCGGCTTTTTCCGTCGCTTACGTCGTTTTACTAACTCGTTCGCGAATAGGGCATTGCGTAAATGACGCTCACGTCGTTTTGACATCGGTTTCAACGACGATTTCCGACGTGAGCTGGAGCATGCGCACTGGGCTTTTTCCCCGCCGGCGCATGCGCAGTTCATTCGACGCGGGGGCGCGCTTAATTTAAATACAAGCCGCCCCATTTGAATTGCGCGGGTTTACGCTGCGCGATTTACGCGACGCAGGCGAAACCTACGGAGCAAGTGCTTAGAGAATAAAGCACTTGCTCTAGTACGATGCGGTGGCATAGTGTAACTGGCTTACTCTACGCCGCCGGAATTCTTAGAGAATCTGGCCCTATATGTATTTACATCTCACACTGTACTGCAGTGATCTCTGCAAAATCTAGCTGGAATTCCCAGCCAGGTAAACCTGAATAGCCAACACAAGGCATGAGACATCTGCTGTAACACAGACAGCATATAACACAGACAGCATATACACATTATTCTGACCATACAATTCCATCTTTTGGGGCAATGTTGGGAACGAGAAGAAAAAAAAATCCCCAAGGAATAGATTCTATTTGAAGAGGCATGGAGCAGTGTACACAGCTAAACACATTTATTCCCCACACAGCATGTACACTTACTTTAACAATTGCCACGGCACTCCAATATTACACGCATTAACAAACTCAGTTCCCGGGCATGAGAACGGCCTGTGATTGGGCATCTTCAGTAGGCACCATCACGGCCCCCCATTGGCTCAATCCCCACCACGTGTTCCACCTGCCATCCAACCCGGAGCAACACTTCATCTCGTCCACGCCCCATTCTAGACACGGCTCCCTATTGGCTCAATCCCCACCACATGTTCTGCCTGCCATTCAACCTGGTGCAACTGGAGCACTCACCAATGCAAAGACCAGGACAGGAGGGACAATAATAGCGGGTGTTACACCTAAATCCATGCTTGCTACAGACACAACATCTGCTTTGGGGGGGCTCGTTGGGTAGGAGTACCAGGGAGGACATACGGAAAATGCCTCTCATGCATATAAGATGCCTAAGATGGCAATCCACAAGCCTTTGGGGTAAGCCCTGGCACCATGCCACATGCGCCAATCTGATGCTCAAACAAGTGACTAAAAAGTTGCATGTGTAATAATTGTCCACATACAAGTAGTACCCCTTTCCGAATAAGGGTGACACCAACTCCCACACAATCTTGCCAGCGGTCCCTATTTAATCTGGGCAGTTCTCCAGCTCGGCCATGCCTTGAACTTTTGTTTGTCACACTGGTAAGGGAACAAGTTTTACACACAAAAAAGAGACGTTGCTATGGGAGCCAAATTTGCTCCAAGCATCGCCAACTTGTTTATGGCCGAGTGGGAGGACAAATCCATTTTTAAGGAAAGAAAATCTGAACTTGTTTTTTATAAACGTTTTATTGACGATCTGTTTTTTTATCTGGGCAGGTCCAGAAGAATCATTAAATTAGTTTTTAAACGTTTTAAATAAAAATAATAACAATATCAGATTGACATCAGAATGGCACGAAGACACTATTAATTTTCTAGATGTGATCATCTATCGGCAAAACAATAGATTGGAAACCAAAGTATATTTTAAACAAACAGATAGAAACAGCTATTTGCCAGTGACTAGCGGACACCACCCAAGATGCCTGAAGAATATCCCGAAAGGGCAAATAATGAGAGTCAAGCGCAATTGTTCAGAAACCAACAACTTTCTCTGTCATTGGAGAATTTTAACAGAAAGATTTGAGGCAAAAGGGTACAACCCAAACTTTCTTAAAAAAATCATGGAAGAAGTGGAAACGATCCCCAGAGATAGATGTCTGAGAGAAAGGGAAAATGTAACTGCACAAGAAGCTCTGGAAAAAAACCTAAATGAATGGATGGGGCTTTATATCTCAATTCCACAGCCAATATAAAGAGGTAGAGTCCATCTTCAATGAACACTGGCACATTTTATTATTGGATAAGAAGCTTGGGCCCGTAATACCACAGAAACCCCAATTCATCTACAGGAAAGCCCCCAATTATGGAGACACAGTAGTGAAAAAAATTCTAGATTTACTGGCCAAAACCCCAGAGTTTTTGGGATAAAAATGGCTTCTTTGCATGCAGAAGATGCAAACCATGCAAAGAAGTCAAAGCACTACAAAGAGGACAGGATCACTTCACGTCACCATCCAATAAGCAGGAATTTGAAATAAAACAATTCATCACCTGCAATAGCACTCATGTTGTATATGCGCTTAGGTGTCCATGCGGTCTACTCTATATTGGCCGAACAAAAAGACTACTAAGAATTAGAATTGCAGAACACATCAAGAACATCAAGCTGGGATATACAGATCATAACGTATCTCTACATTTCAAGATGAAACACAACCAGGACCCAACGGGTCTGGAATTTTGGGGCATTGAACAGGTGGAAACAGATTGGAGGGGCTCGCATAGAGTACGTGAACTGTCAAAAAGGGAAACCAGATGAATTTTTTTGACTGATGCATTAGTGCCGAAAGGTTTAAATGTGGAGCTCGACATCAACTGTTTTATCAGTGACACCTAGAAATCAGTCTAACAATTGTTCCATTGGATAATCTATACAGGGTACCCATCACATTCAGAGAACAAATAATCTGAGTTAGGAGTATGACCTTTGTTCATATATCAAGTCTGTTAATGGTGTTGTGGGAATAAGTTTAATATGTTCCAAGAGCACCTTCAGCCGAAAGGTGTATCCAGGAATTGCGCATGCGCAGCGTAGATATGCGCATAACATAGACAACGTCAATGATCCCAATCATACATGAGGTTCAATTCATTGGATTCATTATTTATACTCATAATTTCATTTAATCTTAAATTTAATTTTAAGTCTGAATTTTAATTTTGTATTATTCATATTTTAATATTTTATCACTTTATATTTTAAGATTTGAATCAATTTCATTGAATGTTTTGTTGAATGTTTTATATGATATTTAATATTTAATACCCGCATCATTCAGCAACAATGTCTCTTTAGGAGGCAGGGCTATATATCAAAGTTATGTTTGGGACAATTTCTCAAAATATATGCCCTCTGGTTTCTGTGAATGATAGGGTGCACTGTCTTTACTATTTGAATAGACCCGCCAAGAATCAGTGCTTATGGCCGCACGTCCCAGATTCTACTCATAATTGAGTTCTATGGTGGGAACAGTGAGACATTGGGAGCACAGTACAATTACTGACGTAAGCACGTCCACCTCATCTGGTACGGATTAACTATCACAACCAGAGGGAGGTGGTCAACCAATGACTCGCAGATGACACGTCTGGTTCATACGACGCTTTGACATTAGTGGGTGGGCTAAGTACGACTATTTAATCCGGACGGTGCGCTGGTAGGTCACGCTCTCAGAGGAAGTCCGAACAGACGAAACGTCAGAGTGTGACTATCCAGCACCAGTCACAGGAAGTGTCGTATGCGCTCCACAGATCAGGAACGAGGAAATCGCTGTGAGGAAGTACTTCAAGCGGTCTTCAGGTATCCAGAACCAGTGAAGCAAATACAGTTTACTATATGCCTGATTTTATACACTTTCTGGTACGCATGTATTAATAAGGGATAACTTGTTTTTTGGGGATTCAATAAAACTCATCAAAACGATATTGCCCTATATGAAATTTTTCTTTTCATATGCCTGCGGATGTTCCATCTATAAATACTGAGAAAGTGATAAGCCACAGACGTAGAGTGAGGAGTTACACTGATATGCTGTTTTAAATCTACCATCTGATGAGTGTTTTCCCCGAAGGGGACCCCATATCCCCCCACGCGGTGAATCCTTTTGGTGATTTAAGCACACATTATCAACACTTCTTACCTGGTCATCTCACACAGCTTATACAGCAAACTAGGGGTTTGCAGCGCTGCTGCAGGACTGACATCAGACTCTGTACGGGCCTGATTTTATTTTCTGCTTATATTAAATTGACTTTTTTACTTTAGCAGCAGCTTTTTACATCGGATTTTATCACTTGGACAGATTATTTATTATCTTAGACTTTTTGAATCATCCTAAGCGCAGAGTTGTACTACTATAGGTTGGGCCAGTGTATAGTACTTTTTGTATATCTTAGTTCAACTTCTCCAGCTCTACATGACTAGGGCCAGTTTCACGAACACTTGCGCTGGAGTATTTGGATATGCGCCGCGTAACTGTGATGATGCGCCGTCGTTTCTATGTGCCCGTACCCACCAAACTAGATGCGCCCAATAACGGGTCATTTGCGACCGGCGGAATGTTCCGACGCCAGAGTATCGTCAGCGTTTATTTTCGCTGGGCGTATCAGTCGCGCCCATTGATTTCCCCTGCAAATATGCAAATGAGGGAGATTTCCCAATTCACGAACGGATTAGCACCATACGCTGGCTACATGCGCCGCGCGTATCTGGTCCGTCCGGCGCAAAGTTATTTCTACAAAAGGCTGCTTTATCTTTACTCCAGACGGTCACAGGTCAGCAGGAGAGCAGCTACAGCAGCGTTACCGACGATAGGAGCTTGCTGAACAACAACACTTGCAAGGAGGACAACACCTCTGTGTGCCAACATGCCAGGGGCAATTGTGGTCCTAGAACTACTGATGGGTCCCCTGGAACCAAGAAGGCGGCCACGTGAGAGGATATACCGCACTCGTATGAACCTCTTTGGCATGGGGGATGAGGAGGTGTATCGCCTCTTCAGATTCAGCCCTGATGCAATACTTGAACTAACCACAACCCTGCAGGGTGACATCACCAGCCAGACACACCGCTCTCAAGCAGTGCAGCCACTGGTGAAGGTCCTGGCAACACTTCATTTCCTTGCAAGTGGATCATTCCAGCGTACAAGTGGAGTGGTGGCTGGGATGTCACAATCCTCCATAAGCAGATGTGTGCACCAGGTTGTCCCTGCAATCCTCAGACGCATGTCCAACCAGTTCATCAGACCCACCACTGAGGAGCTGCGGCAGAAGGCAATGACAGATTTCTACAGCATTGCCAGATTCCCACGCACTGTGGGGGCCATTGATTGCACACATGTGGCACTCCAGCCCCCCAGTGCCACAGAGCACATATACCGCAATCGGAAGCATTGGCATTCCATCAATGTACAGGTGATAGCTGATGCCCAACGCCTCATATGGCACGTCCGTGCCAAACACCCCGGGTCCAGCCATGACAGCTTCATATACCGTCAGAGCCCCATCCCAGCAGAATTTAACCTGAACATGTATGGGGACAGCTGGCTGGTTGGTGAGTGACAAGGGAGTCAGGCATGACTATCCCCTCCCGTGATGCACAACAGAAATCGCACATGCATGACTAACATTCTCCTGTCTTTTCCCTTCCAGGTGACTCTGCATATGCACTGGGACCCCATCTCATGACTCCTTTCCGGAACCCCCAAACCAGAGGAGAGAGAAATTACAATGAAGCTGACATCAAAACCCGTGCAGTGGTGGAGCAAACATTTGGGCTCCTGAAGTCCCGTTTCCGATGCCTGGATAAGTCTGGGGGGGCCCTATTGTATTCCCCTACCTTCGTGTGTCAGATCATCGGTGCATGTTGCATACTACATAACTTTGCTATGAAAAAAGGCCTGCATATTGACATACGTGATGACCTGACCCCCGACCCACACAGTCCCCACCTGCCAGAGGAGACCCAGTCTGCTGATGGAAGAGCAGTCAGGAGGGTCCTCGCCGTAGGCATCTTTGGACACTAAACCAAAACATTAATCACACAGACAGTGCACGCATGTACACCACTGATGTCCCTAGATCACACACACCACATCCACATCGCATTGGATTAGCCCAAGTCCAGCATGTAGGAGTTGGGAGCAGTAACGCCACGTCAAGGCCCTAATGATGTCACTGTCCATTCACACACCTTTCACACGTCATTCATTCAGCCGTGGGGTTCACTTCACCACCACGGCCGAGGGTGACACCCCTTACTTTCAGGAGTGCCACCCCCTCACATTCACACACCATTCACACTGTCCCCTGCACTCCTGACCGTGTGCAGTACAAAAATAAATTAATAATATCATATCCTGATAATTAAAAGAAACAAAATCTCAAAACCTGAGAAAAATAAAAAATAAACTCATGACCTGAGTATGTCCAAAACAAAAATATAAAACCAAAAAAAAAAAAAGGCCTCATCGGGGATGCCGGGGGCTTCTTCTGGGGGCCCCTCTCTGACTCCGCAGCTGCCTGGATGGAGTGGGTGGGGGTGGGGGGGCATCTGGAGGTGGCTGATCCCCAGGTGGGCCACTCCTGGCAGGTGTGGCCTGCATTCCCTCCAAGGCCCTGGCTATCCGTCCAAGGTAGGAGTTGGTCTGGGCCTGCATCCGGAGCTGACGGGTGACCTGGTAGTGCTGGGCCCGCCGACTCAGCCTCCCCTGGTCCCGGATGGCAGCACTGTTGGCCTGGACGGCTGCAGTAAGGTGCCGGATATCCCCCTGCACCTCCCCCAAAGTGATGACCACTGCAGCGCAGTTGCAGCTTACATCCTGCACTGCGTTGCTGAGGTTGGCAACGGAGCCCAGGCTGTCAGACACTTTCTCCAAGTGCACCGCTATGGCCCCCATCTGTTCCGTCTGCCTGGCGTGATCCCTCGCCAATTGGTCCTGTATACCATCAGACACCCCCCTGGTCTTCTGGGTCGCCTTCCTGGGGCCAGAAGATGGTTGTCCTCGGGTGGACGGAGTCGCCCTTGAGGGGCTTCCAAGGATGGGGGAGGGGACGACAGACGGCCCAGGAGAAGGGGAGGAGACCGACAACACTAATGAAAAGTCCTGCTCTGCCACAGCAGGATCCTCCACAACCACCTCGGCAGGTGTGGTGTGGCCACTCTCCTCCTCCACAACCTCTTCACCACCCAGTGGCTCGGGCACACGATGGCGTGGGGGGGATGGGGTGGAATGCACGCTGACAGATGATGGCCCAGCTCCGTCATCTGTGGATGACACAAAGCAGACACATGTTGGTGGTCCCACACACTTGGCACATGTACCCTCCCCCCCCCAAATGCAAAACAACAAATAGGGGATTATAAAACACTTACCTGTCCTTGTGCCTTCCTCCACGGAGTCATAGCCTGCGACCCCCTCCACCTGCTCCCTCTCCAGGCAGCGAGCAACCACCTCCTCCTCTGCGGTTAGGGTGACAGGACATGGGGGACCACCACCTGTGCCCCTCTCATACCTCCTGATGGAGGCCACCTTGTCCCTCACCTTGCGCCGCAGGTCATTAATTTTTTTTTGTATGTCCCCAGCAGTCCGGGTGGAGTAGCCCAGGACATTGACCCTGGCAGCAATCGACTCCAGGATGCCCTGCTTCCTCTCCCGGCTGGTCTTCCGGCTTTTTTTGCCATGGAGAAATTCATTATTCGTCTCCATTGCCGAAATGATCACTGAGACCTCCTGTGAATTAAAGTTGAGGTTCCTCCTCTCTCTGGGGGTAGCGGGAGCAGCCATCACAGCACAAAAGTATCTTCCCTGGGGTGGGGGGAAGCGGAAATACTTTTGCGCCGGAATGGCGTTTCCGCCAGCGCTTTTAAGCGCCCAGCGGAACGCATTGCGCTGACGTTTCCCAGGAAGTGGTGCCGACGGAAGTTGTGAGCATGCG
This sequence comes from Rana kukunoris, assembly GCA_029574335.1. Classification (NCBI taxonomy): domain Eukaryota; kingdom Metazoa; phylum Chordata; class Amphibia; order Anura; family Ranidae; genus Rana; species Rana kukunoris. The sequence continues at coordinate 133,737,359 of CM056055.1, forward strand.
CACAAGGGGGGCGAGTGGAGCCGCACTCACTGCGCATGCTCCGTGGATGATGCGCTGAACGTAAGCCTCTGCGCTGGGCTCCGCCCATCATTTACATATGATCACACCCACTTCCACTTGCGTCCGGTTACGCCAGCGCATTATCGTTACTCTGGCGCAAGTTTACGCGCAACTGCTATGTGAATTACAGGACTTGCGCTGAAAGGGTCTTCAGAGTAACGTAAATGAGAAGCGTTACTCCAGAGGAAAGATACTCTCATCTACCTGAATCTGGCCCCTAGTGTTGAGCGGAATACACCATATTCGATTTCGCGATATTGCACGAATATATAGAAGAATATTTGCGAATATTTGCTAATATCGAATATTCGTGAATATTTGCTAATATCGAATATTCGTGATATTTTATCCAAAAAAAATTTTGCGAAATTTCGCTAATGCGAAAATGATTGCGAAATTCTCATAAACGGAGATCATTTCCTGTATTACTAAACTAATATGCACTAAACACTAACTCTACACTAACTCTACTTAAAAGAAAGGAGAATAAGGGGGCAAAAGAAGGGCGGAGAAGATAATCGCGCAATATTCCTATTGCGCGATTATCTTCTCCACCCTTCTTTTGCATCAGAGCCAATCAGAATAACTTGAATATTCGGCAAAAGGAATATCGCGCAATATTCCTTTTGCCGAATATTCAAGTTATTCTGATTGGCTCTGATGCAAAAGAAGGGCGGAGAAGATAATCGCGCAATATTCCGTTTGCCGAATATTCGAGTTATTCTGATTGGCTCTGATGCAAAAGAAGGGCGCATCAGAGCCAATCAGAATAACTTGAATATTCGGCAAAAGGAATATTGCGCGATTATCTTCTCCGCCCTTCTTTTGCATCAGAGCCAATCAGAATAACTTGAATATTCGGCAAAAGGAATATCGCGCAATATTCCTTTTGCCGAATATTCGAGTTATTCTGATTGGCTCTGATGCAAAAGAAGGGCCGAGTAGCTGATGCGATTCTTTTATGTTGCCGAAAATTTGCAATGCGAATTTTCGGCAACATAAAAGAATCGCATCAGCTACTCGGCCCAGGGTCTCTCTCTAATCATACCAGCAATGCTTTTAGACGTCGATGGAGATCACTAGGATGTGATCTGTTTTACAAATAAATTTGAAAAAATACAAATATTCGCCATAGCGAATATTCGCCGCAATATTCGAGTTATTCGCGAATACTCGAATATGCAATATTCGTAGCGAATATTCGCAATGCGAATATTCGTGAGCAACACTATACATGACTATCTCTTCCCTCGTAAACCATAAAACTATATGTATAGTCTGTTGCTCTGTCCCAAAGCTTATACATCTTGACCCCATATCTGGCACGCTTGCTGGGAAGATACTGTTTGAAAAACAAGTGGCCAGAAAATTTAAGCAGGGACTCATCAACGCAGACAACTTGATCAGGAGTAAACAAGGCTGCAAAACATTTGTTGAAGTGGGGTCGAATTTTGTAGAGCTGGTCGTATCCAGGGTCTCCATGAGAACGACAGAGTTCATTGTCGTCGAAGTGAACCAGAAGATCTGCTCATATCATGCCTTGGTCATGGAGGCAGAGAAAAGGGGCATATGGTAAATTGGGTTAATGGACCAATATGACCGCAACTTACTCATTTTGGTTTAAAAGATTTTATTGGTATTTCGGAGTAAATAACATATCACATATGTAAACAAATGAAAATACAATAGAGCAATATTTATGAACAAAATCATATCATTACATATGAGAAAAGAACATTGACAATATAAATACTCATAGCATAAAGCCAAGGTAAACATAAAATGTAAAGTTGGTTACTGAATTATTAATTTGTAAACGTTGTGAAGTAAAATTCAGAATATATGAAATAAAATTATAATTGTCATATTTAAAATTATGAGAAATAGAGGGAGGGAAGAGAACGGTGGAGAGGAGAGGAAGATAAAGGGGGGGGGGAGAGATAAATAGTGAAAGAAGCAGGAGATCATCCAATAATATTCTTCATCGTTACGACATAAAAAAATAAAATAAATCATACTTCGCTCAAGTCCGTGAAGCTTGGAGCGATACATTTTTGAATTCAGTAGATTCTTTAAAGATTGTCCAGCAAGCCCATTTTTCATGAAATTTTGTGGGAGAGTCTCTAGCTTGTAGAATCAGGTCTTCCATTTCGGCAATTTTATTGATCCGTTGGAACCATTCGGACAAGCTAGGAGGAGATGTATCTTTCCAATGTGCAGGTATGCAAAGTTTGGCTGCGTTTATTAAATGTATTATTATACTATTTTTGTAGATATAATGAGGTAAAGATGTATGATGAAGCAGGTATTGAGCTGCGTTGTAATTTGGGGAATATGTCGTGACAAGAGTAATAATACGGTGTATTTCCTTCCAGAATGTTTGTATAATGGGGCAATCCCACCAAATGTGTAGGAGAGTACCTAGTGACTTTCCACAACGCCAGCAGGTAGGTGGGGTGATAGGGTTGAATTTATGGATAATGTAAGGTGTTCTATACCATCGTGAATAGAGCTTGTAGTAGTCATTTTCTTGAGTCAAGACATTCATCGAGCCTTTATGTATGTATCTAAAAATGTGAGTCCAGTCATTGAAAGAGAGATCCAAATCAAGTTCCCTTGTCCACTGTTTGGCAATATCATCTTCCATTGGGTTAATGTCGGAGAATAATAAAGAATGTGTTTTTGATATTAGGTGTTTGTGAGGAGTGGAATTAGTACACAGCATTTCAAAGGTCGTTTTGTGTCTATGCCACGATGAGGTCGAATCAGAATTGAGTAATGTATCTTTAATAATATCGTAATTCGTCGTTGAAATTTGGAAGTCAGGGTTTTTAAGACAGAAGGTGGAGTAAGGGATAAAGTTACCATCTTTGAAGAATAATTCTGCCCTCAATGAGGAGGCTGAGGCAGTAACTTGATGAATCGAATCTGAGGTGTTAAGAAAAATTTTGGGATGTACAGGGACCGGTGACAAGGGACTCGTTGGAGAAGAGATATCAAATTTGGAACACATTGATCTAAATATTTGTAGTGTGGGGCCTGTGAGGGGATGTTTGTTGTTTTCGCGAGGTATTTTTTGAGGGATAGTCCAAGGAAGTTGGTGTAACGGGGTTTTGGAGGACAATTTTTCGAGGTTTACCCAGTCTTTAGTATTATTATGAATGTTCCAATCAACAATACGGGATAGGTGGCAGGACCAGTAATATCTATGTATGTCTGGTAAACCTGCACCTCCCAATAGTTTAGGGTTGATTAGTTTATTCCATTTGATCCTAGGTTGTTTAGAGATCCAAATAAATTTCAAGCACAATTTTTTATAGGAGGTAAAGAAAGAACTAGGTAGTTTGATGGGGATGGTTTGTAAAAGATAGAGAATTCTGGGGAGGACATTCATTTTAATTATAGCTATTCTTCCAAACCAGGAAAAGATGTCTTTGTCCCACTTTAGGAGATCTTCTTGGACAGATTTAAGGAGTGGAAGAAAATTACTAGAGTATAAGTCTTTTAAGTTATGGGGAATTCGAATGCCAAGATAAGTAAGGGCCTGTTCTTCCCATTTAAATGGAAAATTCTGTTTGCAGAGGGAAACTAAATTGTTTTTCAAAGAGATATTTAAGGCTCTGGATTTATTAAAATGTATTTGTAAATTAGAAATTAAAGAAAAGAATGAAAAATCTTTCAATAGATTGGGTATAGTAATGAGGGGTTCTGCTAAAAATAGGACAATGTCATCTGCATATGCGGCTACTTTGTACGTTTTTTTGTTAATTTCAATGCCTTTGATATCTGGATTTGATCTAATTTTTCTGAGAATGGGTTCTAAAGTTAGTATAAATATAATGGGAGATAGGGGACAACCCTGGCGAGTCCCGTTCGACACGGAGAAGGTATCCGACAAATATCCGTTAACTTTTATTCTTGCAGTGGGTGGCAACTTACTCATTTTAACAATGCCCATGTTGAGGGATAGGCCCAGAAAGGTCTTATATTTGGAAACTGTAATTGGTTTCTGTTCTCTGGCAAGGGAGGACTGGGGATTAGCGGTGATGAATTGACCAGCATACAAATTACTTTGGTCCACAATAGATCTATAGAGATCTTCCATGAAAAACAGCAAATAAAAATTAAAAGTGACGTAAACTGTTTACAGTAACAGAAGCAGAGGAAGAGTCTCATTCTTCAAGAGCGATCGTGACCGGGTGGCCATGAATCAATGGCCTCCCCCACAGCGCGGATCACTTCTGCAATGATGCCGACCTCCTAAGGCATCGGGGGGGGGGGCTGATCGTGCCCTCCCGTCCGCTGGAGGGGAGTAATGTATATATAAACTACTCTGCCTGCCCGTGCCATTCTGCCGACGTACAGTACAGACCAAAAGTTTAGACACACCTTCTCATTCCAAGAGTTTTCTTTATTTTCATGACTATGAAAATTGTAGAGTCACGCTGAAGGCATCAAAACTATGAATTAACACATGTGGAATTATATACATAACAAAAAAGTCTGAAACAACTGAAAATATATGTCATATTATAGGTTCTTCAAAGTAGCCACCTTTTGCAGCAGACACATCTCTAGAACAACTGTTAAGAGGAGACTGTGTGAATCAGGCCTTCATGTTAGAATATCTGCTAGGAAACCACTGCTAAAGAAAGGCAACAAGCAGAAGAGACTTGTTTGGGCTAAAGAACACAAGGAATGGACCAGTGGAAATCTGTGCTTTGGTCTGATGAGTCCAAATTTAAGATCTTTGGTTCCAACCACCGTGTCTTTGTGCGACGCAGAAAAGGTGAACGGATGGACTCTACATGTCTGGTTCCCACCGTGAAGCATGGAGGAGGTGTGATGGTGTGGGGGTCCTTTGTTGGTGACACTGTTGGGGATTTATTCAAAATTGAAGGCATACTGAACCAGCATGGCTACCACAGCATCTTGCAGCGGCATGCTATTCCATCCGGTTTGCATTTAGTTGAACCATCATTTATTTTTCAACAGGACAATGACCCCAAACACACCTCCAGGCTTTTTGACCAGGAAGGAGAGTGATGGGGTGCTGCGCCAGATGACCTGGCCTCCACAGTCACCGGACCTGAACCCAATCGAGATAGTTTGGGGTGAGCTGGACCGCAGAGTGAAGGCAAAAGGGCCAACAAGTGCTAAGCATCTCTGGGAACTCCTTCAAGACTGTTGGAAGACCATTTCAGGTGACTACCTCTTGAAGCTCATCAAGAGAATGCCAAGAGTGTGCAAAGCAGTAATCAAAGCAAAAGGTGGCTACTTTGAAGAACCTAGAATATGACATATTTTTAGTTGTTTCACACTTTTTTGTTATGTATATAATTCCACATGTGTTAATTCATAGTTTTGATGCCTTCAGTGTGAATCTACAATTGTCATAGTCATGAAAATAAAGAAAACTCTTGGAATGAGAAGGTGTGTCCAAACTTTTAGTTCGTACTCTATATCGCCGTGAGGCGGTCGTCAAGTGGTTAAAGGGGGCATAGAAATCATTAACGGGCAGAGCATATCATTCAGGCAGGTATCCGTGTTTGCTGTAGCTCACCGGGGTTTATTTCCATATGTTAAGATGGGTAATGAAATTATACTTAAACCAAGGGATAGTCAGGAATTAAATGAGATCATCAAGGGCTGTCCAGATCCTAGGATGTTAGCTAGAATTAGAAAAATGTTCTCTGCGCATTATATGGTTGATTTGTCAAAGATATATGTTTGCATGTATGCTCGCATATTTGATTTCTGCTTGAAGTATAGAAAAACAGCAAGTGTTTTAAGCAATTAAAAATAGCTTTCTAAAATAATTTTTTAAAGAAAATACACAGCCAAAAGAGAAGTTATCGATATTACAGATGAATATAATCATTTAGTTATATATACTGTATAAGTCTGTTGCTGTGGATTCTAAACCAGGGTTAAGAATATTTATGTTTTCCTGAGAAAATTTAAAGTTTTCAGTTTAATAACAGAAAGTACATTTTTTCCAGTCTCCAAACCACGCAGGGGAAATTTTGATATATATATATATATATATATATATATATATATATATATGTGTATGTATATATATGTATATATATAAGACCATGTATTAATATTGAAACTAAGAAAGGGGGAACATGGTTTGAACATAATATTATTAGAAATGTTTTGCAATTATGAATTTTAATAGTATATTTATATAAAATAATAATTATGTTTATAATAGAGGTAATGTTCCACCTTAAGATAATGTTTTGTTCTTTTTGATTTCTCTCAGATTGTAAATTATGAAATCCTGTCAGCCAGATAGATAAGTGGGAAACCAAGACCAAGAGACCAAGGTCTTGCGTTTTAAATGAACAATGAACAAACATTTATATATTTTTTCCTTCTCATACCTGAGAGAAGGGGCTTATCCAAAAGCAATTTTATAAAACAAGTATTATTCACTATAAGGAAATATATTAGGAATAATGCCTAATATATTATTAATACATTATAATAGGAAAAGTATATGCATACTTAATTAAACTATCTCACTCATTTGGACTTATGTATGTTTATAATGTACCACAGTTATTCATTATATTATGTTTGTTATTACCCATTGAAATATATTATTAAGAGCAGCATAGAATATTTTTATCATTTTGAATAGTTTTAAATGAATAGGTATTTTATGTGTGAAACTACATATATAATGGTTATTACATGTCCAGTCAAGAGCTAATTAACTTTTCTAAACTTAATATATCCGTATATTTTTCAGCCAGACTACAAATCTAGCAATCTGACATATAAATTACATGTTATCATAATTTATAGTGTTTTTTTTAATGCTAAAATCAAAGGTATTTTTATGAGATTTTTGACATGTTAAGAAACATTACAAAATAGTTTTTTATATAACACTGTCCCCTGTTGATAATTATGTTTAAATTCCAAAGTGGCCTCCTAGACCATTTTACATGGTAAATAACACATTAATTGACATCATTAGTTATGTGTAAGGCAAATACACACCCACTTTCTATTATTATTATTCAGGTTTTATATAGCGCCAACAGTTTGCGCAGCTCTCTCTAGGGAGGATAAAGGTTGGATACACATTGAGAGCGGGGGAAAACGGAAAAAGGACAAGAAGGTCTAAGAAAGAAAGGTGTCCTCAGATAGACAGCTGATATCTCTCAAACAAAAGATTCTTATATTTCTGGTAAAGTATAATTTTCTGCCCATTGGTATTGAACATACATATAACAAAACAAATTAGTCTTTCTAGCCTACAGATATAAATTGAAATATAATTGCAACTGCAGTATGAATTGTTTTCCTTTTAAATCAAAGAGAGGGATACACCTATTTGTATCATCTCATTTAAGCTATTTCAAGTTTTAATAATTGGTTTGATTATAACTTATGATGTATGTTTAGACATAAAATTAATTTGTGATCATCTTTACTTAAATATAAGTCTTGGTTAAATTACCAAGATTGTATATGGTTTAACAAATTTGTCCATATACCGTTAAGAGAAGTTTTAGATTTCAAGGTCTGTTTGTTTGAGAGAGATCACGTGTTGATTGTTTTCTTGGTCTGCGAAGCCACTGAGAAACTATTAATCATTTACAAAGCTGTTACTAAGTTTTAAGACATTGGCATTTTAAAACTAGAGTTTGTGGTTATTGTCTCATCATCTGTATTACACATATTATGTTTTGATATTATTTTGCACTGATTTTTAGAAAATAAATATATATATTTTTGCACAATATTGTATTCCTTTCTGTCTTCAAATTAGCGCAGATAAACCAATTTGAGTTATTGGGGTGATTTGTGGAAATACATGGAAATCTCCTAAATCATATATTTTTGCTTAATTTCCATGAATATAAAACTGTTTAATATTTCAGCATAACATATTATGGAGGCACTGCTGGGATATTGCCTAAGTTTGAGACAAAGGATATAATTGTGCAAATTATATATATTTTGATACTATTGTTGGTTTCAATATTGAAAATGGCTGAAGGTATTTCTGGTGTAGCGGATTCTGATGCTGATGCCGAAAATGAAACTGCTCTGTATAACAGAAATACCAGAGAATTGGTAAAATATCAGGTGATATCTTATATCAAAGAAAAATTGGAGATTAAAAAGGATATCAATGATTTAGAAATTGAAATAGAGAGTAGGATTACAGATTATGTAAATGATATAAAAGGAAAAAGATTTGTTAATATTTAAAATTTGGCCAGAGTTCCTTTATGTAATTTGTGAATTGGTAGAACAATTAAACAAAGCAAATATTGAAATCAGGGAAGAGGTTGATAATGTTGAAAATGTACAGAAGAAATGTCAAAAGAGAATATAACGGGACATAATGGAAGGCTGTACAAGGACAATGCCAGACTTCAGGAGTTGGATGAGCAAATTTTAACACCTCTCCAGTCTGTGGAGGACAAATGTGCCAGTAGTCAAAAGGTTAAGCCTTTCTGGTATAGCACAGATTTTACTAAAGCTGTGTCAGGTCACCTGAGGCCAGGTGACAGATGCACACCATTGCAGTCAGGAGTGCACCGCTTTGGTAGTGGACCCTACAGCTGACTGCTGCGGATGGAACTCTGGGTGGTACAGGAAGGCAGGTCCACTGGGGCATTAACACGTGCCTGATAAATAAAAACGTTTCTGTTAAAAAAAGGACATGGATTACTGGAACTATGTCCTGTGTCACAAACTACGGTGAACGAGAGTGAACCACAACTGCGGTTAGGGAAAGATTTCAATGCACTTCTACGTAATGTGATTTTCAGTACTGGACCCCAGGCGTCACTCTAATCAGAGAAAAAGAGTTTGGGGGTTCACTACATCATATCTCTCACATATAGGAATGTATTGAGCTACTAAAGGAGAAGGTATCGCAACATATCTTTAACCCTTAGCCTTAAAAAGGTATAGCGAACATGTTCAGTATATCAGGCCAGCAGGCCATATACTATTAACAACAAATGTCAAGCACGTAGCATATGAGAATACTGTATGAAGATAGCATATACTTGAGAGAGGCAACTGAAGATTAAATGGTTCAATAGTGTATGTCCCTTTAAGATATGCCACAACTGTTATAGGCAACCATAAAAACTATCCCAAGTACAGCGGTAGTATAAACTGGAGCCAGGTTCAAATACAGTACTTAGTTAATACAATATGTGAACAGGGTAATTCTAGAGCAATAAATGTAACGTGGTAATGGTACTTATCCGTTTGCAGAGATGAGAGTTATTCATAATTAGTAGAGTATTGTAGCAGCAATGGGATTCTGTAATGGATGGTCTCCCTGTGGTGAATATCTTGCGGTATCCCCAGAGCAATGGCAGTAAGCATGGCAGCATGGATCCAGGTGGAGGATACTTAGTAGCACCAAGCGCCCAGAGGCGATTTAGTTCGCATGTGCCGCGCTATATAAGTTTTCATTCATTCAAGATAAACTTACTTGGATCAGATGGTGTCAAGCATGTGTGACTACAAAGACAAGTGTGTCTTGCCTACAGTCAAGCATAGTGGTGGGAGTGTCATGGTCTGGGGCTGCATGAGGGCTTCCGGCACTGGGGAGCTACAGTTCATTGAGGGAATCATGAATGCCAACATGTACTGTGACATACTGAAGAAGAGCATGATCCCCTCCCTTTGGAGACAAATTCCAACATGATAACGACCCCAAACACACCTGAAAGATGACCACTGCCTTGCTAAAGAAGCTGAGGGTAAAGTTGGTGGACTGGCAAAGCATATCTTCAGACCTAAACCCTATTGAGCATCTGTGGGGCATCCTCAAATGGAAGGTGGAGGAGTACAAGGTCTCTAACATCCACTAGCTCCATGATGTCATCATGGAGTAGTGGAAAAGGGTTCCAGTGGCAATATGTGAAGTTCTGGTGAACTCCATACCCAAGTGGGCTAAGGCAGTACTGGAAAATAATGGTGGCCACATAAAATATTGACACTTTGGGCCCAATTTGAACATTTTCACATTGCCAGCGGTTTAGACATTGATGGCTGTGTGTTATAATAAAATATTTACAAAAATGTCAGGGGTGTACTCACTTTTGTGAGATACTGATATATATAAATAATATATATATATATATATATATATATATATATATATATATAGCCAATTTTGAGATGTCTCTGCCTTTTCGGATACCAGTTATCTCAACAGTAATGCATAGAAACCAAAATGTGGAAATATGGAAATCATTGGGGCCCAGCACCCCCCCTGGCCCAAAGCACCTTGTCCCCATGTTGACAAGGACACCTTCCCCACAACCCTGAGTTACGGTTGTGGGGTCTGTGGGCAGGTGGCTTATTGGAACATGGAAGCCCCCTTTAACAAGGGGGCTCCCAGATCCTGAACCCTCCCATGTGAATGTGTAGGGGTACATTGTACCTTTATTCATTCACCAAAAAAGTGTGAAAAATAAATTAAAACACACACACATTTTTTGACGACTCCTTTATTAACAATAAAAAAATAATGTCCCCCAATGTAGATCCATTGTCATTCATGACGCCAGCCGCATCGGTGGACCCGGAAAAATTAAAAAAAGCCCCCCACATGAGGAAGGCTCCCTGCCGACTGCGTGCTCCTTCATCTAACGGTTTATTAAATAGGTAAGGGGCAGGGCCAACTGGCAACATAACCTGGTGGCACCTCCCCTTTTGATGTCACTGACCCAGCATTCAATGATCCAGCAAGCACCCCCAATGTTGAGGGCATGTGGCCTGGTATGGTTCAGAAGGGAGGGAGCTGTACTCCCTCCTTTCCTGGCCTGCCAGGCTGCATGCATGCTCGGATAAGGGCCTGGTATGGATTTGGGGGCACGCTATTTAAAAAAAAAAAATTGGTTCAGAGAGTTCCCCTTAAAATCCATAGCAGACCTAAAGGCCTGCTATGATTTTTTTTGGGGGGGACACCACACCAATTTTTTTTTTTTAAACTTTGGTGTGGGGTTTACTTTAAAATCCATACCAGATCCAATAGGCCTGGTAAGGATTAGAGGGGACCCTTACGCTATTTTTTTTACATTTTTTGTATTTCCGGCAATGTTTTTTTAACATTTAGCTGTCAGCGGGGAAGCCCGGTTATCTCCCCCAAATCACCCTCTGATTACTACAGCTCCCATCTCCCGCCAAATATCCCCTTACACCCTCTGATCATCACAGATCCCCCAAAATATCACCCTACACCCCCAATCATTACAACTAACTGGATTGTCCCAATGCAGCACATGCTGATAGCACTTTACACTGATCGGAACACAAACACTACAACAACCAGCAGGAAATCCTCTCTGCCAAAAAGTTACACCTGAAACCCAAGTCTATCATCAATGGGTGTCAATGGCAGACTGCGATCAGAGGGGTGTCTGACCATTATAAGCTAAGGCCTCAGTTCCCTTCACACATTCTTTCATCCCCTCTAGAACATCTGCAAATTACCCCACAGACGTTGCAATGCACAACTACAGAAGGAGAGCATCAGGGGCCAGCCAGAACAGCCTGTAGGTACTGGGGTGTCTAGAAACAGATAATTGCTACATACCCCTGCAACACAACAACGCAATATTTTCCAAGTTGCCATATTTAATCAGGAAAGGGTGGAATCTGGTTATTGCAATCAGTGGCATACTACCAATCAGAAGCAGTCTGCAGGTAGTGGTGTGCCAACAGATCCCTGAGATTGTTACAGCTCCATTGAGTACTAACAACACACAGTCCCTTTAAAAGTTGCAATGGATGATCAGACAACAGAGCAATACATTTCCAAGTTACTTTGATCTGACAAAGGTAGCATCTGCTACTTGCAATCAGGGGGTGTCCTACCAATCAAAAGCAGCCTGCAGATATTGAAGTGTTCAATGACCCCTAAAATGACTATACACCCCTCCACTGTGATCTCTAACCTTAATCGCTCTATAAGTTGCAATTAAGGATCAGGTATAGGTGACATCAATGATAATCAGAGAGGGAGATGAACCTCTCAATAATAGGGTGTCCAGGCACACCCCCACATCCCACCTTCAACAGGCAGCATGCACAGATCTGGCACCATACAGGCCCCGTAAGGCCAAGCAATGACAATGAACAATGGAGGTATGTACAGTCAAAGGGCAGGCATGACACATGGTATTAGTGTGGCCACAGGAGACTAAAGTCTGTCCCTGAGTGTCACCATACACAGTTACTATACTGTGCATCTATGACCACTGTCACCATACACTGTGCTTTAAGCTACTTTCACACTGGGGCCATCAAGCTTTTAACCCCTGCTAGCGGCCAATGAAGGGGTTAAGAGTGCCCATATTGTGGCGCTTCTGAAGCACTTTTCAGTCGCTTTGGAATCGATTTTCATTCATTGCAATGGGCAGGGCATTTTGGGAGCGCTGTATATAGCACTGCCAAGCCACCGCAAGGATGCTTCTTGCAAGACTTTTCCTAACATTCTGCAAGCGTACCGCTCCAGTGTGAAAAGTCACACTGAAATTAATGGGAGGTAGTTTTCAGGTGTTATTTAGAGGCTATTTCTAGTGCTAAAGTATGAAGCCAACCTATTACTGTACACTATCACTGAACACTATACACTGATCACTGTCACTAATTACAGCCTGATTACAGTCTTTGTGATCTTTCACTGGGCTTCTCTCCCTTGAACTTTTCCCCATGTACAATCCTCCAAAAAAAGTAAGAAGAAATAAAATTCCCCCGTTGCAGTTTCCAGGTGCTCTGTATAGTCCCTCCCTCTACTTCTCCTCCCTCCTCCTGTCTGGGACCTCCGTGTTACCTTTCCGGATTCCTCCACGCTCTGCTCAGTATTGGTGTGATCAGGGGATCTTGGTGCTGGATTGGGGGGTTGTTTGAGAATCTCCATGGTCAGCATGCAGTGTATCCACAGACAGGGGGCATGGCCAATTCTGGCATGTTAGAGGAAACACTTCTCATTGTTCCCACTGCCGATCATGGCACTGATCCTCCCCCCAGCCTCACACATACCTCTGTTGGCTTCCCCAGCAGCCTGTGAGACCTGCTGCACTGGCTGGTAAACATTTTCGCAGCCTGCACAGCAATGATGAATAGTGTATCCACAGATGGATGTCCCTAAGCAAGTCCCAGTAGCAAATCCTCTGGGAGCCTGTCATGAAGCCCCTCAGTCTGCCTCTGCCCAGGATGTTGAATGAGAGATGAGACTTCTGCAAGGGCCATGTTCTCTGCACCAACAGGATGCCCAGGACTCCTCTCCAGCTCAGAAAGCTTGATTTTGTTGTGAGGATCTTTCAATAGATGGGAGAGAAGGGCTTCCTCAACTCTAGAGCCACATTTCTGAGTCCAGAATTGGATAAAGGGCAGGACCTGTCAGCAAGAACAGAGTCTTATAAAGGGCATCCAATCACTTATCAGTTGGGTCCTTAAAGACATATCCTATATTGGATACTGCCAGAATCGCGGTGGACATAAAACACTTCTGCACAAAATTCTCACCAAATGGTTGCAACACTAAAAAGCACTTAAGTTGAGTATACAGCCTATACAGGTTCTTTCAATCTTCATAAAGAAACAGTTGGAAAAGAGCAAGAAAGGTCTTAAAGACCATGGGGCTCTTTACAACACAAGGATGTTATCAGCAGTGGTAGAAGTAGCAAGCGTATCCTCTAGTTTCAGGTTGTTGCACACTGCATCAATTAGAGCTGAAATGCCATCCTTTAAATTAAGGAGTAAGGATTGAAGAAACTTAGAATCAGAGTGTATATGGCCGATGGCTCCAAAGCTGCTAAGGCTGTGGGCAATTGAGTTATAAAATCTGCAGGAGAATGTGCAGACATGTGCTTGTGCTCTCAGTGATGAGAGACACTAAATAACTAAGTAATTTAGGTCATAAAGTCTAATGCCCTGAACAAACGATCGGTTCATCTGATGAAAATGTTTTCATCGGACGAACCGATCGCGTCTGGGCCCCATCGTTTTTTTCACATCGGTGAAAAAAAATAGAACCTGTTTTAAAATTTTCTGATAGTTAAAAAAACAATAGAAAAAAACGATTGTCTGTGGGGTAATTCATCGGTCAAAAATCCACACATGCTCAGAATCAAGTCGACGCATGCTCGGAAGCATTGAACTACATTTTTCTCTGCACGTCGTTGTGTTTTATGTCACCACGTTGGACACGATCGGATTTTTTTAAACAATACATTTTTATTGAAATTTTAAGTTGCATTGACAATGAGAATAAGTCGATCAAGTATAATACTAAACATCAGAATAGAGAAATTCAAGAGGAAAATTGGCCGTAAACAACGCCACATCAGTACAACTTAACAAACTAAAAGACAAGATAGTCAAATAATGAATTATGAGAAACTACAGTATTTTCTAGGATTGCAGATATATCATGCTTAGGGTTCAAAGTTGTGCATCCTAAAGGGTCCATCTTGAGCTCCAGCCACCCCCAGACGGGATCAAGACTGTGGCAGGAGCTCGGGTGGCACCCACCATGTCCAAAGGGATACAGGCACCTCAGGGTAAAACAATCGGGGACATGCAGTTTCTTTCGTACCATGTCGACCACTCGAGCCATTTCTTAGTGGCACTGAACCTATTCACATCCCTGAGCGCTAATACTGTCTCGTATGTGTAGTGTAGTTGGGTAGATTGAATAACATCTTCTATAGTGGGTGGAAGGTTTTTTTTCCAATTCCTAGTTATGCACAGTCTAGCAGAGAGCAGGATGTGCAGAACAGAATGTCTCGATTTAGCAGGGAATTGGTCCAGTCCGAGTGAGAGGAGAGCCAGTCCAGGTTGGGGATCAGCCACCAAGCGAGAGACTGCGGAAATCATACGGAAAACCGACGCCCAATAGTGTACTAATTTGGGGCAGTTCCAAAATATGTGGAGCAGTGACCCCTGAGATCGGCAATTCCTTCAACACCCGTCGCTCAGCGTCCCCCCAAATTTAGATAGTCTTACCAGGTTTAGGTACCATCTTAGCGTAATTTTTGTACACAGTTCCCAAAGCGTCAAGCAACTGGTGACCTTATAAACTGATTTACAAGCCTTGGCCCATTGTTGGGTGGAGTAAGAACAACCGAGGTCTGACTCCCATTTAAGCAAAGGGGCTGATTTAATGAAAGTGGACTTTGTCTGGAGAGTGTCGTAAAAGAGCGATATGCCTCTCTGGGATGAGGAGGGTTGGGTGAGAAAGATCCAAATTGGTAAGGGGATGTTGCGTTCCCAATGGGGAGAGGAGGCCAAAAAATGTCTAGTTCTAAGATACAAGTAGAAGTCTGAGTCAGGAAGGTCATATTCGTTTTGTAGATCAAAGAATGTCTTAATTTTGCCTGTGTTGAAAATATCGCTGATAAATGTTATGCCATGCTCACGCCACTGCCTGAAAGATGTCAGGACCATGTGGTGTTGTAGGGTCTCAATCGGGACTTTCAATGCCACGTTGCCAGAGTCTCCGTGGCAGAGGTGGATAAATTTGTTCCAGGTCCTAATTGTGGCAGACATAGTGGGAGATATCGAGGAGGGAGTAGTTGTGGACAAAGTAGTAGAGAGCAACCATGGTGCTAAACCCGTTATGGGTGCAAGAGCGGATTCCATCTGGCCCCACGCAGTGTTTGGCTCGCATGAGAACCATTCCCTAGCTTGAGTGAGGACAAAAGCCATGTAATAGTGTTGGAAGTCTATATAACCCGTACCTCCCGCTTTGCGGTTTTTAATAAGGATGGCATGGGCACATCTGGCCCTCTTACCCTGCCAGATATAGGAGGACAAAATAGACTGCAATGACTTGAAGTATTGGACAGGGATGGGGATTGGTAGTGTTCTGAAGAGGTAGAGAATTTGGGGTAGGTGGAACATCTTAAAAGCCACTAAGCGGCCTGTCCACGACAGTTCATGAGACGATAATTTGTGAAGTTCCGCCTGAAGTTTGCTGCGAAAGGGGATATAATTATTATGGAACAATTGGGTGGTAGTTTTGGTCAATTGGATACCTAAATATGTGATACTTTGGTCCGCCCATGTGTACGGGAATTGACTTTGGAGCAATAGACTAGCAGGGGCGCTAACACCTAGGTTCAAAATGTGGCATTTGGACTCATTGATTTTATAATAGGACACCTTACTAAAACAAGCAAGCGTTTCCTGCACTGCTGGGAGAGAAGTAGATGGGTCAGATAACATGAGATTGACGTCATCAGCGAATAAGCTGATTTTTTGCTCACGGCCTCCTGCTACTATACCAGAAATGAGTAGGTTGGATCGGATGGTTTGGGCCAGTGTTTCCATTATTAAGTTAAAAATAAGGGGGGAATAGGGGGCAGCCCTGTCTAGTCCTGTTAGTGATGTTAAAGGGGGTCGACAAGGAATCCGCCGAAAATACTTTGGCCGAGGGATTGGAGTAAAGGGCCATGATTGCCTGATATATCTGTCCCTTAAACCCGAATTTAGAGAGGACCGATGAGAGGAACCCCCAGTGTACACTGTCGAACGCTTTTTCAGCATCCAGGGACAGGAGTACAGAGGGGGTCCCAGATTGTGTGGCCTGGTGAATGACGTTTATCATTCGACTCGTGGCGTCTGATGCCTGCCGCCCTTTAGTGAAGCCCAATTGGTCCTTGTGAATTAGTGTGGGGAGAATGTCGTTCAATCTATTGGCTATCAGTTTGGCATATAGTTTGGTATCCACATTAAGGAGAGAAATGGGGCGGTAATTCTGGGGTAAGGACGGGTCTTTGCCCGGTTTCGGGAGAGTGACTATAACGGCATTCAACATGTCAGGGGGAAAGGACGAGGATGTCGCTGCTGTATTGCATACCTTGCAGAGGGTAGGGTTCAGGATCTGCCGGAACATTTTGTAGTATTCCCCGGTAAACCCGTCGGGATCTGGTGACTTGGAGTTAGGGAGGTTGGCAATAGTTCTGTCTAGTTCGGTGGCCAAGAAAGGGGCATTAAGGGAGGCAAGTTGGTCATTGGATAGTGAAGGGAGATCAAGTCTCTCTAAAAAGGCATCTATGTCTCGTTGGGTTGGTTGGGTGCTGAGTCCGTCATCTTTTATGTTGTATAGTTCAGCGTAGTATGCACTAAAGGCGTTGGATATTTCATGAGGTTTCAGTAGCTTCTCTCTGGTGTGGGGGTGGTATAGGAAAGGGATCGTCAATTTTAGTCTGTAACCTCGTATCTTCTTAGCCATCGTCTTACCTGCCTTGTTCCCCGTGGCATATGAGGTGGCTCTAACCCTTGTACAGGCCCTCTCAAAAGATTCTAAGAGTAGCGAGCGTAATTCATGTCGTAAATTAAAGAGTTTGGCCTGTAGAAAGGGCGAGGGCGAGGATTTGTTTTGCGAGTCAGTGCTGTCAATGTCAGCTGTGAGTTGGTCAATCTTATTAGCTCTGAGTCTTTTTTTCCTGGCTCCTAGTTCGATAAACACGCCCCTAATGACTGCCTTGTGGGCAGCCCACACCACCACTGGGTCGGATACTGATTGAGAATTGATGGAGAAATACTCCTCTAAGTGCTTCTGTACTATGCTAGCAGTGGATGGATCTCAAATCAGGGAGTTGTTGACCCTCCAGAGATAGGAATTAATTTGCGGGGACTTTGTATCAATGGTAATGCTAACTAGAGCATGATCCGACCAGGTGGTGGGGAGAATCACCGATTTTGCAACCCTCTGGAGCAATGACCGATCAGACAAGAACACATCTATGCGCGAGTAGGTGTTGTGGCGCGGGGAAAGGAAAGTATAGTCACGTTCGCTCGCGTGACAACACCTCCACACGTCAAATAATTCATAAGCAGATATAAAATTCTTCAAAGGGGAAGGATGCCTCTAAGTGCATGCCGTGGAGTCAAGAACTTGGTCTGGAACAAGATTAAAGTCTCCGCAGAATAGAAGATGACCTTTCTGACATTTTTTTCATGACAGAGTTAAGGAATGAAATTTTATCGTTGGTTCGGTGCATAAATAGAAGCCAATGTGTAATGAACATTATTGATCATGCATACTAACACAATATAGCGACCTTCCGTATCAGTTACAAGTTGTTGTAGTTGGAAGGAAATTGAATTCCAAATAGCGATCAGTACTCCTCTCTGTTTTTTAGCATAACATGAGGTAAAAATATGGGGAAATTGTTGGTTTTGGCAACAAGGATGTGAGTCTTGCTGGAAATGAGTCTCCTGGACACAAAGTATGTCGCATTGAAGTGACATAGCCAGCTTCCACATAGATGAACGTTTAACTGGATGGTTTAGTCCCTTAGCGTTAAGAGTCAAAATGTTGAAGGACATGGCTTCAAATCAGTTGTGCGGGATGCAGATTGAAACTTACAGTTAGATGCAGGTAATTACAGTTAGATGCAGGTAATTGTGTAGGCCGCAGGCTGCCGCATTGTAGCTCCGTCAGCGCCATTTTGAGCGAGGCCTCGTCTCGCAGGTTGAAAGGAGAAGGCTGTAAGCCTTTGGATATAGCGATCCTCCTTCCGCTTGCGGGACACCATTCGTCTGTGGTCCTGGGAAGGTCGAGCGGCGGACTGGTCTGTCGATGGGCCGGGTAACCGGCCTGTTTGTCATCGCTTCGGTACCGGCTGGCAGGAGCTCTGGTTCTATGCAGCCATCTTGCTCGCACGCAGGCCACGCCCCCCACGATCGGATTTTTAACTGATGGTGTGTAGGCAAGACTGATGAAAGTCAGCTTCATCGGATATCTGATAAAAAATCCATCGATCCGTTTTCATCGAATGAACCGATCGTGTGTACGTGGCATAAGAGCTGAGGTACGATTATTACAGGCTGCAGACATTGTTAACATGCTGCAGGTTGCCTTGAAGCCATTAGTAAAATGTAAGCCAAGGGGCATCTGCTACATTGACATTTCTTCTGTGTGTTGAATTGGACATGTTATAACCACATGGCGGTAAGGCAACTTACAGTATAGGCTCAGGGTAAGAGGCAAGGCCTTGGGCATTCATAAAACCTGGACAGCTGATCGCAGGTGAGGGTTGGATGACTGGAGGAGACTTTAGGGGGGGATAGGAACACATCAAAGTTTGATGTTGCTTGTGGCTCTTTGCAAGCAAGATCAACAGCTAAGAGATGCATTCTCCATTCAGAATAGTGGAAGAGAGAATGTGATATGCATGAAACTACTCCACCCAGCAGATGACACTAGTGTTTAGTTCCACAGCAAAGCCAATGGAAGTGAGGAATAAAGGTATACAGTTACCGTACCTAGTAACTGAGGTAGCTTTTGGTGACCAGTCTTACTCGTCTACTGACTAAATGAGTCTTAAACGGGGCAAGCACTCTGCCGCTAACTTTTACCAGAAAAAAGTCTAGAAAGTACCTTACATCAAATCCAGTGTACAAAGGTTCCAGGCTATCCTTGGAATGTCCAGTCCAGTGGGGTGTGGGCATAGTACTCAAAAATGTATTTAAATAACAAACATAGGCTCTAATAGGCTTCAAAAAGGTTGACTCGGAGCGCAGAGCATTGCTAGTCCACCCAGGCGTGTTAGAAAAGCAAATTAATATTTGCTTTTCTAACACTGAACTGCCTCTCTGCCAATCAGGTAGCGGGGTCTGATATCCATCACCTGATTGGCTGAAAGGACAGGTGCTGCTGTTGGATGTCTAGCAGTAAGCAGGAAGATGAGACCACCAAGATGGGGTAAGTGCCAGTGGGCGGGGGTCACAGTGGCTGCATTTTATGGAGCACAATGGTGGCATTTGATGGGTACTGTGGCTGCATTTGATGGCACAGTGACTGCATTTGATAGCACAGTGGATGCGTTTGATGGGCACAGTGGCTGCATTTGATGGGCACAGTGGCTGCATTTGATGCCACTGTGGCTGCTTTTTATGGGCACAGTGGTTGTGTTTGATGGCACAGTGGCTGCGTTGGATGGGCAAATAGCTGTAATTAAAGAAAAAAAGCTTGAGCAAAAATGTAGAGTGGAATCATAATTGAAGAACATTTTTTGATTGATTGTCAACTGAAGTAAACATAAATACTAGCAAAATTAAGTAAATCATGCACAGCAAAGCTGTATAAAAGATTTCT
The DNA here is from genome assembly GCA_029574335.1 of Rana kukunoris. Taxonomy (NCBI): domain Eukaryota; kingdom Metazoa; phylum Chordata; class Amphibia; order Anura; family Ranidae; genus Rana; species Rana kukunoris. The sequence continues at coordinate 133,757,535 of CM056055.1, forward strand.
ATTCTCCTAGGACACTAGACAACCCCAGAGGCATGTTGGCAATGGGAGGACGTTCTCCAGGGCTGGCCTACAGTTTTTTTTTTCCAGTGTCCAGGCCTCCTGTAGGCATTAGTATAAAGAAAGCTATACCTAGTGATCAGAAATGACAACAAAAATCAAAACCTGGATATTTTTATGAAAAAGCTTCAGGATTGCTAATCTGTATAATGAAAGTGGAATAATATGTTAATCTATTTCATTTGTTTTGTGAAGTGGAATTGATTGTACACATTATTTTTTACCATTTCATCAAGTACATAAAAAAATTGAGTATGAGGCAATGCATTTATTTTCTCACCTTGTGATGTTTTGCTAATAGGTTCCCCATAGTTTTGTGCTTTTTCCATTCACATTATGGAATATTCAGTCTTACATCATTATCTCATCTCATTCATTAGCATAATTAGTCTCTATTATTGTTTTTGTTTGATATCCTTTTTTTATCCCAATGAAATACAAATGTTAATGTCTTGTCATTATCAATTCATTATTTATATTCCTGAATTATTATTTTTGTTTCCAGTTAGGATTCATTCATTTCAAAGAGCCACTTGTAAATAATGTAAGACCTCAATTTTATAATTTATGCCATACTGTAACAAACTTTTATGCATATATAGAAACTGAAGGTTGTTTTGTTTAGTAAACTATTACAATCTGATGGGTTATTAAGTCAAATCTTTTTTTATATATGTCAATTTTTTTTTATATATGTAAAAAAAAATCATTGTCCCTTCAGCTCTGGCATGAATCTTTAGAGCAGTGGTTCTCCACTTCTGTTCTCAGGACCCATTAACAGGCCAGATTTAAAATATTACCATGGGGAGATGCAGACTAGAATTCTGCAATCACTGAGCAGCAAATTATATCACCTCTGATGTATTTCAGTTATCTTTTAAACCTGGCCTGTTAGTGGGTACTGAGGACAGGAGTGGAGAACCACTGCTTTAGAGGGAACCCAGTGCGAAAAAACAAAAAATGACATGGGGTCTCCACAAATTATCATACCAGACCCTTAATCTGAGCACACAGCACATGACCTAGCAGGCCAGGGAAGTGAGTCCCCCCCCCAACAATTTCAGGCCACATGATTTCAACATGGAGGGTCATACTGATGAGAACAAGAGCCTCAATGGCCAAAACCCTGGGCTAGTGGTTGTGTGGTGTCGGGTCAGGACCTATAAGATAAGGGGGTCCCCCAGGAATCTTCCCTACAAATACTGAATGAATATCGAGTACATAATACCCATATTCATTCAAGTCACTTGTAAATAAACACACACAGTGTTGTAAATCCAGCACAAACATGATGAATCTCGTCTGAGGCCGCGTACACACGATCAGACCGGTCCGATGAAACTGGTCTTAAGACCAGTTTCATCGGACCAATTCGATGGTGTGTACGGCCCATCGGATCGTTGTCCGTCAGACCAAAGTTTTAAAACTTGCTTTAAAATCTGTCCGACGGACACCTGTCCGTCGGACCAAAACGACGGAACAAAAGCATTGGACCAAAAACCCGCGCATGCTCAGAATCAAGTCGACGCATGCTTGGAAGCATTGAACTTCATTTTTTCAGCACGTCGTTGTGTTCTACGTCACCGCATTCTGGCCCGATGGGATTTTGGACTGATGGTGTATATGCACATCAGACCATCAGACCACTTCAGCGTGGTCTGATGAAAACAGTCCGTCGGACCAGTCTAATCGGACCGGTCTGATCGTGTGTACGTGGCCTTACAGTCATTTCCTGCTGAATGTTAAAAGAAAAGACTGATTGATACACAAACCTGCTTGCCCGCATTACACTCCCATAATAATGACAGCTCTCCAAAGCTGTCATTAGGTTTATATACAAGAGAACATGGATTTGGTGGTAAAGGATAAAATATACTAAAGCGCTACTATGTGTCAAATAAAGCGAAAAAATAAACAAACAAAGGACAAACAAATGGTAACAGCTGTGACCATTCAAGGCGATCTGTGACCGAAAAATGCAATGGTATAACTATAATGATGCGCTAAAATCAACCCTAGTGCAGTGCACAGTGTATGTGCACAGTAAAAAAAAATTGATCCTTGTGAAAACTCCATGCTGATGAAATCCTATACAAAAATGCTAATGTAGCAAATAACTAAGATAATGACATATGTGGCTGACAATACTAATATACAATGATGTGCAAATGCTGATAACATCCCCTAAGGCCTCGTACACACGAGGGGATATGTCCGCTGAAAACGGTCCGATGGACCGTTTCAGCAGACATCTCCGCTCGTGTGTATGGGCTAGCGGACAGATTTCTCCACCCGACAGATTTCAAAGCATGCTTTGAAATCCATCCGGTGGAATCTGTCCGCCCGACATGTCTGCTGGTTAGTACACTTACCAGCAGACATGTCATCCCCCACCGCCGCCGCGCCGCCGCCGAATGGATTCGGCGCATGCGCGGAAGTGTTTAACTTCCTGGTGCGGTGACGTGGCGGCGTCAACGTCACCGCCGCGTCACCGCGCCGTCCGGCGGCGGGGAATTTGATCCGATGGTGTGTACACGCCTTCGGATCAAACTCCCGATCGGACATATCCGATGGAAATGGTCCGCGGACTGTTTTCATCGGATATGTCCGATCGTGTGTACGAGGCCTAAGTGATTAAAAGTCCTGTATAATGTCCGTATTGCTGGTAGGTGCACTCACACACTTCATCCTTCATCAAGAGAAATTAAACCTCCATTCACAGTTGCTGGTGTGTAATATTAGGTATTGTATCCATGGACAAGATAAACGAAAAAGAAAAGGAAACAATCATTGCACGGTGTTGTCACCAGTCCGCAGTATGCCAAACAAATAGTATGTAATAGCACTCACACATAGTCAGGAATCAGAAGCGCATAGAAGCTCAGTGAATACGATCTCCTCACTCAATTTTCTGATGGGATCAGAACACCGCTAATAGCGTCACTCGTTTTTTTTTTTTTATATATATCATACACTGTGCACTGCACTAGGGTTGGTTTTAGCGCATCATTATATTTACACCAATGGATTCGGTGGTATCACTCATCAAATACAATGGCCATATTTGTTCTAAGGCCATGGCCATATTTGGTCAGTGCTGTTACTACTACCCTCCTCATTTGCTTACATGTAAGTAGTGTATGTAATCAGTGATGTCACTGGTTGTTAAAGTGATATTAAAGTCAAATAAAATACAACACACATGTTATACTTTCCTGCTCTGCGCAATATTTTTGCACAGAGCAGCCCTGATCCTAATCTTCTCAGGTTCCCCGCCAGCACTTCTGGCCCCTCCCTCCTGCCGGGTGCCCCCAGAGCAAACAGCTTGCAATGGGAGCACCCAATCAGGCTTTCTCCCGATCCATGGCTCTGTGTGTCCATTTACACACAGAGCCACTGCCCATCCCTGCCCCTTCTCTCTTTATTGGCTTACCGGCAGTAATTGACAGCAGGGCAAGCCAATGGCTTGTGCGTCTGTCTTAGCCAATGGGGGGGCAGAGTCCCCGGAGAGCCGAAGCCCTTAAGCACATTGCTGGAGGAAGTTTAGTCTCAGGAAAGTATTTAGGGGGCTGCCACAAGAGATTTTTAACCTTCAGCCTTTACAAATACTTTAAGAACTTGGTGGCTCCAGCACCCACTGGCATCCTTAAAAATCATTGACAGTGAGAAAGTTTCATGTGTGTTGCAGTAGTAATATGCCTTGAATGTTTAATTAAACGTGTGTTTAGACCAAACTTTTGGTTCATATATAATAGTGTTATGCCTCGTACACACAGTCGGACTTGTGACTGTGCAAAAGTCCGCTGTGACCCCGTCGGAAGTGCGATGGACAAAAAGAGAACAAGTTCTCTATCTAAGGTCCGTCGGAACAAAAAAAAGTCAGATGGAGGCTACACACGGCCGGACTTTCCAAGAAAAAAAAGCCTGTCTGACTTTTTTTTCTGAAAATCCAGCCGTGTGTACGAGGCATTAGTAATACCGATATTACACATGATGTTCAGCCCCTGCTAAGTGGGTAAACATTTGAATGTTGTGTTTGAACAGAATCATAAGCTTATCCCCACTCAAGACCTACAAGTCACTGAAAAACTAATGAAGAGGAGGAAATACTATACTACTCTACAACCACTAAAATGCAGAATGTACCCTTTACTTCAGAAAAACAATCAAGGACATATTTAAAAAGCAGTGAATGTGATATTCACCATAATTCAGTGCAGGTGAATCATCCTGGTGCACATGTTTTTGCATTGCAGTGATTTCTTTAATTACACCGAATGTTCGGCAAATGTCACATTTATTAATATACCCCTAAACTGAAATAATATGTAGTAAAGCATCAGTTAGAGACCTAAGGCATGCGTTAATCTATCTGAGAGGCTGACAAATGTAAAACCAGGAAGCATTATTCTGAGTGTAACAGACGGAAGGAGAGGGCTGAGAGGTGACATATCTGTCATAGCACTGGTGGTACAAGTATAATACACACAGGAGACACTTATACTGATGGATAATTTTGGAGAGATTGATTTATTTATTATGCATATAATGCACTTTATGGGCCAGATTCATGTACATCTCCGTTTTGTCGGCGTAGCGTAGCGTATCCCATTTATGCTATGCCTCCGCACTTTTTACGAGCAAGTACTGTATTCTCAAAGCACTTGCTCCGTAATTTGCGGTGGCGTAGTGTAAATGGGCCGGCGTAAGGCCGCGTAATTCAAAGTAGGAAGGAGGTGGGCGTGCTGTATTTAAATTAAGCGCGCCCCGGCGCCGAACGAACTGCGCATGCGCCGGCCGTAAACGTAGCCCACTGCGCATGCTCCATAGAACGTCGCAAATACATTGATTTTGACGTCAACGTAATTAACACACAGCCCTATTCGCAATGAGTTACGTAAATGACGTAAACAACGGAAAAACCCGACGTCCATACTTAACATGGCGTACGCCGGACCTACGCAAGGTTACCCCTCATAAAGCAGGGGTAACCTTACGCTTACGCAAACTACGTAAAATACGACGACGGCGCGCAAATATGTTTGTGAATCAGCTTATCAGGCTAATTTGCATATTCGACGCAGAAATCGATGGGAACGCCACCTAGCGGCCAAGCGTAATATTGTAACTTAGATCCGAAGGTGTAAGTGACTTACGCCAGTCGGATCTACGCCAAATCTATGCGTAACTGATTCTAAGAATCAGTCGCATAGATAGGAGGGCTCAGAAACAGAGATACGATGGTGTATCTGGAGATACACCATTGTATCTCTTTTGAGAATCTGGCCCCTTGTATTTATATATCATTTACTGTTTGTACTATATATCACTTACCTCTGTATTTTTAGCACTGCACTTGTTTTGAATTTTTAGTTTGTAATTACACGTGTTTAGTACTGGCAGCTCCAAAAGGTTAATATAGCAGCTCACAAGGTTTCACATATTTACGATGCGTGCATCTGTAGGCATGCAAAGTCATTTTCATTGGCACCCAGAAGAGAAAATGTATTTGTTATTTTGCAATAACACATAACTAGTAAAGTTTGTTTTAACCTCCTCCCACCTGGCCACTGCACCTGGTGGGGTTTTTTCCTTCTGAGTGGATGTGATCCTGACGCTCATACCCCCCAGACACACAGCATCTCCGACTGGCAGAAGGGCTCTGTGATTGGCCTTCCTGATCACATGATGGCTGTGTCCAATCACAGCCATCATGTAATGTAAATAGAAAGCCATTGCCAGGCGATCGTCTCTCCTTCTCCTCACACAGAGCCTGTCATTTGAGGAGAAGGAGAGCAGATCTGTGTTGCGAGCCAGGAATTAGTGTGTATGAGCTGTTTTTACAGCTTTTTACACACTGATCACCCAGCTAATGTCCCCAAAACAGTGTCCTGTCACAGTATCCCCACAGAGTGAAAAACACCAGTCATACATCTGTCCCACATCTGTTCTAGTAAAATTATCTGTGCACATCTGTCCCAGTGATCATTTGGCACACATCTGTCCATGAGCACCTGCCACATCTGTCCCAGTCATCCTCTGCCACCTCTATTCATGATCATCTGTGCAAATCTGTCTGTTATCATCTGCCACATCTTTCCATCATAATGTGACACATTTGTCCGTGATCATCTGCACACATCTGTCGTGATCATCTGCGCACATCTGGCACACATCTGTCCATGATCATCTGCCACATCTGTCTTTGATCATCTGTCACATCTGTCCCAGTGAACACCTGCTACATCTGTCCCAGTAAACATGCGCACATCTGTCTGTGATCATCTGCCACATCTGATCCCAGTGATTAACATCTTTCACACATCTGACACATCTCAAACATCTGTCCCAGTAATCTATCAATGTGGCTATATAGTTTTTTAGCAGTGAGGAGGCTTTCCATATACGCCAGAGTATGTCGGACGAGAGTAGCGAGGAACGCTCTCCGCCAGACTCAGACAGCGTCAGATTGCAAGTATGAGCCAGTAGAAAGCAGTGGCTCTGAAATGGAAACTGAGGAGGACAGAATCTTAACAAAGCAGCTCAGGAGCCTTCAAAAATGTGATAGGTAGTCAGGAAATTAAATGTGTAATTTATGCCTTTAGAATGCCTCACAGTGCTACTTAAATGTAGGGCCTCTGTATGTGGCTAGGCTGTGGAAAAGTCTTACTTGTGTGGTATTGCCATACTCAGGAGAAGTAGCAGAAAGGCAGCAACTATATGTAGCCAAATTGTGATGGATTGGGTGAGCGCACTTTCTCTACTGTAATTTTGTTGTTATATGATGAATTGATTTATATTGTGATGTGATTATAATGATATCTTTTTAAAATTTGGTGATCATTTAGTTGCATATTGAGTGTCCCTGAAGAAGCAGAGATACAGCTCTGCAAAAGGCTTTGGACTAGGCTGCAAACAATGAATATTGGCTCATGTTAGCCATGCAATATATGCACATTTCTAAGTTTGTATGATATATATTTTTATGCTTTGTACAATAAACAACTTCACACTTCTGCTATTCGTGCTCACCTCAGTGACAATCTCACACGCTTTTAAGTCCTACTTGTCCTTGGGTAGGAAGTGATTTTTCCAACAATTCCCATTTCTCTAATTGTATGTATTTTGGGGCAACATTTTTGCTATGTACATGCTATGTGTTAGAAATATGCCCTAAAAGCACCACTCAGCGCTTAGAATATAATTACTGAGGTAAGTAAAACAGTAAATGTGTAAATATAGCAGCTGCTTAAAAAAATCATCATAAACATGCATAAACAGTAATATTAAAACTCATTAATGTCCCAGAGTCCAAAATAACACTGTTGCAGCACTTTAATCAAACACCCGTTTGAAAGATTCTCAAAATATTTGAGTGTAGAGTGTTAGTTTAGTGTTATGCCTAGTACACATGATCGTTTTTCCCGTCGGGAAAACTTCCGTGTTTTCCTTTGGCCGGGAAAACCGGACGTGTGTATGCTCCTTAGCAGTTTTTTCCGACAGGAAAACTGCGGTTTAAAAAAATTAGAACATTTTTTTTCCTGCAGTTTTCCTATGGGAAACACTGTGAGGGAGCATACACACGGACGGTTTTCCCGACCAAAGTTCTCCTGGTAGTTTTCCTGTCAGGAAAACCAGCCGTGTGTACAGGGGAAAAGGGACCGAGCCAGTTCTCGGTTTTCCCCTCGGCTTTCCCGGCAGTATTTTGACCACCGGGAAAACCGATCGTGTGTACTAGGCATTGGAATAGTGTGTGTGAATAGTGTGTCAGTGTAGTGTGTTAGTGTAGTGCAGTGTTTAACGCATTACATTTAGTGCTATATACGGTGCTGTATACCCTTTTTTTCTTTCTTTTTTCGTTGCTGCATGTTTTTTTTAATTAATTTTTTGTGTCTTTTTTTTGTCCCCTGCCTGTCCTCTTTTTTTTTTAATTGTCAGCTGCAGTTTTTCTGACTGCGACATGGTGTACCCCTTTTTTTTATTGTTTTTACATTTCTGTCAGCGTCAACCCTCAATTTTGTAAATGCTATAAATTTTGCGCAAACCAATCAATAAATGCTTATTGCGATTTTGTCACCAAAAATATGTAGAAGAATACGTAACTGCCTAAACTGAGGTAAAAACATTGGGCCAGATTCAGAGAGCCGTAACTACTGTCTAACTGGTGTTAGACTGGAGTACTTTCAAATTACGCTCGTTTTTTAGCTAGTCTGAAACCTCAAACCATGAAAATACGGCTGTGGGCTTCAATTCGACTGGCTTACGTGTTCGTACTCCTTCGGATCTACGCTGCAATAAAATTGCGGCCACTGGGTGGACTTCCCCTCGTTTTCCGCGTCGGGGGATGCTAATGAGCTTTTGCCGGCGATCCCCGAAATTACGATCTTCAATCGCAATCTCTTACAGCATCTTTAGTCATCTTTTCGCTGAGATATGTTATACCAGCTTTTAGCTGGTCTAATATTAGACAGCCCATGTTAAGTATGGCCGTCGTTCCCGCGTCGAATTTCAACGTTTTCCAACGTCTTTTATTATTTTTTACGTAAGTCGTCCGGGAATAGGAATGTTCGTAAACGACGCTACTAAAAAAAAAATGACGTATCGATGTGATTTCGCGCAATGCACGGCGGGAAATTTCTGAACGGAGCATGCGCAGTTCGATCGCCACGGGGACGCGCCTAATTTAAATGCTTCACGCCCCCTAATCGCGTATTTCGATTACGCGGCGAGAAATAGACTACGCCGCCGTATCGTACGGGCAAAAATCTACCAGAATTCGATTTAGAGCCTGGTAAAATATGGCAGCGTAGAGTATTTCGAATACACTGCGCAAATTTACGTGTACCTGAATCTGGCCCATTTTTTTTATATATTTGTTGGGGTTATTTATTATAGCAAAAACATTTTTTGTTTAATAGCGCAAAAAATAAAAATGATCAAATACCACCAAAAGAAAGCTCTATTTGTGGGGAAAAAAGGACGCAAATTTTGTTTGGGAGCCATGTCGCATGACTGCACAATTGTTAGTTAAAGCGACGCAGTGCGAATCGCAAAAAGGGGCCAGGTCCTTCACCTGCATATTGGTCCTGGTCTTAAGTGGTTAATAGCGGGAGTCGTTTTAAATGACTGTTTTCCTTCAAAAATGACATTTTGTGCAGGGAACCAACATTAAAAAAAATAATGTGTGGGGGTCCCCCCAAATTCCACATTAGGCCCTTTAGGTCTGGTATGGATATTAAGGGGAACCCCCGCATAATTTAAAAAAAAATACGTGGGGTTCCCCCAAAATATCCATACCAGTCTCTTCATTTTTTGTGTCTTTTTTTTTGTCCCCTGCCTGTCCTCTTTTTTTTTTAATTGTCAGCTGCAGTTTTTCTGACTGCGACATGGTGTACCCCTTTTTTTATTGTTTTTACATTTCTGTCAGCGTCAACCCTCAATTTTGTAAATGCTATAAATTTTGCGCAAACCAATCAATAAATGCTTATTGCGATTTTGTCACCAAAAATATGAAGAAGAATACGTATCTGCCTAAACTGAGGTAAAGAAAGATTTGTTGTTTGAAAGAATTGACTTTCTAGGCACCAATCATTAGCAAAAAATAAATTTTAATTGATGTAACGCCAAAACATATACTTTGGTGTTAGAATCAACGTAACAGTACAGAATTATAAAATTACATTAAAAGCACACGTTATTGATCACAGAATACTTTGTATGTGAACAAACAAAAAACAAAACACAAATTAATAAAACCAAAATGAGTCCAATGTAGGCATCAACGTTGGTTGGTGACTACTGCGGATATAGGTAACAGTGAACATAAGCTCTACAAGTTTCGCAGTTTTAGTGCTTCTTCGGGAGCTATAGATTTTCTAAAATGAGAAAAAAAAAGGGGGAAAAAACATTATTGGTTTACAAACATGGTTTCATATACTGTCAAATATGTGTACATAGCCCCAGATTATATCATTTCTGCAAGTAAAGCACCATAGTAGATGTGCAGGGGTGACCAGATTGCCATGTTGCCATTAAAAGATGACGCAGTGAGAGGCCAACGACGGGGCATGCAGGGATACACCAGGAAAAAAGGAAATTGTAATATAGATATAAAAATAGCTAGCACCGTAGGGGCATTAGGAGTGATGTGCTCACACATTACAGAGAGTATTGGTTAGTGATAGATAGATTGGAGGTGCTTGGGATAGATAGCAATAGAGGTACCCAAAGAAGAAGCGGTCACGGTGTAAACTATACATGGTGAGCCTAAAACGGCTTGTAAAATATTATGGCTGCCTACCGTCCACAAAGTGGATATCATTTAGAGTATGGAGACCAATAGAGTGTGTAGGAAGTAACACTGAAATATTCAGGTAGCTGGTACTTGGTCCGAGAGTCAGGTGAGGCTGGTGGCTAAATCTGGTATAGACATTAGAAATAGATATGTGTAAGCAAGCGAGAACCTCAGTAGCTGGCCAGAAAATAAATAAAAAGGGTTTTAAATAGAAAAAAGAACACACATATAGCAGTTATTTTGTACATACTCAGATATATACAGCGCACAATATAAAGGGGCTGATCAGATTAGTATGGTGGTATAATCATACAGCTGAATGTATAGGAGAAAAGGGATAAACCCATAGTAAGGAGACGTAGATTCCAAGTAGTATGATAGACCAGGAATTGGTTGTAGGCTGCGGTATAGTAGAATAGTATCTGGGAACAATATGTATGGTGATATAGGTTAGACCAGGAATGGGCAAACTACGGCCCCCGGGCCGTATACGGCCCGGCAGACCTTTTAATCCGGCCCCCACCCGCGATCTCTTCATGCCGCAATCACCACTAATTGAGGCCGCGGCTTTGCGGCTTATGCTTCAAAGGGGCTGGAGCGAGGCGAGCGCAGATAGGCTGCGGGCGCTCCGCCTCCTGCCGCCTCTTGCCCCGTGGGATTGGGAAATTCCTCTGAGAGGGCGGTGCCACCCAGAGGCGTACTGTGTAAGTGGGGGGGTCGGAGTGACTTTTAAGCAGGCAGTGCCGACTGCCGAGCGCCACGTTACAAGAGGAGGGGTGTTGCGGGGGTGACACCGCAGCACCATCCATCCCCTCCTCTCACAGCCACGGGCTGTTGGCTGTGCCTGTGTGCCGAGCAGCGATGAGTGAAGCCGCTGCTGCCTCCCCCTCCTCTCTGTCTGTACAGAGGGGGAGGGATCCTTCTGTCCATGTGCCGTGACTGTTGCTGTGCTTATCTGAGGTACTGAATGGGGGGGGGTGTTTGTACCTGGGGGGGTTTCACTAAGGGGGGGTTTCACTAAGGGGGGGTTCACTAAGGGGGGGGTTTCACTAAGGGGGGGTGTCTGCACTGAAGGGGGTGTGAACTGAGGGGGGGGGTCTGTGTAACATGCAGGGGGTCCAGAGCTGTGGGGCCATGCCATCAAACGCAGCCACTGTGCCATTAATTGTCACCCCTGTGCCATGCCATCAAATGCGGCCACTGTGCCATTAATTGTCACCACTGTGCCATGCCATCAAACGCAGCCACTGTGCCATTGTCACCACTGTGCCATGCCATCAAATGCAGCCACTGTGTCATCAATTGTCACCACTGTGCCATGCCATCAAACGCAGCCACTGTGCCATCAATTGTCACCACTGTGCCATGCCATCAAAAGTATTCACTGTGCCATCAATTGTCATCACTGTGCCATGCCAAATGCAGCCACTGTGCCATGACATCAAACGCAGCCACTGTGCCATCAATTATCACCACTGTGCCATGCCATCAAACGCAGCCACTGTGCCATCAATTGTCACCACTGTGCCATGCCATCAAAAGTAATCACTGTGCCATCAATTGTCACCACTGTGCCATGCCATCAAACACAGCCACTGTGCCATCAATTGTCACCACTGTGCCATGCCATCAAAAGTAATCACTGTGCCATCAATTGTCACCACTGTGCCATGCCAAATGCAGCCACTGTGCCATGCCATCAAACGCAGCCACTGTGCCATCAATTGTCACCACTGTGCCATGCCATCAAAAGCAATCACTGTGCCATCAATTGTCACCACTGTGCCATGCCATCAAATGCAGCCACTGTGCCATCAATTATCACCACTGTGCCATGCCATCAAACGCAGCCACTGTGCCATCAATTGTCACCACTGTGCCATGCCATCAAACCCAGCCACTGTGCCATCAATTGTCACCACTGTGCCATGCCATCAAAAGCAATCACTGTGCCATCAATTGTTACCACTGTGCCATGCCAAATGCAGCCACTGTGCCATGCCATCAAACGCAGCCACTGTGCCATCAATTGTCACCACTGTGCCATGAAATCAAAAGCAATCACTGTGCCATCAATTGTCACCACTGTGCCATGCCATCAAATGCAGCCACTGTGCCATCAATTATCACCACTGTGCCATGCCATCAAACGCAGCCACTGTGCCATCAATTGTCACCACTGTGCCATGCCATCAAACACAGCCACTGTGCCATCAATTGTCACCACTGTGCCATGCCATCAAAAGTAATCACTGTGCCATGCTAAATGCAGCCACTGTGCCATGCCATCAAACGCAGCCACTGTGCCATCAATTGTCACCACTGTGCCATGCCATCAAAAGCAATCACTGTGCCATCAATTGTCACCACTGTGCCATGCCATCAAACGCAGCCACTGTGCCATCAATTGTAGTTTTGTAAAATAACAATGTTTATGCTTTTCTACCTTAAATTAATTTAATGTTACAAATTTAATTTATATTAATTTACACATACACACCGTGAATCTACTCTTGGTCCGGCCCCCGGGTCCAATATATGAACCCATCGCGGCCCGCGTGTCAAAAAGTTTGCCCACCCCTGGGTTAGACCATAGAACAAACAGCCACTGCATAGCTAACTAAATGCATAGGAATGGCATGATGTATATATATGTACTGACCAGAGAGCCTTGTCAGGAGTCACCAGCCAGACCATTAAGTTTAATTTCCAGTGATAGGAGATGAGCCTCTATGCATGGGGTTATCTAATCCACTATTTATGTGTATCTCCGGTCACATGTGCGGATGGGACTTCCGCATCATGTGACCCGGCCAAATCCAGACTGACCAATCCCCTTGCGCCAGCCTACTCAGCGTCAAATGACGCCGCACCGATGATGTGGGCGTGGGGACATTGCACCAACCCGTTCAGCGTCAAATGACGTTGCGCCGATGACGTGGGCGTGGAGATGGGATGCCACAGGCAGTGTCCCGCCAATGAGGTTTGAGCGGGGCGTGTCCCTCGTCTGGTGTCTGTTGTCATGATGGTATTAACAACAGTAACATAAGCGTGGGGAAGGAAACGTCATGGAGGGGGAGGAGTGGGGCACCCGCCCCACCAATGGGAGGCGGCGGGGCATGTTTTCAGTCCATGGTAAGGGCGGTGGTAAAAACACCATCGCCGCAAGGACATGGAAGAAAGCCGTCTTCACAACCCAGGTTTCCACAGCCAAACAAGTGCTGTGGTTACCTGGCCGTGCATATCCCATTGTGGACCCAAAGGTACCGCATCATTCACAAGACAACACAATGGCAAGGGGTCACCTGCACCTAAATAAAAAGGGAAGAAAGGAAAAACATTATAGTATATAATTTTGTTAGCATATTGCCACCACAAGAGTCTATACTAGACTATATATATATATATATATAAGAGATGTTCATAGTTATTAATTCAATTATATGAGTAGATATCCTAACTCACAATATTAATTTCATGATTATATATCCAGATGTATTAGCAGACATTAAGGGTTATTCCCTAGCAAGGAAATGGCAAAAAGAGGGGGGGGAGAGGCCCCACAGCTGCCAGAAATTATTGGATAGCAGGGATACGGCGGGGAGGGGGGAGCAGAGCCATAGGGACAAATTATTCCTAAGCTTCAACATATATTTTTTGACTCAGGTATTATACTATGATAAGTAAATAAATCCTAGACAGAAGTGTCATAGGTATATGTTATAAGAATGATCTATATGTCTGAAGCTTATTAATGCCTGGAGGTTGAGTGGCGTTTAATCTTTCGATCCATCTCGTCTCGTTTTGCAGAATCTTTTTGTCCTAGTCTCCTCCTCTTGGGTCCCGCTGGATAACAGCAAGAACCAAAAAGGAGGCGGAAGATGTATTGAATCGGTGATAAAGATCCAAGTGTCGGCTTATAGGTGTCAGGATTTTACCACTGGAAGAGTAATAAATGTGGTCTCTGATGCGCTGACGGAGTGGGCGGATGGTTTTCCCGACATAAAAGATACCACAAGAACAGGTCATAAGATAAACGACACCCATGGTGTCACAATCAGCTCTGAATTTAGGTTTATGCCGTTCACCATTCGGTAGAATGAACTCACTACCCATGGTGATGTAACGGCAGAATTCACAATGCCCACATTTAAACATGCCTGTCCCAGAGGGGGGGGGCCTTGTTTGTCTGGGGCATAGTGACTGCAAGTGAGTTGATCTCTCAGGGATATGGAACGCTTGAAAACTATTGCAGGACGTTCACCGATATATTTATTAAGGATAGAATCTTCCCGTAAGATATGCCAGTGTTTAGTGAGTACTTCTCTGAGTTGGTCCTGATGATCTGAGTATCTTGTAATGATTTTAACTAAACCGTAGGGCTCCTGTTGTATTTTAGCTTTATGCAAAATTGAGTTTCTAGTTTGTTGAATAGTTTTATTGTATGCCTTACGTAAGAGGGATTTAGAATACCCTCTTACCAGCAAGCGGTCCCTCAATAGGTTAGCATGGTGTTTAAAGTCCATGTCGTGTGTACAGTTACGTCTCAACCTAAGGTACTGTGCATAGGGTATGCTGCGTTTTAATGGAATCGCATGTGCACTGGCTGAATGTAGAATAGTATTTCCTGCCGTATCTTTACGATATAGGGTGGATGCTAAGCAATTATCATTATCTATAAAAATCTCAACATCTAGAAAAGAAATTTTGCGGGGGTTGCTACTGACCGTGAACTTCAGGTTATAGCAGTTGGTATTGAGTATATTGATGAAATCGATTAAGGCAGACTGCGTGCCAGTCCAAACTATAAAAATGTCATCAATATGACGAAGCCACACCAATGCATGGTTGGTGTGGTCTGAGAGTTGTTCATCAGAGAAGATGTCACGCTCCCACCCCCCCAGGTACAGGTTGGCGTAGGCCGGGGCACAGCAGGTGCCCATGGCCACGCCCTGTACCTGGAGGTAGTGGGAGCCATTAAAAGTGAACCAATTATGCGTAAGGATAAACTGCAATAGTTTCAAAATGAATTCGTTGAAAGGCCATGAGTGGTGGTCCTGTTCCATAAGGAAGGTGCGCGCCATCCCGTCACCCCGCTCATGAGGGATGCTGGAGTAAAGAGCCTCCACATCCAATGTCACGAGCAGGGCGTCGGGAGGGACGGGCATACCCTCGATTTGTTTAAGAAGATCTGATGTGTCCTTGACAAACCGTGGCAACCGTGTAACGTGAGGTGTCAGAAAGAAATCAACCAGTCTGCTTGCATTTTCAGTGATGGACCCTATGCCAGAGACGATCGGTATGCCTGGAGGTGTTTTGATGTTTTTGTGTACCTTCGGTAAGGCATAAAATGTGGGTGCCCGTTGGAATTTTAAGTTGAGATAGTCATAGGTTTCTTGGTCTATTGTGCCTTTGGTAAAGGCTTCACCTATCAGGCCTTTATAATCATTTGCATATCGTGAGACTGATATCGCAGCAATTCTGCGATACCATGATTCATTTGATAGAATCTCCATACACATTTTAACATATTGTGTGTTTGTAAGTAGTACGATATTTCCTCCTTTATCGGAAGGCTTAATTATCATGTCCTGATGGTTTTTGAGTTTCCTAATTGACTTGATTTGTTGTTGGGTGAGGTTTGATTGTTTAGGGTTAATGTCTAGTGATTTGATATCACTGACAGTGGCCAGTAGGAATGCCCAAATGAAGGGATTAGTGGTCAGATCCGGAAATTTGGTTGATTTGGGTCTAAATTTACGCTGAGGTCTTACAAGTATTGGGGTGGTAGCTGTATCAGAGTTAGGTATACTAGGTGGTGTACCTTCTGATTAGTTTTCCTCTAATAATAGTACTAGATCTCTAAAGGTTCGAAATTCGGCCATTGTGAAATGTTTAATACTTTCTGCCAGTTCCTTGTCTTTTTTGGATCGTAACCGGTCCTGATCGAACAAGTACTTATACGTTAATTTTCTGGCAAAAAGATAGAGATCTTTAATAGTATCGTATTTGTCAAGCTGTGTAGTAGGACAAAAACTAAGTCCAAATCGTAGTACCTCTAATTCGTCATTGGCAAACTCATAAGGGGTCAAGTTGATGATGCTATTACCATTTACGTTTGAGGGATTGGAGTCTGGGGGCTGTGGGGCCTCTCCCCCCCCTCTTTTTGCCATTTCCTTGCTAGGGAATAACCCTTAATGTCTGCTAATACTTCTGGATATATAATCATGAAATGAATATTGTGGGTTAGGATATCTACACTACTCATATAATTGAATTAATAACTATGAAAATCTCTTATATATATATATATATATATATATATAGTCTAGTATAGACTCTTGTGGTGGCAATATGCTAACAACATTACATACTATAATGTTTTTCCTTTCTTCCCTTTTTATTTAGGTGCAGGTGACCTCTTGCCATTGTGTTGTCTTGTGAATGTTGCGGTACCTTTGGGTCCACAATGGGATATGTACGGCCGGGTAACCACAGCACTTGTTTGGCTGTGGAAACCTGGGTTGTGAAGACGGCTTTCTTCCATGTCCTTGCGGCGATGGTGTTTTTACCACCGCCCTTACCATGGACTGAAAACACGCCCCGCCGCCTCCCATTGGTGGGGCGGGTGCCCCACTCCTCCCCCTCCATGACGTTTCCTTCCCCACGCTTATGTTACTGTTGTTAATACCATCATGACAACAGACACCAGACGAGGGACACGCCCCGCTCAAACCTCATTGGCGGGAGGCGCGTCCGCCTGTCTCTGCCTGTGGCATCCCATCTCCACGCCCACGTCATCGGCGCGACGTCATTTGACGCTGAGTAGGCTGGCACAAGGGGATTGGTCAGTCTGGATTTCTTTTGGTGGTATTTGATCACCTCTGCGGTTTTTATTTTTTGCTCTATAAACAAAAATAGAGCGACAATTTAAAAAAAAATGCAATATTTTTTGCTTTTTGCTATAATAAATATCACCCAAAAATATATAAAAATATATAAAAAAAAATGTTTTTCCTCAGTTTAGGCCGATACGTATTCTTCTACATATTTTTGGTAAAAAAAATCGCAATAAGCGTTTATCGGTTGGTTTTTGCAAAATGTATAGCGTTTACAAAATAAGGGATAGTTTTATTGCATTTTTATTAATTATTATTTTTTTACTACTAATAGCGGCGATCAGCGATTTTTTTCATGACTGCGACATTATGGCGGACACTTTGGACAATTTGACACATTTTTGGGACAATTGTCATTTTCACAGCAAAAAATGCATTTAAATTGCATTGTTTACTGTGAAAATGACAGTTGCAGTTTGGGAGTTAACCACAAGGGGCGCTGTAGGATTTGTGTGTTCCCTGCGTGTGTTTACAACTGTAGGGGGGTGTGGCTGTAGGTGTGACGTCATCGATCACGTCCCCCTATAACAGTGATGACGAGATCGATGCTGCGGCCACAGTGAAGCACGGGGAAGCCGTGTTTACACACGGCTCTCCCCGTTCTTCAGCTCCAGGGACCGATCGCCGCACTCCAGCGGCGGTCGGGTCCGCGAGTCCCTCGGTCCCGAAGCTTCGGACTGGGTCATGGGAGCGCACCAAGTGACCCACGGTTGGGTACTAAAATCAACGTATATATACATTGATGTGCCCAGCCGTGCCATTCTGCTGATGTATATGTGCAGTAGGCGGTCCTTAAGTGGTTAATATTAAATGGAAATATTTGTCTTGATCTATTGTAGATTGTGATACTATAGTATTCCCTGAAGAAGAATGTTTTCTCATTTGAAACGCATTGGATTACCCACCTTTACTGCCACCAGTTGATCTGGTGGTTCTGTATTAGATGACGGACAGTATCACTAGATGATTCAGATTTCATCAATTTCCATTTTTTTTAAATGTTTGAAAATCATGATATTATCCAATCTCTTTTGACTATGTATGTATGTATCTTTTGTACAATAAATGAATGTTTGTTTTTCAATATACACACTTTTTTTTCTATTTTGTTTGTTGCCCAAATAATCCAATTTTTAGAGGTTATTTAATTTTTTTTCAATTGTACAAGGGGTGATGGCAAATACATGTACCTTTACATGAGCCAGCCTTTTTCTTGTCCTTGTGTGTATGGGAGATTTCTCGGTATGCACAGGAACGTGGACCTTCAGTTTGATTTTGTATTTGAATCTCTATTCAGACGCTCCTTGTGACTGAAGTTTTGTGATTGATCAGGCTGTGTATTAGTGCTGATTATCATCGCCCCCAGAACACCTGTAGATACTGGAGCAGTCTATTTAACCACTTCCCGACCGCCGCATGTAGATTTACGTCGGCAGAAGGGCACGTTAAGGCAGATGCACATATATATACGTGCCTGCCTTTGCGCGGGTCGGGGGTCCGATCGGGACCCCCCCGCTACATGCGGCAGTCGGAAACCCACGGGGAGCGATCCGGGACGAGGGCGCGGCTATTCGTTTCTAGTCACCCGATCGCTCCCCGGAGCTGAAGAACGGCGAGAGCCGTATGTAAACATGGCTTCCCCGTGATTCACTCTGGCGGCTGCCTCGATCAAGTGAACCCTTTTATAGGGAGACTCGATCGATGATGTCAGACCTACAGCCACACCCCCCTACAGTTGTAAACACACACAGGGAACACACAAATCCTACAGCGCCCCCTGTGGTTAACTCCCAAACTGCAACTGTAATTTTCACAATAAACAATGCAATTTAATTATTTTTTATTTTTTTTACAAACTTTTTTATTGAGAATAAATGGTGGTACAAATCCATATAATGAATACATATACAAAAAAGATGGATAAAACAAATGAGAGGTCAGTCTGTGAACATACATTAATACAGCTTTTACAGGCCACAGTTGTATATATTGTTTGACAGGGAAAATGAAGACGGGGGTAATGATGTCTTAGGTAGAAATCCAACAATAACAACTAGCCTATTGCTGTCATAGGGGGATTAGATGGGGTTAAAGTACATGGAGGAGTGGTCGAACCAAGGAGACCATTTATTGTTATATATATATGAGTGGTATTCTGTAAGGTATGAAAGATTTTTTCCATCAAACTTATGCTGTTGATTCTCGGTTTGAGTGGTGCTAATGGTAACAATGGAGATTTCCAGTGGAATAGCAACACATATAGTGTGAATCAATCTCATGTGGGATGTGGATAGGCCTGTAATTAGGGAAAAAAGGAGGCAATTGTGTAGTGTCAGGGTAATGGTTTTATCAGAGATTTTGGAGGCAAATTTTTCTAGCTGTGACCAAATACCCTTAACTTTATCACAATACCAAAAAATGTGAGGGAACGAGCCTAAGGAGTTGCAATCTCTAAAGCAGGAAGGGGAGGCCGTAGGGAAGATAGAGTGAAGTTTGATTGGTGTATAGTATCATCTTGCAAAAAGCTTCAGGGCAGTCTCTTTAATGGAGATGGACTTAGTGCACTTGTGTAAATTATTTATGCAATTGTCCCAATTAATCGTAGAATATGTGAAGTTTTCTTCTTGTTCCCATTTAAGCATGTATGGAAGTTTATTTAAGTCTATTGTGCCTTTGGTAAAGTCTGCGTTATTAACCACTTAAGACCCGGACCAATACGCTGGTAAATGACCCAAGGTGTTTTTGCGATTCGGCACTGCGTCGCTTTAACAGACAATTGCGCGGTCGTGCGACGTGGCTCCCAAACAAAATTTGCGTCCTTTTCTTCCCACAAATAGAGCTTTCTTTTGGTGGTATTTGATCACCTCTGCGATTTTTATTTTTTGCGCTATATACAAAAATAGAGCAACATTTTTGAAAAAAAAACACTATTTTTTACTTTTTGTTAAAAAAAAATCAAATAAACTAAATTTTAGTCAAACATTTAGGCCAAAATTTATTTAGCCACATGTCTTTAGTAAAAAAAATCGCAATAAAAAAAAATAGCTACCTAGCGGGAACAGCGACACTAATACAGCGATCAGAAAAATGATCGCTTAGTGACGCTGGCAATAGGGAGTGAAAGGGTTAACTAGGGCGGTGATCAGGGGGTTAAAACGTTATTAGGGGGGGTGGGGGGGCTATCCTGAACCTAACACTAACTGTTTTTTACAGTGCCTGTCACACTGACACTAAATGCAGTGATTAAATCACTGCATTCAGTAACACTGTGACAGGGGGGTGGGGGGGGCGATCACAAGGGGTTAATATGCCTATGTGAGTGTGTGTCAGTGTTGTGTTGGTGCACACTTACTTGTGATGTCTTCTCTCATCAGCAGCGCTGGGAAACAGCGCTGCGATGAGAGAATACATCATTTCCTCCTTCCTGTGTAAACACAGGAGGAGGAAGTGACAGGCTGGGAGCGATCGCGGGGGGGGCGGAAAACACGGACATCCGCCCGCAGATCCCGGATCGCTCCCAGAGGTAGGGAGACCCCCGCACGCCGGGACCCCCGAACCGCACTCAGGCGGGGACGTAAATTTACGCCCTTGTGCCTGTACGAGCCATGTTGTGGCCGTATATGTGCGTGCGGGGGTCTTTAAGTGGTTAATTAGGTTAGAGTAAAGTTCTGAAATGAAGCCACGTTTTCTGGGAGATTTAAGGCATAGATTTTCAAAAAGGGTGTGGGGTTGGGTGTTCAATGTTTGGAAGTGTGTATTGAAGAACTGCTTGATACGAAGGAAGTTGTTGTACTCTAAATCCGGGACCTGGTATTTCAATTTCAGTGAGGAGAAAGGGATAAAGTTGCTGCCTTCTATAAAATTGAAAAGTGAGGTCAGGTTATTGTTTATCCACCATGTGAGATCTACTGGATTTTGATTCCTAGGCGAACAATGCAATTTAAATGCATTTTTTGCTGTGAAAATGACAATGGTCCCAAAAATGGGTCAAAATTGTCCGAAGTCACGAAAAAAATCGCTGATCGGAGCCATTAGTAGTAAAAAAAATAAAAAAAATAAAAATGCAATAAAACTATCCCCTATTTTGAAAACACTATAAATTTTGCGCAAACCAATCGATAAACGCTTATTGCGATTTTTTTTTTTTACCAAAAATAGGTAGAAGAATATGTATCGGCCTAAACTGAGGAAAAAAAATGTATATATGTTTTTGGGGGATATTTATTATAGCAAAAAGTAAAAAATATAGATTTTTTTTCAAAATTGTCGCTCTATTTTTGTTTATAGCGCAACAAATAAAAACCGCAGAGGTGATCAAATACCACCAAAAGAAAGCTCTATTTGTGGGGGAAAAGGGACGTCAATTTTGTTTAGGAGCCACGTCGCACGACCGCGCAATTGTCTGTTAAATCGACGCAGTGACGAATTGTGAAAAAAAGCCTTTAGGGCATTTAGCAGCATATTGGTCCGGGGCTTAAGTGGTTAAGATCTATCAGTTATTTCAGTCACTGTAATGATTAAGCACAAGATGTATGTGTGATTTATTCTCTTTATAAATACCTTATGCCCTGTACAAATGATCAGTTCGTCTGATGAAGATGGACCGCTTTCATCTGACGAACTGATCGTGTATGGGCCCATCATTTTTTTCCCATCGGTGGAAAAAAAAATAGAACCTGTTTTAAATTTTTCTTATGGTTAAAAAAACGATAGAAAAAAATGATCGTCTGTGAGGAAATCCATCAGTCAAAAATCAATGCATTTTCAGAATCAAGTCGACGCATGCTCGGAAGCATTGAACTTCATTTTTCTCAGCACGTCGTTGTGTTTTACGTCACCGCGTTGGACACGATCGGATTTTTAACTGATGGTGTGTAGGCAAGACTGATGAAAGTCAGCTTCATCGGATATCTGATGAAAAAATCCATCGGTTCGTTTTCATCAAAAGAACTGATCGTGTGTACAGGGCATTAGATTGTCATCTTTACAAAAAGGGATCATTTCGGGGTATCTGTACTGTCCTGACATTTTAGGGCCTCAAGAAATTAGGTAGGCCGTCAGTACATCAGGATTGATCAGTTTTCACTAATATGTAGCCTAGCTTGTAGACTAAATAACTGTCACACAAACCTATTATACACTTATCAGGATTTTTTTGCCGAACATATGTAGCAGAATACATTCTGGCCTAAATTTATGACAATATTGGATTTTATTGGATTTCTTTTAAGACAGAAAGAAAGCTCTATTTGTGTGAACAAAATAACTATTTGTCACTGAAAGTGCGAGAGCATGGAAAGCTGAAAATTGGTCTGGGAAGGAAGGGGGTGAAAGTGCCCAGTATTGAGGTGGTTAAAACCTCAAAAACATTATATAATTTCTGAACGCAAAGGGCTTGTAGAATAAAAATAGTAGATACACATGCTGCATTATATTTGCACAACTGTTTATTGAATAATAACAAATACACTCAAATCATCTTTAAGTGCACACAGACCCAATATGAGTAAATAAGCTGCAAGCTTTTGCTGTTTTACCTTGTTATTATCAGTTTTTTGGAATAAAATCGTGACATACTTCACTATATAAGTCCTTTATTTTTCCCATTAACCATTGAACAACTCTCCTCAAGTCATTTTTGCCTGGGAACGTGCTCAAACGATTTTTGGTGTGCGTGTCCTGGAGGTCAGTTTAACGCTGGGATCATCGTTGGGATCGTGTGCAGCTTCTGCTGGATATACCCATATGTGCTTTATGACTACCTGTAATAGGGGTCATGGAAGTCTGGTGAGTAGGATGTGTGACAGGTGATGGTGGTGGAAGAAATTTCAGTCAAATATACCTACTGTCCAGCAGGGATTTGAAGATTGTGTACACTATTTGAAGAAGTTGATACATTGCCTGAGGATTCTGATACATTGTTTAACATTTACTATTTGCACTATTGAACTCACTTTGTGTTTGGACTTTGTACACACATATCTTTGCATGTTTGCACTTTATGGGCCAGATTCAGAAAGAATGTATGCCGGCGTATCTCCTGATACGCCGCCGTAATTTCAAATGTGCACAAGGAGAGAAATGCGCAAAATCTAAATACAGTAGTACCTTGATATTATTCGCTAGGCAAACATGAATGTGATGGTGGTTATAGTTAAATAAATATGTACATACATATATCTTAATTGTTAAAATCAAATATATATTGTATATAGAGATTGAAAAAAATTGAAAAAAATATAATATATATATGTAAAAATCACATAGCGGGTTTAATGTCCAACAAAGAAAGGGAAGGGGGGGAGGGGGGCAGAAAAACCCAGGGTAAGGGATAAAAGTTTATGTGGGGGTCACATCTATATCTTCAGGGCTGCCATCGTAGTAGAACAGAAACCGTGTTCAAAACTGTGGTAAAAAACAAGGGAAGAGGCGCCTCTAAGTGTAGATGTTTTTAAAAACAATTTTAATAAATAAAGGAGTACAGGCAACTCACATTTTACAAGTTAAAATCTGGCTTTGTACATATTCTTTTAGAAGTGGTCATCACTTGTGGTCCTTCGGCTGCTGGACACTGCACTGTAGAGCTGTCTTTCACCGCTATGAGATGATAAAGCCGGCGGCGGTGATGAAGATGGCTTGTAAACCAGGCAGGTGGAGTAGGTGTTTTTCTGCAGCAGGATGGCACCAGTGAATTTGCGATATTTTTGCGACGCGTTTCCCAAGCGTTCGAGCTGCGATGATAAGGCAGTCGCGCTCCTTTTTCAAGCTGGTTTGGTGTGAAGTGGAGGCTAGGTTTATAGGGGGAGGGGGCGGTGACAACAGGTGTGTACAGACGCAGGAAAGGGGCGGGGCTGGACGCAGTGTACTATGTGCATAAGGCAAAGTGTTGGGGGTGATGAGGGAGGGAGAGAATTTATTAAAGAGTTATGGAGTCAATGAGGAGGGGAGACAGGGAATAACATGATGTAAACGAAAGGACCGCGCTAACAGATCCAGTGATGGAAGTGAGAGCGGTATTGGCAACAAACGGCGCGACACATTGGGGGCGGAGCTGTGGCGAGTATGGTATTGGTCAAGGGACGAAATTTTGACCAATAGCGGCGCGCCGCGCGGGGGGGCGTAGCCTATGGGACGGTAGACAAGAGGTAATCTTGTACTACAAGGGAGGGGTTGACAGTGTGATGCATACGGGAGGCGTGTGGCATGACGTACGGGGGCACGGGGAGGGGCCATGACGTGCGAGGACAGGACGTTGAATGATGTGGAGAGGCGTGGGAGCGGCGGAATTGACGGTGTGACGCATAGGGGAGGCGTGTGGCATGACGTACGGGGGCACGGGGAGGGGCCATGACGTGTGAGGACAGAACATTGTCTGATGTAAAGAGGCGTGGGAGCGGCGGAAATAGCCAATAGCGGCGCGCTACACGGGGGGGGGGGGGGGAGGCAACCTATGGGAGGAAGAAGGAAGTAATCATACAACTGCGGCAGATGCACGGGAGAATTGTGACGTGACATGTGAGGGCAGAGGGAGGAAACAGAACATTTACTATAGAGACGGAGCACTGTGGGGTATGGGGAGCGAACCAATGGCATGTATTAGAAAACAAGGGAAGGGGTTAGCAGCGTGCGATATAACAGGCAATATAATCATATATATATATATAAAAATAAAGAGAAAAGAACTGTATACATATATATAATACATAAATCATACATAAATGAATATACATACATCGGCAAACACATGATATGACATATATTAACACACATGTATGACAATGGAGTGAGATAAGGTAAAATTAATTAATTAAATTAATTAATTAAATAAATGGATAAAATTAATAAAATTAAACATGAATAAATTGAAATAAAATTAGATATTAAAAATTAATTAGTTAATTAACCAATCAATTTATTAATTATCAATTAGTAAGATTAAATTTAATTTTATATTTTATATTTTAAATTAAAATGCCCATAATTACATATGGGTGGTAGCAAGATTAATATTATTACCTATGTCTAGAGATACAAAGATGGCATAGGAAAATGGAGAAAATATAGAATATATATATATATTGGAGGTGTATTGGGGGAGTGTTGTTATTATTGCATATGCGCAGACATATACAAAAACACGTATATATATACACACAAAAGGACATGAAGGATATCCTGATGCATGTGTATAAGAAAAACAAGTATATGCTGTAATATAAATGAGGAAGGGCAAGCGGGGATGAAATTATAGTATGGTGTGAATCTCAATACTCTCGTTGATACCTCCAGGTGTGAGTGTGTCTAGGGTGTATATCCAGAAGGTCTCTCTGGCACAAAGCTTTTTAAACCTTTCGGCTGCCGGGAGAGATCTATCAATTTGTTCGATCACCCAAACACGGAGTCCAGTGGTTGATTTTTGGTGTACTCTGCAAAAATGTCTGGGTACACTATGGGGGTCGGTCCCACCTTCTATATATCGTCTATGTTCCCCGAATCTTGTTCTTAGCGGTCTTATAGTACGGCCCACGTACAGTAAGCCACATGGGCAGGTCAGGCCATATACTACGAAGTCTGAGGAACAGTTGTAGAATTCTTTCAGGTCATATGTTTTGCCTTTTGTAGTAAAAGTTTTTTGGCCATGTTGGACAAATTTACAAGTTTTACATTTAGCTTTGTGGCATTGGTACATGCCTGTAATAGGTATGAGAATTGGTAAGGGCGATGGTGTTGTTGTGGGTTTTAATTTGCTGGGTGCAATTTTATTTTTTAGGTTGGGTGCCCTCCTGTAGGTCACTCTTGGGTGTGGTGGAAGTTCACTTTTTAGGTGTGGGTCCTGTTGAAGAATATTCCAATGGTTAGAAAGGATTTTCTCCATCTGCTTGTGTTTGCAGTGAAATGTGGTAATGAATCTGGCAGAGCAATCCTGTGCTGGTTTAGCACGTTTTTGTGGTTTTCCATGTAGATAGAATTCGTGGGCTGCATTAACTAGTTTTTCAGGGTATTGTTTTTCTGTGAATTTTGTCTTAAGGTTGGCACTGAGCTCAATGTAGTCTGAATCCCGTGTGCAGTTCTGTCTTAAACGGCAGAATTGGCCTTTGGGGATGTTCTC
The DNA here is from genome assembly GCA_029574335.1 of Rana kukunoris. Classification (NCBI taxonomy): domain Eukaryota; kingdom Metazoa; phylum Chordata; class Amphibia; order Anura; family Ranidae; genus Rana; species Rana kukunoris. The sequence continues at coordinate 133,783,894 of CM056055.1, forward strand.
GATCCATTTTTTGTGATGACAACTTTGATAGTGTAAATATGAATTCCCGGCAGTGGGTTTTGTGTAGTTTTTTGCTATAATGATTTGTTTGTCGAATCCAAGCTCAAGGTCTAGAAAAGCCATATTGGTGGGGTGGGAGACTGATGTAAATGATAAACCATAGGTATTGTCATTGCAGTGTTGTACGAAGAGGGGGATCAGATTTAGAGCGCCATCCCAAATGATTATAATGTCGTCTATATAGCGTCCAAAAAAGACGATATTTTCTGCAAAGGGGTTGTTGGAATGAATATGATGGGTCTCCCAAAAACCCATGGCAAGGTTTGCGTATGACGGGGCAAAATTTGCCCCCATGGCTGTACCTTGGGTTTGTTGGTAGAAGTCCCCATTAAAAGTAAAATAATTATGGGTCAGGCAGAATCTAGTAGCATTTGTAATAAACTCTGCCTGGCGGGAATTAATGAGTGGTTCTTTAAGTAAAAATTGTTCAAGTGCCATAAGTCCAAAATGATGTGGGATTGATGTATATAATGAGCAAACATCCAGGGATAACCAGGTATAGGTGGGTTCCCACTTGTAGGGAGATAGGAGTTCCAGGAGATGGGTCCCGTCACGGATGTATGACTGGAGTTCGGTTACAATTGGTTGAAGGAATTGGTCAATATACAAGCTGAAGCCTGTAGTGACGCTATTCATAGCAGCGACAATGGGTCTTCCGGGGGGGTGTTGTTGATCCTTGTGAATTTTTGGAAGGAAGTAGAAGTATGGTATCTGTAAATTTGTCCAACATGGCCAAAAAACTTTTACTACAAAAGGCAAAACATATGACCTGAAAGAATTCTACAACTGTTCCTCAGACTTCGTAGTATATGGCCTGACCTGCCCATGTGGCTTACTGTACGTGGGCCGTACTATAAGACCGCTAAGAACAAGATTCGGGGAACATAGACGATATATAGAAGGTGGGACCGACCCCCATAGTGTACCCAGACATTTTTGCAGAGTACACCAAAAATCAACCACTGGACTCCGTGTTTGGGTGATCGAACAAATTGATAGATCTCTCCCGGCAGCCGAAAGGTTTAAAAAGCTTTGTGCCAGAGAGACCTTCTGGATATACACCCTAGACACACTCACACCTGGAGGTATCAACGAGAGTATTGAGATTCACACCATACTATAATTTCATCCCCGCTTGCCCTTCCTCATTTATATTACAGCATATACTTGTTTTTCTTATACACATGCATCAGGATATCCTTCATGTCCTTTTGTGTGTATATATATACGTGTTTTTGTATATGTCTGCGCATATGCAATAATAACAACACTCCCCCAATACACCTCCAATATATATATATATTCTATATTTTCTCCATTTTCCTATGCCATCTTTGTATCTCTAGACATAGGTAATAATATTAATCTTGCTACCACCCATATGTAATTATGGGCATTTTAATTTAAAATATAAAATATAAAATTAAATTTAATCTTACTAATTGATAATTAATAAATTGATTGGTTAATTAACTAATTAATTTTTAATATCTAATTTTATTTCAATTTATTCATGTTTAATTTTATTAATTTTATCCATTTATTTAATTAATTAATTTAATTAATTAATTTTACCTTATCTCACTCCATTGTCATACATGTGTGTTAATATATGTCATATCATGTGTTTGCCGATGTATGTATATTCATTTATGTATGATTTATGTATTATATATATGTATACAGTTCTTTTCTCTTTATTTTTATATATATATATATGATTATATTGCCTGTTATATCGCACGCTGCTAACCCCTTCCCTTGTTTTCTAATACATGCCATTGGTTCGCTCCCCATACCCCACAGTGCTCCGTCTCTATAGTAAATGTTCTGTTTCCTCCCTCTGCCCTCACATGTCACGTCACAATTCTCCCGTGCATCTGCCGCAGTTGTATGATTACTTCCTTCTTCCTCCCATAGGTTGCCTCCCCCCCCCCCCCCCCCCCCCCGTGTAGCGCGCCGCTATTGGCTATTTCCGCCGCTCCCACGCCTCTTTACATCAGACAATGTTCTGTCCTCACACGTCATGGCCCCTCCCCGTGCCCCCGTACGTCATGCCACACGCCTCCCCTATGCGTCACACCGTCAATTCCGCCGCTCCCACGCCTCTCCACATCATTCAACGTCCTGTCCTCGCACGTCATGGCCCCTCCCCGTGCCCCCGTACGTCATGCCACACGCCTCCCGTATGCATCACACTGTCAACCCCTCCCTTGTAGTACAAGATTACCTCTTGTCTACCGTCCCATAGGCTACGCCCCCCCGCGCGGCGCGCCGCTATTGGTCAAAATTTCGTCCCTTGACCAATACCATACTCGCCACAGCTCCGCCCCCAATGTGTCGCGCCGTTTGTTGCCAAAACCGCTCTCACTTCCATCACTGGATCTGTTAGCGCGGTCCTTTTGTTTACATCATGTTATTCCCTGTCTCCCCTCCTCATTGACTCCATAACTCTTTAATAAATTCTCTCCCTCCCTCATCACCCCCAACACTTTGCCTTATGCACATAGTACACTGCGTCCAGCCCCGCCCCTTTCCTGCGTCTGTACACACCTGTTGTCACCGCCCCCTCCCCCTATAAACCTAGCCTCCACTTCACACCAAACCAGCTTGAAAAAGGAGCGCGACTGCCTTATCATCGCAGCTCGAACGCTTGGGAAACGCGTCGCAAAAATATCGCAAATTCACTGGTGCCATCCTGCTGCAGAAAAACACCTACTCCACCTGCCTGGTTTACAAGCCATCTTCATCACCGCCGCCGGCTTTATCATCTCATAGCGGTGAAAGACAGCTCTACAGTGCAGTGTCCAGCAGCCGAAGGACCACAAGTGATGACCACTTCTAAAAGAATATGTACAAAGCCAGATTTTAACTCGTAAAATGTGAGTTGCCTGTACTCCTTTATTTATTAAAATTGTTTTTAAAAACATCTACACTTAGAGGCGCCTCTTCCCTTGTAATTTCAAATGTGCGCCGTCGCATCTTTACGCTGATTCAGAAAGCAAGATACGCCAAAAAACATGGCTTCAGCCGTCCGGCGTAAATTGCCTACGCCGGCGTATCGTGGGCGCATAGTTACGCTGGATGCATTCGGCGTTCCCATAAAAATATGCAAATAAGCTAGATACGCTGATTCACGAACGTAGTTGCGCCTGGCGTATTGATATACGTCGTTTACGTAAGGCGTTCGACCAGCGTAAAGTTACCCCTGCTATATGAGGCACAGGCAATGTTAAGTATGGACGTCGAAACAGGGTCGAATTGTACGTCGTTTACGACGTTTGGGTAAGTCGTACTCGAATAGGGCTGTGCGTAAGTTACGTTCACGTCGAAAGCATTGAGGGTTTGCAACGTAATTTTGAGCATGCGCACTGGGATACGTCCACGGACGGCGCATGCGCCGTTCGTTTGGCACCTCATTTTTCATTGGGTCACGGTTCATTAACATGTTTCACGCCACCTTTCACCTACTTTGAATTAGGCTGGCTTACGCGGGCCCATCTACGCTACGCCGCCGTAACTTAGGGAGCAAGTGCTTTGTGAATACAGCACTTTCCTCTCTGAGTTGTGGCGACGTAGCCTAAAGAAGATACGCTACGCCGCTCTAAAGATACGCAAATGTATCTGAATCTGGCCCTATAAGTTTAATCAATTTAGTATTTCTATTCATTTATTTTCTCTTATACAACTTGCTGCTTATCAATACTCACCTAATTGCGCTCCCACCTAGAAAACGTAAAATTATCATACAAACTGAAGTGTCCTTCAACAATAGTGTTCATACAAAAAAAAACAATAACATGTGAGTTCATAAATACTAAAGGATTAACTCTGAAGATTCGTTCCAATATATAAATATGAGTGGACTCATGAATGGCAAAGTCCATATATATTAAATGGAATGGGATGAGGAAAACTTGACAGCAGGTGAATCTACTTGGATGTTCTATAAACTAATATGCAGACACATAAACATAAAAGTGATGGTTGAAAAACTCAAATGTGAACATAAGAAAACATAAAAATATAAAATTAATGGTGACAAAGTCCATATAAGATTATAGCATGGCTGCTGTTAATCCAACTTTTCAAGTGAAAATAGTAAAGAAATTGTGCTAAAGTCTATTCGTGCTGATAGCAAGGCTGCTATGATAGATGCCCACTACTGCAAGGAAAATGAGAACTCCACCACAGACACAGTCTGGTCTCCCAGAACTCTCACCTCAAAGGATAAAAGAATAAGCCATTAATATTATTCACCACACGATCGCCTCCTCTATGTCTCCTGATGGCCACCCATAAATAACACTTGAGAGTACCTACGGTCTCAAAATTGGGGGAACAAGAAGGACAAAAGGAGGGCCTCCAATAGTGTATTACCGAAGATAAAAAAGCTTTAATAGAAAAGGTTGCACTTACTGTACATCGAACAAGATAAAACGAGCGGTATAAACAAGCGTTGGCATCTTCTGCGCCGTTTCACGTCACTCCTGGTGTACGTCTACGATAGACGTACACCAGGAGTGACGTGGGCATCTATCATAGCAGCCTTGCTATCAGCACGAATGGACTTTGGCACAATTTCTTTGCTATTTTCACTTGAAAAGTTGGATAAATAGCAGCCGTGCTATTATCTTATATGGACTTTGTCACCATTAATTTTATATTTTTATATTTTCTTATGTTCACATTTGAGTTTTTCACCCATCACTTTTATGTTTATGTGTCTGCATATTAGTTTATGTAATTTTTTGCACAATCACTCTTTTTGATTATTGACCTATTTTTGTTGTTGTGTATACACCACACCGTGTTTGCTGCAGTTATTTTACTGTTTATCTAGGGGAGACCTATTGTAGTAGCGTAGAAGTCCTCTTAACACTTACTCGGATGTTCTGTTCATCTAGTAAAAGAAAGGCATTCACAGCCGCTTACCAGATAGAAGATCATATAACGCCCATCAGAATATACTCCAGCCAGGCCAAGATAGTCATCCGGAGATTCCTCCTCCAGGACACACCATTCCCATTGTACTGAATTCCGCTCGGCTTACACTGGATTCCTGCTGAGGCATACTCCTCACAGTTTCACCTGATCGGATCACCGATTCCATGTAACACCCAGGCAGAATTAAAAGAAGAAAGCCTCATGGTGTAGTATGGAGATTCAAAGGTGTTTATTTAAAAAGTTGCACTGCACTGCAAACACATGGCAAATACACCAAAGGGCATGCAAAGATTTAAAAAAAGACAGTCCGATCGGCTCGTGCGTGGTGACGTATAGAATACTGACTCCCACTGACGCGTTTCCCCGTAACAGGATTCTTCTGGGAAAGGAGATCGTATCTAATTATCCTTCCACTTTGCGGTGGTTCTGGGTTTTTTAAACCCTCCTTCACATATTAAAAAACATTGCTATCACAAGGGAGATAAGAAGCTGCATATACAGTATACAGATTAGGAGTTCTGACTGTGCTGATCTACATGCTAGTTCTGAATCAGTATTGAAGACAGTGACAGCCAGGCAGCTAGCAATTTCAGAACAGAGTTAGCAATGGCAACCTAGGTATTTATTTTAGTTCATGTTTCATATAGCATGATCGCATCCTAGACTGTGAGTACTGATAGTCAGGACACATCTGGAGTCCCCTCGGCACGCTGTGTGACATCTCTGGTTTGAACTATTTGCAGTAGCTGTGTTGGCTTTAATAAAATCCTTCCACTTTATCGAGCTCAGTTCTAGAGCTACTTGGTATGCTTACAAACAGGTTGCAGGATGTTAAACTACTTTATATTCTGATGTGGTTAATGTTTCATTTGCATGGTACCTTGCTAAGTAGAAGTGAACATGATTAACAGCATATTGTGCTACAATAAATATTTTATTGAAGGTATTATCTGTGTAATTTGCAAGTTTGATTTTCTCCAGGAATTAGTTTAAAGCCTGGAAGCTAGAATTTTTTCTCATTTGGCAATTGCATATATTTTTAATAATGTGCAACGTGCCCTCCATGCAACAAATCAATAGCTTTTTGCAGAAACTATGTTTAGCGTTCCCTTTTGCTTAATGACTGTAAATCAGCATATGCATTTTTGAAAGGTTGCAATTGGGCTGTATTGTCTAAGCCATAAAAATGTTAGAGTATGTGTCCCCTTTTAAAAAATTATAGCCCATCACACACCAGGGTTTTTGTAATAAGAATGCGGGTTTTATTTACATTTTTCTCCATTATTGCTAATGATGTCACTTATCTGAATTTGTATTTACCACATTCTCTAACAGTCAGTTTTTTTTTTTTGTTTTCCATTCCAGCACGGAACGGTAATGAAGAAATATAACGGCAATTTTTCTCCTCCCCAGTGCTCCAATTCAAGTGTTCACTAAACTCACAGTGAATTAAAAGTGATAAATTATAAACTCCCATAAGACTATGGAGTGATTTACAGGATAGATTTTTGCCAGTCTCCTGTCTTAACAATCACTGCTTTGTGTATTTTTTTGCTTCTTTGAATTTTCATTTTGGTCATAGCCAAGTTCATTGTTTACCATGGAATTAGTCACACTGCCTCTTGGAAAATTAAGTTATGTTAATACAAAATGAAGCAAAATATAGGCATCATTATTTTGAATTTTATGACCAACAAATTTGCAATTATCATAAGTATTTCAAAACACAACAAAGGCAATATACACACCATATGGCAATATATATCTTGCAGGGATATCGAATGTTGCATTTATTTCTTAGAGTTACAAGCTTAACATTTTTTCTTTGTTCAGAATGCAAGTTATGATGATGAAGGATTATTGGGGTAAATTAAGTGAAAAGGATGTTGCATCAAACTAAGAATTCACATTTGGCATTTGAGTAATTATTGTAAAGTTTACTTGATGTAAGTTTTACATATTTACATTCTTGCTTTGCTGTTTTTTTGATGATGGTATTTCTTAGGCAGAGTTGTAGATTCTTTCTGTAGTGACAGTCAAGTCAGAAATTATCATCAGAAAGATTATTCAATGACCATTTGGAGAAAATAATTACAGGAAAGGTCATATGAAAAGCAAGGAAAGCGCAGAGTAGTACTCAGACTTAAACACCATTATGCTACTAAACATTAGGCACAACAGAAATGCTAATACATAGTAGCTTAGAGAGCCAAGAGGGCTCCTACAGATGAAGATTAATTTAGATGAGTTGAACGGGATATACATTCTAAAGTAAATGACTCACACAAACACAAGCTTATTGCATTTTCTGACATCATCTTTTTTTAATTAATTAATTAATTATAGAATTAAACAGGGAAAAGGAGTCTAAAGAGATCTTTGTTTTTTGTTTTTTACATGGGCAAGAAGCAGTAATCGGGAAAGTAATTTGTAAGGATGAGCCGAACACCCCCCGCGGTTGGGTTCGCACCAAAACCTGGGAACAGGCAAAAAATGTGTTCGAAAACTGTTAAAGTCTACGGACACAAACATGAAAAATCAAAAGTCCATGTGGTAAAATTGCATTTCTAAAGGAAAAAAAATAATTTAAAACTACTCGTGGCTGTAATGAATGGTCCCGCAATACAGATAAACGTAATTGAAAAAAATGGCATGGGTTCCCCCTCAGTCCATTACCAGGCCCTTTAGGTCTGGTATGAATATAAAGGGGAACCCCAAACCAAATTTAGAAAAAAATGCATGGGGGTCCCTGCAAATTCCATACCGGGCCCTTCAGGTCTGGTATGGATATTAAGGTAAACCCTGCACCAAATTTTTATAAAAAAAATGGCGTAGGGATCCCCCCAAAAATCCATACCAGACCATTATCCGAGCACACAGCCTGGCAGGCCACAGGAAAAGAGGGGGGATGAGAGAGTGCCCCCTCCTGAACTGTACCAGGTCACATGCTCTCAACATGGGGGATGGGTGCTTTGGGGCAGGGGGCTCTACACCCCCCCACCCCAAAGCACCTTGTCCCCATGTTGATGGGGACAAGGGCCTTATCCCCACAACCCTTGCCTGGTGGTTGTGGGGGTCTGCAGGTGGGGGCTTATCGGAATCTGGAAGCCCCCTTTAACAACGTAACCCCCAGATCCCATCCCATGTGAATTGGTAATGTTGCACATTGTACCCCTACCATTTCACCCAAAAAAGTGTCAAAAATGTTAAATACCACAGTAAACAGCTTGGGACAAGTCCTTTATTAAAAATGCCAGTGATGTAAATCCACTCTGCGGAGTACACGGAGAAAAAAAACAACGCCGACACGATCCTGCCTTGGACCAGACCTGAAGGGCCTGGTATGGAATTTGGGGGGGACCCCCACGCATTTTTTTACATTGTGTTTGTTGTAACCCTTAATATTCATACCAGACCTGGTAATGAACTGGGGGGGAACCCATGCCGTTTTTTTCAATGACTGTCTGTATTGTATCTGTATTGCTGACATCCGACAATTCATTATAGCCGCAAGTAGTTTTAAATTACTTTTTTTCCTTTAGAAATGCCATTTTGTGCAGGGACTGTTCTAAACATGGGGAAAATGTGCTACTTTACAGGCATACTATAGACACCCCCCAGGTATGAAATTTAAAGGAATATTTCACTTGTATTGTTTCACTTTAAGCATTATTAAAATCACTGCTCCCGAAAAAAAATTAAATTTTTAAAACTTTTTTTTGCAATGATACATGTGCCCTGGGACAGGACCCAGGTCCCAAGAAACTTTTTTTGACAATACTATGCATATAGAAACGTCTGGTTAATGACGAAACGTGTTTGGGTGGATGCGCAGTGACGTCAGCATGCCGAAAAGGAAGGGCTCTGCTTGTTGCCGACCGGCATCTGTAAGTACCACTTACATTTTCTAAAAAATAAGTCATACGGAATTATGCTATGGTGCAACTTCTTTCTACTTATGTCAATCTGGTGGAGTCTGTGAATGCGAATGAAGCCAGCTCTGGGAACTTCTGGTCTGGGAGTCCATTACAGCTTTCAAAGGCCACGGCTGGGCTATAGCCGATTGCTAATCGAGCTTGCCCTTTCGGTAAACGGCTTTGATACTCAGTAGTGGGTTTTAACTTAAGTGTGAAAAATATGAATGGTGCACATTTGGACTATATATACATAGTATATATACAATGCTTCACTTCCCGATTCCCTCACCGAGGATTGCGGCAGGTACAGCTGAGAGACGAGCGATTGCTTGGCATTGGCCTTGGCTGCCGATATCGCGGACGCGCTGGAAAGGTAAGTGTCCATATTTTAAAAGTCAGCAGCTGCACTATTTGGCAGAACCTCCGCTTTAATCCAAAAAGGAAAAAAAAAATGTTTGCTGTAACTGATTATAAAGTATTGGCTGGAGTTTAGCTTTAATTTAATACTGTATTTAAATCTGCTAGTACTTCTAGCACGGACCCCTCTCCCCCCAACTGAATGGCTTATATAATACAGGAGGAGTATTACTTGCCAAATCACCTGGGGAAAGCAGAAGGTTAAAAGCCTAAGGCCGCGTACACACGATCAAATCTGTCTGCTGAAACCCGTCTGACGGACCGTTTTAGCAGACAAATTCGATCGTGTGTACGGGCGAGCAGACAGATTTGTCCACCCGACAGATTTCAAATCTGTCTGCTGGAAACCCATCTGTCCGACATGTTCGATGGTTAGTACACAAAACCATCGGACCAAAAACGTGTGCATGCTCAGACAAAATGAGGGGACGGAAGCGCTCGTTCAGATAAAACTTGTGTTTGTTTGTGACCTGACACATTCGTCATGTTAAATATCTATAGTGTATCGTTTATTGCCTTTTTTTTTTCTTCGTTCTCTTGCTAGAACCAAGCCGTTCTATTGCTGATGCTATTTAGACTGAGTTGTCCCAATACAGCAAAGTTTGATTTTAGGATTTGGATTTGTCTTTTTGTAACTTTTTGCTAGCCAGATGTCCTAATTTTTTGTGCTTTCCTCCACATGAATAGATTTCTCTTTTTTTTACTTAATGTTGATCTTATATATTTTAAATTTGTCAACTTAGTTTATTTTTTGTTTGCAACTTATGACGATTTTTTCTTTCTTTTTTTTTTTCATTGCATTTTTTTTTTTGTTTGCAACTTATGTCATTTTTTTTTCATTAAATTTTTTTTGTTTTTGTTTGCAACTTATGTCATTTTTTTTTCATTGCATTTTTTTTGTTTTTGTTTGCAACTTATGTCTTTTTTTTTCATTTTTTTCATTGCATTTTGTTTTTGTTTGCAACTTATGTCATTTTTTTTCTTTTTTTTTTCATTGCATTTTTGTTGTTGTTTGCAACTTATGTCAATTGTTTTTTTTGGGGGGGGTTGCAACTTATGTCAACTTTTTAGCTTTTGGGGTTTCCATGGTTTACCAAGTTGTCACACCAAACATCCCCCCCCGAAGGAGTTTGTGTCCTTTGAAAATGACACATTGTATTTTTTAAAGTTTGTGGCCTAATCACCACAGTAGAAAACACAATAGACAAGGTTTGAACGTAAATAAAAAAAGCCATTTATTTAGGCACTAAACAAAATTAGAAATAACCTGATCAGCAGCACTTGATCAGATAGCAACATGCATGCATACTTGGGAATTCCACAACATGATCAAGGATAAAATGAACAATCTCAGGAGACACGACAACTAAAAAATCTGAATCAGCAGCACATGACCAAACAAACCCAAGCTGTGGTACTCCAACAAGCTCACATTTTTGGATAATCAACTGGAAGGCAGGGAATCACTTTCTTGTCTTGATTCCAGCCTTCCTTCCTGGCTGCCTTGAACTTCCACGGGCCCGTCCACGGCCCCTTGCAGTTGCGGATGATGTGGCAGCAGGAGGCTGAAGATGGGGAGCAGGCTGGGCCGGGTCACTCAGGTCTGTGTCCCTGGTCAGCATGCCCCTGTGCATCCAGAAAATGACCTTATTTATTAAATCCTTTGCCAGGTCCCTTTGCTCCTCCCATTTCATGCGCCACGGAGGCACTGAAGGCTTCAGTGGTGTTGAGGGGGGCCCTCATTATTTGGGCTGCCTCCCTCATCATTTCGAGGCTCTCCTCCTCCATCTGCCTCATGCGCCTCCTTAGACCTGATTGCCTCATCTGGAGGGGAGGAACCTGGCTGATGGTGCTGAGCCTGGGGACATGCTGACCTCCACTCGGCCCGGCCTCCTCCTGGCTGCCACTCACCCCTTCCGCCTGGCTGACATGGTCCTCAGGAGCTGCCACCTCCTGGCTGCTCTCTTCCTGTGTATAAAAAAGGGACATGTTGTAATATTTTGCACAATCAATCACACACATTTTTGGGCTCTAGACTCTTTTGTTTTTCTTCATTTAAATTGAACAGACTGTCCTTCTGACCCCTCAGTTGGCATCCCTGAGACACCTAGTTTTATGCCCACGCCTTTTTTTGGTTTTGCAAGCTTTCTTTTTTTTTTACAATATTAACTCAATAATCAAACCAAAATTAGCAGCTAAGAAATATTTTGTAAACTACTATACCTCAATGAAGATCGCCAGATCTGGGTCCATGTCAGCCAGGCCCTCCGCTGACTCGGCAGGGGCGTGGGGATCCTGGGAAGTTCTGCTGGAAGGAAGTGTGGAAGGAAAGCTGGGAGGAAGACTCGAAAGTGATGGCCGGCCCTCCAGTTCATCATCCAAAAATGCAAGCTCCCTGAAGTACCAGAGCCTGAGCTCCTTTGGCGCATGTGCTGCTGATCCAGATCTTTGGGTTTTAAGCTCTTTGTATACTTTTCTATACCTGGTCCTGAGATTGCTCATTTTATCCTTGACCATGTTCACTGTGCAGTCTGGAACCAAGTCTGCATGTAGGTTGCTACCTCTCTCAGTGCTGCTGCTCTCAGGATTTAATTTTGGTATCCTGGGTGCCTGGTATCCCAAAGTATCCTGTTCTCTCTATACTTTTCGATCAATCTCATCATATTTTCCTGAATTGCCAATTTGTCCATATTGGATTTTTGATGTCGATATGAATGGGCTAGAATCTACAAAAATAAATATAAAAAAACCCTCATAAAAAAAGGCTCAGCTTTGTCATTGTCAGAATATGTATGTGTACAATCATTGTCGAGCTACTATCCAAACACATTGGGGGTTATTTACTAAAGGAAAATTCACTTAGCACTGCTAAAGCACTTGAAAGTACACTGACTGAAAGTGCACTTGGAAATGCAGTCGCTGTAGATCCGAGGGGGACATGCAAGGAAACCAAAATAATGCATTTTTAGCCTCCACCTGATTGGATGAGAAAATAAGCAGAGCTTCCCCTCATTTCAGATCTTCCCCTCAGATCTATGGAGAATGCCCTTCCAAGTGCACTTGCATTGCACTTGTAGTGCAAAGTGGATTTGCCTTTAGTAAGTAACCCCCATTGTCTCCTGCTGCTACAATGCTGGCCAGCTCTGCTCCATTGTTGTCCAACTAATATTTTGAACATGCAGACCCTTTGGTAACATTTAAATAAATACATGGCATCTATAATCATCCACAATTATTTAAATGTTAGCAATTATCAAGGCACTATTTCATGTGTAAATATCATGTCCCTCACAGCATTGATGAGATAATACACTACCTAATTACCTCTGTCCAACAAACACAGAAAAATACATGCATGATGTGAATACACAAGACTAAAATAAAGAGGCAGAACATTCTCATATATATATTTTGTGATGTGTCCAAGCAGTTGTTGAACAAAATAGCATGGTGGGCCCCAAGATACCTAAATAGCGCAAACGGTCCAAACAACATACCAAACCCCCATCCCCCATGGGGCTCTAAAGTTTCTAGGCCTCTGCTGATCCCATGTTGTAATTTACCTTCGTCTCTGTAGCTCCTCGCGTACGCTCGAGTAATCTCCACGTAACCTACGTAATCACGTCGTTCTCCTTATATAGGCCGCGCAAGCATGTAACGCCGCCCTCTTCGTCCGCATATTCTCCACCCGCTTTTAACCCCCCCATAACATGTCTCAACTTCCTAGGCCTCATATTGCAATTTACCGTCGTATGTGTATTTCATCGTTTTACCGTTTATTGTTTTAATGACGTATTCATCATACATTCCACGCATGTGTGAAATTCCGCCCTTGTCGCCGCCCATGATGGACCATTTCCTCTTTTCCACGCCCCTAATCACTGTGAAACGAAAAGATGGCGATGTCACACGAGCGTTCATTATCCTCTCATCAGGATCAGGAAGGGACAGAGGCAGGAATGTCCCAATCAAGGCCCAAATGGTACAAGGCCACCAATATGAGTTTAGAAGAGATGGTGGAGATGGTAGACACCCTGCACAGGAAGGATTATGATGGGGATTATGGGCCATACAACACCCCTAACCACAGGAAGGCCAAAATTATAGAGAAGGTGGCAAGGAGGCTTTCAGAGATCTTTGGGGTCACCAGGTCCAAGGAGCAGCTCCGTAAGCGCTGGTCCGACTTAAAGATGCGTGAGCCCGAGTAGTTTCGGAAGATAAAAAAATTCTGGATAAAAGTAGGTCTTTTATTTATTTGAATGAATGAATGAATGAATGAATGAAAGAATGAAAAACTTATATAGCGCAGCACATGCGAAGTATGCTTGTTGTTCCTGACTCCTTTGAGATCAAAAGAGATGAGTCTTGATCTTTCTCCTGAAGACTAAGGGCCAGATTCAGGTAGATGGGAGCATCTTTGCTCTGGAGTAACGTTTCTCATTTACGTTACTCTGGCGAAATTTTAGGAGCAAGTGCTGTTATTCATGAAGCACTTGCTCCTAAAGTTGCGGCAGTGTATCGTAAATGAGCCAGCGGAATTCAAATTGGGTGGGTACGGGGCGTGTATTATTTAAACTAAGCGCGATCCCGTGGCGAACGTACTGCGCATGCGTCGACTGTCAATGCATCCCAGTGCGCATGCTCCAAATTCTGTCAGTGAACGTCAATGACGTCAAATCCCCATTCATGGACGCAAATTTTTTTTTTTCGACGCGATGACGACGGCTATACTTAACATAGGATACTCCACTAGGGGGCTGCTTTATCTTTACGCTGCGTATCGCTTACGGAAACGTCGGAAAGTCACTGTGTCGCGCCCGAATACGATCGTGAATTGCCGATTCCCGCTGATTAACATATTTTTTCGCCGTAAATCAGCGGGAACGCCCCCGGCGCCATTTTTAAATTAAAGTTGCGATGCGATGGCGAAATTCAATTACGCCGATCGCATCGGAAGTCCAACCCGGCATTTCTTGTTTTCTGGTTACAGAAAACAGAAACGCCGGCTTAAAGTGACAGTTAGGCTGGAGTATCACTGATACTCCAGCCTAACTCTACCTGAATCTGGCCCTAAGTGGTTCTCCTCCAGCCGAATGCTGGCTGGTAAGGCGTTCCATAGTCTGGGACCTTGGACAGCGAATCTCCTGTCTCCTTTGGACTTGTATCTGGCTTTCGGTATCTGAAGCCGATTTTGACTGGTGGATCGTAGAATACGATTGGGATTGTGAGCTTTTATTTTTTCGCATAGATAATGGGGAGCATTCCCATGGATACATCTATGCGTTAGACAGAGTGCTTTAAAGGTGATTCTGTCTTTAACTGGTAGCCAGTGAAGGGATCTCAGTGAAGGTGAGATTGATTCCCAGGGTTTTTTCCCAGTCACAAGTCTGGCGGCCGTATTTTGAACGACTTGAAGACGAGCGATTTGGTACTTGGGGAGTCCGACCACGACCGCTATGTCTTTCTTGGGAATAAAAGGAGTGAGTCTGCGTAGTAGGCGCAGCAGATGGTGAGATCCGCTGACTACTGACCCTATTTGTGCGTTCATTGTCATGTCGGAGTCAAAGATGACCCCAAGACTTTTGACTTTGGCGCTAGGGGTGATGATTTTGCCCAGAATAGGCGGGGGGTCCAGGTTGTTGCCGATTGATTCCTACGCTTAGTGTGAAACAGAAGAAGTTCTGTTTTCGCTCCGTTGGGTTTGAGATAACTCTTTGTCATCCAGTCCTCTATCAAAGAGAGACAAGTCTCTAGATTGAGGTGGTGATCCTTTTTATTGCAAATGCGGAAGTACAGTTGCGTGTCGTCTGCATATGAATGATATAGCAGTTTTTGGCTGCTGATGATTTCGAAAAGAGGACGCACATAGATGTTGAATAGCATCAGCGACAGGGGAGATCCTTGAGGGACCCCGCACGATAATGTGCATTTTTCAGAAGTGAAGGGTCCTAGCTTCACTATTTGCGATCGGTTTTCCAAAAAAGAGGAGAACCAGGATAGATCGCTTTCTGCGACTTTGGCTATTTTGGCCAGCCGAGTCAATAACAGCTTGTGATCTACTGTATCAAAGGCTGCACTTAGGTCCAGCAGAACCAGAAGAGAAGATTCTCCTTCGTCTGCGGCCTCGAGAACGTTGTCCCATATCTTAAGCAATGCTGTTTCCGTCCCGTGTCCGGGCCGGAATCCTGATTGAAATGGATCGAGTAAGTTGTGGGTATGTAGATGCTGTTGCAGCTGCTGTACCACTGCTTTCTCCATTACCTTGGAGAGAACATTTAGGCCTGTTATGGGGCGCCAGTTGAGTGGATCCTTAGGATCCAGGGTGGCTTTCTTCAAGATGGTTTGAATATAGCCCTCCTTCAGCTGGGAGGGCATTATGCCCTCCCTGAAGGATTGGTTGATAAGCTGCGTGACAGGAGGTGCCAGGATGTCGGCGCATTCTTTCAGCAGTTTGGTGGGGATAATATCATTGGGCGCAGTGCTGTTGCGCAGAGCGCCGATGATATTTTTTGTGGTCTGGATGGAGATGGGTTCCAGCGTGAACTCACCTAACTGTGGTAAAATACTGCAAGTGCTGTGTAAATAACTACGGGGGGGGGGGGGGCTAGGAGAGAAATTGTTATGCTGAATGCTTTGCCGGATTGCCTCAATTTTGTTAATGAAGCAATCCGATAACTCATCGCAAAATTCTTGTGTATCCAAGTTGGGGGTTTCAAGACATCCTGGATTCATGGTCTGAGTGACCAGCTTGAAGAGTTCGCAGGGGCGGTTTAGGGCACCGTTGATAGCCTGAGAAAAATTGTTTTTCTTGGCTTCGAAGATTTGCTTGTAGTATTTTCTGGTTATTGCCTTGTAGATCGAGAGGTTCTCATCTGAAGAGCTTCTTTTCCAGGCTGCTTCTGCCCTTCTGCGCTCTTGCTTCAGTAACGCCAGCTGGTTGTTGAACCAGCTGGAGTTATTTTTCCTGATCTGGGTCTGCAATTGTGTTATACTTTTCAATATATTTATAAATGATATTGGGTCTGAGATCCAAAGTAACAATTCTGTCTTTGCAGATGACACCAAGCTATGCAGTGGAATAACGTCCTTGCAGGATGTCTCCAATTTTTAAGCCGACCTCAATGTTCTGTCTAATTGGACGACTATGTGGCAGATGAGGTTTAATGTTGATAAATGTAAAGTTATGCACTTGGGGGCTAAGAATATGCATGCATCATACATGCTAGGGGGAGTTCAACTGGGGGGATTTATAGTGGAGAAGGATCTGGGGGTTTTAGTTGATCATAAGCTCAATAATGGCATGCAATGCCAAGCTGCGGTTTCCAAAGCGAGCAAAGTCCTTTCTTGTATTAAGAGAGGTATGGACTCCAGAGATAGAGATATCATTTTGCCCCTGTACAAATCATTAGTAAGACCTCATCTGGAATATGCAGTCCAGTTTTGGGCACTAGTTCTCAAAAAGAATATCGGAGAACTGGAGAAAGTGCAACTAAACTGATAAGAGGCATGGAGGAGCTCAGCTATGAGGAAAGATTAGAAAAACTGAATTTATTCACTCTTGAGAAGAGGAGAATAAGGGGGGATATGATCAACATGTACAAATATATGAGGTCCATATAGGGAACTTGGTGTTGAGTTATTCACTTTAAGGTCAACACTGAGGACAAGGGGGCACTCTTTATGTCTGGAGGAAAAGAGATTTCACCTCCAAATACGGAAATGTTTCTTCACAGTAAGAGCTGTGAAAATGTGGAACAGACTCCCTCCAGAGGTGGTTCTGGCCAGCTCAGTAGATTGCTTTAAGAAGGGCCTGGATTATTTCCTAAATGCACATAATATAACTGAGTACTAAGTTTTGTAGGTAAAGTTGATCCGGGGTAAATCCGATTGCCTCTTGGGGGATCAGGAAGGAATTTTTTCCCCTCCGGTAGCAAATTGGATCATGCTCTGCTGGGGTTTTTTGCCTTCCTCTGGATCAACTGTGGGTATGGAGTTGGGTGTATGGGATGTACTGTGTTTTATTTTGTTTGTTTATTTTTTTTATGGTTGAACTGGATGGACTTTTTTCAACCTGACTAACTATGTAACTATGTAACTACCTCATTGTTTGCTATGTATATTTCTACATGTGCCTCGTTGGCCTGGTTGTACTTTGGAACACATGTATTAACTTTTATGGGTTTGTGGAAAATATGACGATTTTGCACGATCGTTTTACTAAACATCGTTCCATCACCTTGTTTTACACACAAATCCAATGTTGTTCCAGGAAGAGCACACCAGGACATGGATATTTGGCGTAAACAAAAGTTTTTAAACATTGTGGAAAAGATGATGTTTTTTTTCTAACTTAGTAGAATGTGAAAAGGCAAACAGGATTCATTCACAGTGATAATAAGCAGCTGGATTCACATCTGGACTCAAGAGCACCTGTGTCTCCCCCATAATGAGGTTATTTTATTTACGGTCTCAGACACATAATTTTTTAGGGGGGGGCCATCCATGTGTGTCACTTCCCTAAAAAGGGCCATTATCACAGCTTTGGATAAGTCATTATAAAAACAAAGGTTAGGTTTGGTGGCTGAAGCCAAAAAAACATTTGTTAAGCCACTTTGACGCAATGATTGTGATTTATTAATGTTCTCCAATATCTGTGTGCTGATGAGTATACCTTTTGTTTCCTGATATTTATAGGGAAAAGAAGAGGACAGCATTTTGAGGAGGCAAGGAAGCCCAGACTCACTCCTAAAAAAAAACATCGGCATGTGGAGGAGGAGGAGGAGCATGTAGAAGAAGGAGTGGTGGAAGGGAGAGAGGAGGAAGAAGAAATTGTGGAAGGAGTATTTAGGGAAGAAGAAGGAGTTATGGAAGAAGGAGGAGTTATGGAAGAAGGAGGAGTTGTTGAAGAAGGAGGAGTTGTTGAAGAAGAAGGAGTTGGTGAAGAAGGAGGATTTGTTGAAGAAGGAGGAGTTGTTGAAGAAGAAGGAGTTGGTGAAGAAGAAGGAATTATTATGGAAGAAGGCGAAGTTGTGGATGATGGGGAGGTGGAGATTCTTAGCACAACAGGTCAGTGTCACCGCAGCTTCACAGGGAAAAAGAGATGTAGATAGGCCTGCACATTACTCATTTTTTTTTTTTTTAGGGGATGAAGATGCTGCGAGCACATCCAGTAGTCCGCATTTTTCACGTGCAAGTGCACAAATTGTCATACAACAAATCATGGAGTGTAGCACAGAGATGGAAAATATGAGGCAAAGAATGGTTGTGATCGAACAAATTTATAAAAATATAATTGATATGATGGGCCGTATCAAAGACTAAAACCCCCTGCCCCGCCCCCCCCATCCCCCAACCATCTTTAAAAACCAAAAACTACAATACGCCAACATTTGAAGATGCACACACAGTGTGTCCACATGTGCTATCTGCCATCACAGGTTATCGATTGTCTGTGCTTTGTGGGTACACCCCCTTCCTCCCTTCTCAAGCAGGTGAGAGGGAAGGGTTTGCACTCACAAACCACATACATTGATCACCCATGATGCCAGATAGCACATGTGGACATTTGTCATGGGAGGTCAGGATATAATCCCCATTTGGCCCCTCTCACACAGAATGTGTGCATCTACAAATGTTGGCGTGTTCTGGGGTGACATCGTGAGACTGTTGTAGGAATTTAAATGTTGAACTTTGTAAGTTCTTTTTCTTGTACTATTTTATTATTTTTTTTAAAAAAAATGTTTCGGATAATCCATAATGTTAAAAAAAAAAAAAAATTACCAAAAATAAATAAAAAGGACACATTTTGTCTCCAAAGAGCTGTGGTGGCTCAACGTGATTGGCACTGCGCTGACAAGCCGTTCACCTCTGCAGCCAAGGGTTCGGATCCCGGTCTCGGCTACATGTGAATTGAGTTTGGTGGTCTCAGCCCGGCTCCCAGTGGGTGTGCTATGCAAGGTATGCCTGTGCTTAGTATGCCCACCCCCCCCCCCCACAAAAACCACCACACTTGCACGCACACAAAATTGGTTTAATACGCACGCACTTTGGCCATGCAGTCTCTTAAAAGAGAGGCGAAGGACCTACGGGGCTGGCTTGGTGGGTCAGGCCCCCTCACTCCCTCATAGGGGGAGTCCCTCTGCCCCGATGGGGTCCTGTTGGGCCCCAGTTGGGCTCCCAAGTGGAGCAGGTAGGGCGGGGTGAGTGGGAGGCCCCCCCTCACACCCACCATTGCCACCGGGGGCATGGAGAAGGATGGCGATTGCCTCTGGGGGGAGGGTCTGCCTACTCCCAACTCCTGCAGTCCGGCTCCTCTCTCTCGAGTTCACGCACAAAATACACTTTAAAAAAAAAAAAAAAAAATGAGTGGCCTGTTCTTTATATATGCTCAATACCCAGTTTGTAGATGAGTGACTTAACTAATGTGCAATTGTGGTTATTTACTAAAACATGAAAACTACATTTGGCACTAGAAGTGCACTAGTTGGAGAACCAAGAAGACAGATAAAAAGAGAAAAAACAATAATGACAAACAACTGTATATAGAGTCCAATGGTCGAATTCTTTATTATTTTTTGTAATATTTCTTTCTTTTGGGGGCCGAATTAGAAAGAAATATGATCTGGCATAGCTATGGCCCCCTGACCCATGAAGTACTCAACATATTTGTCGCGTACCTCACGAGCAGATTGGGTGGCTGAGCCAGCGCGACCAGTGTCCAGCCAAGGAAGGGTATCTGAGGGTAGTCCTGCCTCAGCACCGATGTTGGGTAGGTACGACTGGGAGTGCCTGCGTAAAAAATTATGCAATATGCAACAGGCAAAATCAACAGTGTTCAATTTATATTCCGCCAGGTGTATCGCTGTCTGGAACAGGCGGAACCGGCTGGTGAGTATCCCAAAGGCATTCTCGACTACCCTCCGGGCCCTGGCCAGCCTAAAATTGAACACCCTCCTCTTCGGGGTGAGGGTCCTCTGGGGAAAAGGCCGCATGAGGTGAGGTCCAAGCCCGAAAGCTTTGTCCGCTAAAAAAACAAACGGAAGTCCTTCCACATTGTCTTCATCCGGTGGCAGTTCCAGACCACCAAGTTGTAGACGCCTGTAAAATTCGCTCCGCGCGAACACTCCCCCATCAGACAGCCGGCCGTTCTTCCCCACGTCCACATACAAAAATTCGTAGAGTGCGGACACCACCACCATCAACACGATACTATGAAAACCTTTGTAGTTAAAATAGTAGAACCCCGAACAAGGTTGTGGCACTATGCGGACGTGTTTTCCATCTATTGCTCCTCCGCAGTTCGGAAAATCACAACGCAGGGCAAATTGGGAAGCCACAGTCTGCCATTCCTGTGGCGTGGAGGGAAACTGTGGGGACAAACAAAAAAAAAATTACTTTGGCACATAAACATTGCAAACACAATACAAAACCATCCTTGTGCAACATCACAGTATAAACATTTCATATTATTATTGTGGTGGAGTTCTGGCCATGAAAATATCCCACTTATTATCACACTCCCCACCCCTCTGATGGGGAAAGAAACATTTTTAGGGGGGGTGGGGGTTGAACTACAGTGCAGCAGACAAAAAAATGCCTCACACACCAAAAAAAAAAAGGCTAGGTGTGTTTGTCCCTAGGATAGCATGCTGGACAGGTTAATAGTGATGTAAGGTAAAAATATGTAGGTAGGCCAACAAAAAGAACATGGAAAGCTTATCAACATGCATGCATGGGGAGAAAAGGGAACATTCAACACACAGCACCTCAAGTTCTCGACAGGCATCTCTCCCCAGGCGCTTGGGATCATCATACCGGAGACGTGTTCTGCCATCATACAAGTCATGCAGGAGGAGTATCTTAAGGTAAGTTTCCTCTTTTATGAACCTCACAGAGATTGTGAGGTTCATAAAAGAGGAAACTTACCTTAAGATACTCCTCCTGCATGACTTGTATGATGGCAGAACACGTCTCCGGTATGATGATCCCAAGCGCCTGGGGAGAGATGCCTGTCGAGAACTTGAGGTCCTGCAGGCTCCTCCCAGTCACCAGGTACCGCAACGTGGCAATAAGCCTCTGCTCGGCCGTGATCGCTTGGCGCATCACAGTTTCCTGTCTCGTGATATAGGGGGACAGAAGATCCAGCAGACGGTTGAAAACAGGGTCCGTCATACGGAGAAAGTTCCTGTAGTCATCAGGATTATTCTCTTGGATTTCCCTAAGCAGAGGCATTTGAGAGAATCTGTCACGCTGGCGCAACAAATTCTTGGCCCAGGAACTCCTCCTCCCCCTGTTCCCGGCCAAAGCCATGGAATAATGATAACATCCAGAAGCAAGCCCATATCCAGCACGAACTCTAGCAAAGTTACGCTGCTGCTCCATAATGGCTTCAAACCGGCCGGCTGGTCAGTCAAGAATGCACTTAGAAAGCACCCCCAAATCCAGCAATACCTGCAAAGTACGCACGACAAACAGATACCCGCGGACAGGACACCACTGCAAAGCAGAAACGACCTGACAGCCAGCGCTGATTGCCAAATACGCACCCACAAGCACACACTGAACCCGAGAATACGACCTGTAAAGCGCAGAGACCGAAAAGCGCGAATCGGCTCTAACCAAACCTTCGCTAACACGTTACTAGCAAAAGCGGAACAGAGGGCGGCGCCGTAAGCTTTGGTCTTCCCCTTTATAGTGACGTCATACGTGGTTTACGTGCACGCGATCTGTTCCGGGGGGAGATTTTTTTTTTTATTTTTTTTTTTATATTTTTATTAAACAAATTTTCACCTTTTCTGACTGTACAACACATAATTACACATTACATATACAACTACACAACAATTAAATAAACATTATACACACATACATACATTGTCTCAAAAATGATAATTCCCAGCCAACTACTGACTATACTGCCTATCAGTTATATTGCACTCTACCCTATCTGGGGGTTTTCACTTCTCTAACTATTTCCTCCCTTTTACCACTCCTCCTTCTCTGAGATATTAATAGGGGTGGGCAGATTTTTTTTGGGCGAGTGAGGTTGCTTATCTTGGGGTACTCCTGCGGGTTTAAGGGGCAACTGGGGGGGGTAGAGCAGGAGAGAAGAGAGAGAGAGAGAGAGAAGAAAAAGGGAAGGAGAAGGAAAAAAAAAAGTGAGATAAATATATATAATATATTTAATAATTAAGGGATAAATAATATCCTTGGTTCACTTGATCCTAAGTGAAGTGTGACTAAGACAAGTTAAGCAGAATCACAACACTCCTGAAAAAAAAAAAAAAACCGAATACTACAGTAATTGGTGAACAGTGAGCAGGGGGGTTTAATAATGTGTTCCTTACGGTTCAAATGGAACTCTAAGTGGTGAAGAAAAAAAAAAATGAGATATATATATATAATATATTTAATAATTAAGGGATAAATAATATCCTTTGTTCACTTGATCCTAAGTGAAGTGTGACTAAGACAAGTTAAGCAGAATCCCAACACTCCTGAAAAAAAAAAAAAAAAAAAAAGGAGGGGAGAAGGGGAGAGAAAAAAGAAACTTCCCCCCTCTCTCCTTCTTCCCTAAAAGAGAAATGTGTGATGTAATTATGTTTAAGGTATAGGGGATAAGTAATATCCTTGGATTATTAGATCCTAAGTAATGTGAAACAAGAGACAAGTGAAGCAAGATCCTCAAGATGTGAGGCATAGACACATGAAATACAAAAAATAAATAAAAAATCCGAATACTAGTTGTGAACAGTGATCTGGGGGGTTTAATAATGTGTTCCGTACGGTTCAACCAGGACTCTAAGTGGTGAAAGAGAAAAAATAAAAAATAAAAAAATAAATAAAAAATAAAAAAAATAAAAATAAAATCCGAATACTACAGTAATTGGTGAACAGTGAGCAGGGGGGTTTAATAATGTGTTCCTTACGGTTCAAACGGAACTCTAAGTGGTGAAGAAAAAAAAAAAAATTCTTTTTTTTTCCTTTTTTTAAATACTAGTTTGTGTACAGTGAGCGGAAGGGTTTTATAATGTGTTCCTTACGGTTCACTAAGTAGTGAGAAAAAAAAAAAAGAAAAGATAAATATATAAAAAAAAAAAAAAAGGGGGGGGTGTGCATTGATTATATGAGTGGGGGGAGAAGGTGACCATACCCTGTAGAACCCTCTCTCGTTCTCCCTCCTCCCCCAACCCCCCTCCCCTACCCTTTTAAGTACTTTCTCTCTCCCTCCTCTCCGTCCTCCCCAGCAGAATTCCCCTACTTCGTGTTCCCCATTTCTAATCTTCCTGTTCCTTAAATTCTCTCCACTTCTTCCAGATACGCTCAAATTCTGGCCTACACTCATTTTGGTTCGATAATAATTCCTCCATCTTACAGATCTTGTCCAGTTCTCTTATCCAGTCTCCTATCGATGGGACCTTCTTTTCCCTCCATCTCCTAGGTATTAAGGCTTTAGCCCCGTTTAGGAAAAATGGGATCAATGATCTTTTATATTTTTTCCTAGCAACTTCCGTTCCATGGAAGAGGCAGTGCCAGGGGTCTAATTTCACCTCTTGTCCGCTTATCTTTTTAATCATTTCTAAGATCTTGATCCAGAACCCCTGTATCAGAGAGCATTGCCACCAAATATGGGCATGTGTGCCCTCTATTCCGCAACCTCTCCAACAGAGAGGTGATGCATCAATATTGATTTTATTAAAGCGGAGTTTCACCCTAAATATAAGATCTCCCATGCGCTTCAGCATACTGGCGTCAGCGCCAGTATGCTGGTTTTTTTTTTTTTTTATAGCACACTTACTGTTTTATCGTAGAAATCCTTTTCTGTCCCCCGCGGTGGACGGCGCCAGTACAGCGCGTCACATCTTCCTAAGATACCCGATATGGACTCGGGTATTTCCGGCGCTATGCGGCGCCTGCGCACAGACCTAGGAGCTGACTGCGCAGGCGCCGTATTTCTCCGAGTCCTACGGCTATGGCGCGTCACGCCCTCCGAAATAGGACTCGGAGAAATACGGCGCCTGCGCAGTCAGCTCCTAGGTCTGTGCGCAGGCGCCGCATAGCGCCGGAAATACCCGAGTCCATATCGGGTATCTTAGGAAGATGTGACGCGCTGTACTGGCGCCGTCCACCGCGGGGGACAGAAAAGGATTTCTACGATAAAACAGTAAGTGTGCTATAAAAAAAAAAAAAACCAGCATACTGGCGCTGACGCCAGTATGCTGAAGCGCATGGGAGATCTTATATTTAGGGTGAAACTCCGCTTTAAGCTTAGTTGGAACGTAGTACCATTTCATAAGGAGTTTATAGTTCATTTCTTTCATTTTTGAGTCAGTTGATGAAGTATAGACGAAGTCTAGTACCTGTCTTTTCTTGTCATCTGAAATGTTTTGATTCAGTTCCTGTTCCCATCCTCCGAGTGCTTTTGGTATGCCAGGTTCTCCAAAGGATATCAACATTTTATAAATATTTGATATCCCTTGTCCTCTTTTCCCCCCATGTACTATAAGTTTTTCCCAGGGATTTAGTTCCTTCATGTCTCGCAGGGGTCTCTGAAGGATACCTACAAAATGCTGGACCTGCCTATATCTCCATTCTTCTCCAGGGGAAGATCCATACATTTCTCGTAGGTCCTCTAAGGAACCTAATCGGTTACCCTTCATCAAGTCCCTCAGTCTTAGTGTATCCGAAGAAGTCCATCGCAGGTACTCCCCCCCGCCTTACCCGGGGGGAAAAAGTCTGTACCCGTGAGGGGAATCAACGGGCTATTATATGACCATTTTCTTTCTTTACAAATTACATCCCAAATTCTATAGGTTTCTTTTGTCATTAACGGACTGTCCTGAGGTAGGTTCCTATAGCGTTTTGGAATCCATATTCTCTTCCCCAAATCTTCTCTACTTAAGCTCTCCTCAACTTCTACCCATTTTTTCTTTTGAGCTCCTTCCTGTAACCATTCAGCTATTCTCTTTAGCACTGCTGATCTATAGTTACTTTTAAAGTCAGGGAATGATATTCCCCCCTCGCGACTAGGTCTAGTTAGAGTCACTGCTGATATTCAGGTTTTTTTTTCCTTCCATATGAACCTCCTTACTATTTTCCCCAAGATTTTAAAGAGAGCCTCTGGTATTTTTATGGGAAGTGTTTGGAAAATATAGAGTATTTTAGGCAGTATCATAATTTTTATTATATTTGTTCTACCCCACCAGGAAACTTTATCCACATGATACCCCTTAAGATCTAATTTTATCTTATTCAACAAGGGGACATAGTTATCTTCATATATGTATCTTTCCCTGTTTGATAGATATATTCCCAAGTATTTCATCTTCCTCTGCTTCCATGTAAAAGGGTAGAGGGCACCAAGCTCCCTGCGTTCCTCCCATCCCAATGAGACACATAGTGCCTCAGTTTTCTCTTTATTAATCTTTAAGTTTGAGATCTCACCATAGGGGGGAGATTTGTATTCGATCGTGTGTACGCACAGCAGACCAACAGACAGATTTGCCGTGTCTGCTGGAAATGGTCGGGCAGACACATTTGCTCAGATTTGTCTCATCGTGTGTACGCGGCCTAAAAAGAAAACAGATACAGCCACTGCAGCTAATGACTGGTAAGCTGTAATATATTACATTTTGGGTTTTGGGTTTAATACAGTTTTAAATGTTATGTATTGTAAGTCATTTTGCATCCTTAAGAAAATTGGTTATATATTTACTTTCTATGCACCATAAAGTATCCATCCTATTTACAGCTTCTGCTGCATAAACAACCATTGACAGCATCATTGTTTGCTACTAGCTAACATGTTTCCCTTAAGACATGATCAAGTTGTTATGTATATTCTTAACTTGCTCATAAACCCATAAATATATTTTATTTCATGTCATATTTGTGGCTGGTTGGTGCCATGCTGCATTTCAGAATGAGTCCAGAAGCTGTACGCTTAATGAAAATAAATTTAGAGTGAGAAGCTTCACTTTCAGTTTCAATAATACTTTTTGTTTCTAACGTCCCCTGGTAGTTGTTATGATAATGTACTATCTTGCAAAACAATAATACTGTCAAAGTATAATTCTATATTTCATAAAAATCTAAGCTGGAATAGATCACTTGAGTAGACCCATAGAGCTATTGTATCTTTTCTTTGCAGAAACAAGTTTCTACTTCCCCTCAAACTAATTTATGTCCACAAGTAGTAATCAGTGCTCTTTACAATAACATAAAGCATATAATACATACAGAATATATATATATAAAAAAACAATACCTGGGTTAAAATATCACAATTTATTATTTTATATAAAGTGTATATATTGTGGCAAACCAAGTGAGCTTCTGGGCAGCCAGCACAACAAAAGATTATTGTGAAAACAGTGAAAAAATAAAATGCAGCGCCCAAACCAATAGGGCCTCACTAGAGGGAGAACCCTATATGATAATAGTGACGTGAAAAAGTGTAATCTTAGAGAACACTATACTAGATCATTGAATCACCAAAATCCAGTGATGATTCCAGTAATAAGTGAAACTACTTTTCAAACTGAGCCAAGAAAAGGAACACTGTAGGGAAGGGAACTTACGAATCAGATTCCAATCCTAGCCTTAGTTGGCATAGTGAATTAGCATGTGTCTACAGTGAGTATTGCGTGTAACATAATAAGCTATACCTCCCATACAAGGGTATAGTGCACAACAAAATATGTATATATAGGTGCAATAAATCAATAGATAGTACTGCTCAACATGCATATAAACAGTCCATGCACCAAATGGTATAAAAACACAAAAAATTCCTCTTGAGTGAAGATACAAATATCAACAGTGGAATCCTCAATGATAATATGGTAAGAATGGACACCCTTACCGGACAAGATGGACTCACACTACACCTTACGGTGGGGGAGTCTTTCAGGCCTGTATGGACCGATTGTCCTCTCTGGTCACCTCCAGTTGTCATCTTTGAGGTATGTTGTGTCCAAGGGTTCGCTGAGGTTTTCCACTGAGGTTTTCCGTTGAAAAAAGTGAGTTCCGTGATAGTACTCAATTAAAGTTGTATTGAGGAATAAAAAAGAAAAAAACTCCTCATAGTGTAAAAAATGTAATACACTTCACAGTAATAACACATGAGTGAAAAAATTGATAAAATGAAGTAAAATTCACAGCAATATCCCATGAGTGAAGAAATGAAATGAAATAAAAGTCCAAGAAATCCAAACTGTAAGTCGCACTTTGTTAAAAAACAGCAACAAAAACACACAATGACTCTACCACCTAAAATGGAGAGTATAATCCCAATGGTGTGCAGTAAGTGATGATAAGGTCAGCGTACCCGACCGGTTTCGTCTAAGAAAGACATCAACAGGGGTATGTAGCTGAACCCCAGCTTCTGACTGCACTTAAATAGCCTGTACCCACCTGGATGTGTCTTTCACCTCCTCCGCCATCTCCCTGTTAGCGTGTGTGCCAATTGTCCTTCACTTCCGGGTATCTGCGTTCCAACTACCGGAAATACGTCCCCGCTAACGGAGATACCAATATGGGGATAGTGGCCAAGTAAACATATAGAATGTGCAAATATCTAGATGTTTGGTAGCTGGATAATCCCTCTCCCGTCCTCATACTCAAACGAGGGGATCGAAATATCTGATACCGGTGATTCAGTTGTAATGGACGAGGCGGACGTCATGACGCCAAGCGCCATGCGTTCCACCTTGCGATCCACATAAGCTGAACATCGCTCGTCACATCCTCCTGCTGTACTCTGACGTAAGGGTGAATCGCTCCGCCCAGGTGGGTGTGGGAACGTACGCCGTGCGTTCCACTATACGTATCGCCTTCATTTGTGTGTAAAACGATCGTGTAACACATACGTCTGGTAACAGTGAAGTGTGACAGCGTGTGTAATTCACCATACACAGATAACGAGTCCATGGAGTTCATTGAGGGATAGGTGAAAGGAATATTAGAATATATATATAGAATATGAAAATATATAAATATGTCAGTCTCAATAGAGTGACTGCATAGTTAACCCTTAATTGTCATGAAGCCACATATAGAGTCTAAATCATCCCAAGGAGAATGGGGAGGCGAGACAGAAGCAAATGTGGACACCTCAAGGTGGATCCTAGGCTGGTGGTTATTTTAAAGGTAAACAAAAGAAGTAAACATGGGGTCATGGTAAAATTAAAAAAGGATATCATGATTGATTAATGAAGGCATTTACATCCCATTCGACGTTTAGGCCGTATGGTTGATAACTTTTGAGTTGGTAAATCCAGAATACCTCCAACTTGGATACTCCTCTGATGCTAGGTTCCCCCCTCCAATGAGGAACAAATTTGTCAATAATTTGGAAATTGGTGCCAACTACCTTCTTATTGTGCTTCTCAAGGTAATGCCTGGGTACCGTGTGTTTGGTACAGCCCTTGATAATTTTAGCAATATGTTCCCCTACCCTTGTGGAAAAACTCTGTATGGTGCGTCCAACATACTGTTTTCCACAAGGGCAGGTGATAAGGTAGACAACGTGAGTAGTGGCACACTGTCAGGGCATTAGAGCTGCCCGTTCGCGGCCGTTTACCGCGGGCGCGCGCACGGGCGCGCACGGACACGCTCTCCATCCGGCCAATCAGTGGCTTAGGCGGGCTATTTAAGCCAGCCTCTTCCTCCTGTCTGGTTGCTGGCTTGTCACAGCTTCTAAGTGAATCTGATACCTACGACCTTTTGATCCTGATCCTTTGACCTTTGGCTATTGTTACCGGACTGCTGCTGTCTCCTGCTCTTGACCTTTGGCTTGAACTATCGGACTTCCTGATCTCTTCAACCCTCCTGACCACGGCCTGTTTCCCGGATTAATCTTCTGCTTGTTCCCAGCTCCAGCTATCTGGACTTCCGGACTATCTCCGTGTGCTTCCTCAGCTGACCCCAGTGACCTGCTTCCGGATCAGTCTTTGCTCCACGGATCCAGTCTTCATCCACCTGTCGGTACCGGTGCCTCCCGGTGCGTCCGTCCCCCTGTACCCACTCCAGGGGGTGGATCGCGCTAGGTCGCAAAGGGAGCCGCCCTCAGCATCTTGGCCTTGGTGAGTTTATCTTTAACTACCGTGATAGTACAAGCCAGCCAGATGTCCGAGGCCGACAGGGCGCGCTCTCCCTTTGAGACTCTTTGCCTACAAGTCTCAGCACTAACCGACGCAGTACAGAAGTTGCAGGACGGATACGTACAAATGGATGGTCGCCTCCAACAAATGGCTGTCACGCCTGGACCCACAGCCTCTCCCGCGGCTCCAGCTATGGGAGCATCCACCTCCCAGTCTTCTCCAGGACCAGCAGTGGTTGTTTCTCACCCAGAACCTCGCGTCCCAACACCTGAGCGATTCTCTGGCGACCGCAAGAAATTCCGGGCGTTCAAAAATGCCTGCTCACTGTACCTGGCCCTGCAACCTAGAACTTTCTGTTCAGAAGCCGTGAAAGTAGGCTTTGTGATTTCTTTACTCACGGACGAGCCACAGGCTTGGGCACACAGCCTACTGGAACAGAAGAGCCCAATACTGGACACTTTAGACACCTTCTTTTAAAACATGTCTGAACTATATGATGACCCCCTCCGTTCAGCTACGGCCGAAGCTACTCTCCACCAGCTGAATCAAGGAAGGAGACCAGTGGAGGACTTTATTGCGGAATTCCGAAAGTGGTCTGCTGACACAGGGTGGAATGAGGCCGCCCTAAAATATCAATTCCGCCAAGGTCTCTCAGAGTCCCTCAAGGACGAACTAGCTAGAATTGATCCACCTGCTACTTTGGAAGCTTTGATTCAATCAGCTACCCAACTTGACAGACGCCTACGTGAGCGACGTTCAGAACGCTGTCAAGCCACTCGTCCCAGCTGGACCCCACCAAGGTTCCCTCCAGCTCCTCCGCCTCTCCCGGTTCCGCCTGCTTTCTCGCTTCAGGATCCTGAGCCCATGCAACTCGGGATGGTCCGGGCTCCCCTCACGCCTGAAGAGAGGCAGCGTAGACGCCAGTCAAATCTGTGTCTGTATTGTGGTGGTGCAGGTCACTTCCTCCGCACTTGTCCTATTAGACCCAGTAAGTCTAGACCATCATCCACCTTCAATTACCACATTACCAACTTACCTCAGACTTATGTTATCCTCTTTCTCTCCCTACAGCTCCCGGAGGGGGCGACCCGCCTACCGGCCATCGTTGACTCTGGGGCCTGCAGCTGCTTCATGGACTCCGCCCTGGCCCAGAAGCTGCAGATCCCTTGTCGTCCTAAGGACCTCCCCTTACAGATCCATCTGGCAGACGGCTCACTTCCCCGCTCAGGACTTGTTACCCACGAAACCCTACCTATTCCTGCCGTCTCGGATACCGGACACCAAGAGTACCTGTGCCTAGACCTTATCCCGTCTCCTTTGGCCCCCATCATCTTGGGGCTTCCATGGCTACAAGTGCACCAACCCAGTATAGACTGGTGCGAAAAGGAGATCAAATTCCCCTCAGTCTATTGTGCCCAACACTGCCTCATACCTACTAAACCCGCTTGTGCTACCTTGATGACAGCGTCAGAAGACCTCCAACACGTTCCCGCGGTTTACTCAGAATATAGAGACGTGTTTGACAAACAGCAGGCAGACCGCCTTCCTCCGCACCGGTCATACGACTGCCCTATTGACCTGTTGCCTGGTTCTAAGATCCCTTTCGGGAGAATTTTTCCTTTATCAGAGACTGAATTAGTAGCCCTTAAGGCTTACATCGACGAAAACTTAGAAAAGAAATTCATTCGTCCTTCCTCTTCCCCAGCCGGGGCAGGAATCTTCTTCGTCGAGAAAAAAGATGGCTCCCTCAGGCCTTGCATCGATTATCGGGAGTTGAATAAAATAACCATCAAGAACCAGTATCCGTTACCCTTGATCCCGGAACTGTTCCAGCGATTCCGTTCAGCCCGGGTCTTCTCCAAACTCGACCTCCGGGGTGCCTACAACCTTATCCGAATCCGGCCCGGAGACGAGTGGAAGACAGCTTTCAGGTCAAGGTTTGGCCACTTTGAATACCTGGTGATGCCTTTCGGGCTCTGTAATGCCCCTGCCACTTTCCAGCACCTGGTAAATGACATCTTCCGCCAATTCCTGGATGACTTCCTGGTCGTCTATCTAGATGACATCCTCATCTTCTCAGTATCCCTTGAAGTGCACCGGGTCCACGTTAAACAAGTCCTGGCCATCCTTAGGCAACATAAATTATATCTTAAATATGAGAAATGTGAATTTGAAAAGACCACCATTCAGTTCTTGGGCTTTATCATCTCGACCAATGGGATATCCATAGATCCGCAGAAAGTCAAGGCAGTCCAGGACTGGCCAGCTCCGACCGACAAAAAGGGGGTACAGCGGTTTATTGGCTTTGCCAACTTTTACCGAAGATTCATTGCCGGCTTTTCATCCACTGTGTCCCCTATTACCAAACTAACCCAGCAGGGATGTCGTTTCCACTGGTCCCAGGAAGCACAGGAGGCATTCACAAAGCTCAAGACCTTGTTTTCTTCCGCGCCTGTTCTAAAACACCCAGACCCAACCTTGCCCTTTATCTTGGAGGTGGACGCCTCGGAAATCGCCATCGGAGCAATCCTATCGCAGAGACAGGGACCTAAATCTCTGCTACATCCTGTAGCTTATGCTTCACGGAAACTAAGCTCTCCGGAAAGAAACTATGACGTCGGTGACCGGGAATTACTGGCCATTAAGTTTGCCTTGGAGGAATGGAGGTATCTCCTGGAAGGTGCCCTTCACCCCATTCTGATTTTTACGGACCATAAAAACCTGGAATACTTGCGATCCGCCAAACGTCTGAGACCAAGACAAGCTCGCTGGGCCTTGTTCTTCACCCGTTTTCAGTTCCACATCACTTTCAGACCGGGGTCTAAGAATGGGAAAGCAGACGCCCTTTCCAGAATGTTCACAGAAACACCCGATCCGCTGGAGCCTAGTACCATCCTAACCCCCAAGAACTTTTTATTAATTTCTCCAATTGACCTACTGACCTCTCTTAAAAGGGCCTCCGACCAATGCACCGACGAACTGGCACTCTCTCTGGAGAAACAAGACGATCTACTGTGGTCACGGGGCAAAGTCTTTGTACCTACAGAAACAAGGCAATTGGTGTTAAGCACATTCCACGATCACAAGCTGGCAGGCCACTTCGGAGCACGGAAGACCGCGGAGTTGATCGGACGCTCTTTCTGGTGGCCGAAATGGAAATTAGACTGTAAGACCTACGTGTCTTCTTGTACCCGCTGCCAGCGTTGTAAGGGTCCGAACACCAAGTCCTGGGGCCTACTCAAACCCCTTCCTGTTCCGGAACGCCCCTGGACAGATGTTTCAATGGATTTCATTGTAGATCTGCCTCCTTCCGAAGGCTTTACTACGATTCTAGTGGTAATTGACCGACTGTCTAAATTAGCACACTTCCTGCCTATGATTGGTACACCCTCCGCGACTGAGACAGCCAAAATTTTTTTTAAGGAAATCATAAGACTCCATGGGGCACCCAAGAGCATCGTGTCAGACAGGGGTGTGCAATTTACTTCTAAGTTCTGGAGGGAGCTCTGCAAGTCGCTTGAAATTAAGATCTGCCTCTCGTCTGCCTACCACCCGCAGTCCAATGGCCAGACAGAGAGGACCAACCAAACGTTGGAGCAATACCTCCGTTGTTTCTGTTCATCATCTCAAGACGACTGGGCATCTTTGCTACCAGCGGCAGAGTTTGCCTACAACAATTCGGTTCACTCATCTACTAACCAGACCCCGTTTTGGGCCAACCTCGGATACCATCCTTCCTTCCTTCCGGACTCCATTCCTGAAATATCGGTCCCAGCTGTCCAGGAACGTATAGTTGCCATGCAACAAAACTTCCAGAAACTCCAGGAGACCATGCACCAAGCCCAAAAGTGTTACAAGAAGTTTTTCGACAGGGGGAGGAAGAACTGCCCGAACTTCGAAGCTGGTGAAAAGGTCTGGTTATCGGCCACAAACCTCAAACTACCAATCCCTTCCCGGAAACTTGGCCCTAGGTTCATCGGCCCATTTAAAATCAAGCGGAAGATCAACCCTGTGGCTTTCGAACTAGAATTACCGGACTCCTACAGGATCCATCCTGTCTTTCACGCATCCCTGCTCAAGCCTTTCATACCAGACACCTTCCCTGGAAGAGAAGAACTCCCACCGCCTCCGGTGGTGATCGAAGGTGAAAAGGAGTTTGAGGTGGAATCCATTCTGAATTGTCGAAAGAGGGGGAGGCAACTTCAGTACTTAATCAAGTGGAAAGGTTATCCTCCTGAGGACAATTCCTGGGAGCCTTCCAGAAATTTACATGCCCCTCGGCTGATCCGAACTTTCCATCGAGACCACCCGGAGTTGATGAACAGTTTGGGAGTCCGGAGCCCGCCCCTTGGGGGGGGCACTGTCAGGGCATTAGAGCTGCCCGTTCGCGGCCGCTTACCGCGGGCGCGCGCATGCGCGGCTCGGGCGCGCGCGTGCATGTATTAGGCGCGCGCGTGCGCGGTATAGGCGCGCGCCCACGCACGGGCGCGCATGGACACGCTCTCCATCCGGCCAATCAGTGGCATAGGCGGGCTATTTAAGCCAGCCTCTTCCTCCTGTCTGGTTGCTGGCTTGTCACAGCTTCTAAGTGAATCTGATACCTACGACCTTTTGATCCTGATCCTTTGACCTTTGGCTATTATTACTGGACTGCTGCTGTCTCCTGCTCTTGACCTTTGGCTTGAACTATCGGACTTCCTGATCTCTCCAACCCTCCTGACCACGGCCTGTTTCCCGGATTAATCTTCTGCTTGTTCCCAGCTCCAGCTATCTGGACTTCCGGACTATCTCCGTGTGCTTCCTCAGCTGACCCCAGTGACCTACTTCCGGATCAGTCTCTGCTCCACGGATCCAGTCTTCATCCACCTGTCGGTACCGGTGCCTCCCGGTGCGTCCGTCCCCCTGTACCCACTCCAGGGGGCGGATCGCGCTAGGTCGCAAAGGGAGCCGCCCTCAGCATCTTGGCCTTGGTGAGTTTATCTTTAGCTACCGTGATACACACGTAAAGAAATGTTTCATTTCGAACTCCCTTCCTGTACAGGTGGAACTAAAACAAGTTGTCTTTTTTCTGCCACTCACATTATTCATACAGACTTTGCATCGTCTGCAAGGGTGAAACCCTTTGGTGAGTGGAAAAAAGGAGGGCTTAATTGGGGGGTTAGAGATATTTGGGGCGATCTGATTTTTCAGAGATCTAGCTCCTCTATAGATTACCCCTGCCTTGTCAGGGAGTGAAGGCCCTAAAATGTTGTCACTCTTCAAAACCTTCCAGTGTTTTCCAATGATCTCTTTGATTTGTCTATGTTGGGTCGAGAATGCAGTGAAGAAGGAATTTTTAAACCTCCCTTCTTGAGCGGGTTTTTGTTTCTCAATTGTTAATGTACTACGTTCGATTGAAGTAATCCTATCGATCTCTTCATCCACTTCCAGACCGGAGTATCCCTTATCGATGAATCTATTTTTTAGGATCTGGGCCTGGGTATGGAAATCTGTAATGTTAGAACAGTTACGTCTAATGCGTAGCAGTTGACTGCGTGGCACTGAGTTTAGCCAGGCTGGGTGGTGACAACTGTCCGTTGGAATATACCCATTCCTATCTATACGTTCCCACACCCACCTGGGCGGAGCGATTCACCCTTACGTCAGAGTACAGCAGGAGGATGTGACGAGCGATGTTCAGCTTATGTGGATCGCAAGGTGGAACGCATGGCGCTTGGCGTCATGACGTCCGCCTCGTCCATTACAACTGAATCACCGGTATCAGATATTTCGATCCCCTCGTTTGAGTATGAGGACGGGAGAGGGATTATCCAGCTACCAAACATCTAGATATTTGCACATTCTATATGTTTACTTGGCCACTATCCCCATATTGGTATCTCCATTAGCGGGGACGTATTTCCGGTAGTTGGAACGCAGACACCCGGAAGTGAAGGACAATTGGCACACACGCTAACAGGGAGATGGCGGAGGAGGTGAAAGACACATCCAGGTGGGTACAGGCTATTTAAGTGCAGTCAGAAGCTGGGGTTCAGCTACATACCCCTGTTGATGTCTTTCTTAGACGAAACCGGTCGGGTACGCTGACCTTATCATCACTTACTGCACACCATTGGGATTATACTCTCCATTTTAGGTGGTAGAGTCATTGTGTGTATTTGTTGCTGTTTTTTAACAAAGTGCGACTTACAGTTTGGATTTCTTGGACTTTTATTTCATTTCATTTCTTCACTCATGGGATATTGCTGTGAATTTTACTTCATTTTATCATTTTTTTCACTCATGTGTTATTACTGTGAAGTGTATTAAATTTTTTACACTATGAGGAGTTTTTTCTTTTTTATTCCTCAATACAACTTTAATTGAGTACTATCACGGAACTCACTTTTTTCACTGGAAAACCTCAGTGGAAAACCTCAGCGAACCCTTGGACACAACATAACTCAAAGATAACAACTGGAGGTGACCAGAGAGGACAATCGGTCCATACAGGCCTGAAAGACTCCCCCACCGTAAGGTGTAGTGTGAGTCCATCTTGTCCGGTAAGGGTGTCCATTCTTACCATATTATCATTGAGGATTCCACTGTTGATATTTGTATCTTCACTCAAGAGGAATTTTTTGTGTTTTTATACCATTTGGTGCATGGACTGTTTATATGCATGTTGAGCAGTACTATCTATTGATTTATTGCACCTATATATACATATTTTTGTTGTGCACTATACCCTTGTATGGGAGGTATAGCTTATTATGTTACACGCAATACTCACTGTAGACACATGCTAATTCATTATGCCAACTAAGGCCAGGATTGGAATCTGATTCGTAAGTTCCCTTCCCTACAGTGTTCCTTTTCTTGGCTCAGTTTGAAAAGTAGTTTCACTTATTACTGGAATCATCACTGGATTTTGGTGATTCAATGATCTAGTATAGTGTTCTCTAAGATTACACTTTTTCACGTCACTATTATCATATAGGGTTCTCCCTCTAGTGAGGCCCTATTGGTTTGGGCGCTGCATTTTATTTTTACACTGTTTTCACAATAATCTTTTGTTGTGCTGGCTGCCCAGAAGCTCACTTGGTTTGGCGCAATATATACACTTTATATATTTTTTGGACACTTAGATTTCTATATTGCAGCAACCACATATCCATTCCAATGGATATATTTGACTATCGCAGTATAAGGACCTTTAATGCTGAGGGAGTATTTTCGATTCTTAATACCGACTCAGAATTAGGAGGTTTATTTATGAGATTAAAAAATGTGATGACCTCAGAGTTACATCTGCAGTGGGACATTGCGTTCTTGGAGCAATATACCAAAGAACGTATGGTTCCCAGAGGACTCAGGTGGGATGTTCACCCCCAACAAGGGGATCCCGACCTAGGGTCCTGGTACCAATTTTTTAATGAACAGGGCATTTCCCTATTGACCTTTTTAACAGAAAGGAAAAAGTCCAGAATGGTTACTCTTGAGAAATTAAAGAAATCAAGGACAAACTCATACCGTCCAAATCCACATCTGAATATAACACACTATCCCTTAACTTAAAAAATCATTTAGAAAAAGAAGAACGCGAACAAAAAGTAAAGAAACAAAAGAAGTATGCCAGGGATACTGCCGACTTTAAAGCCGGCTGTGTCTTTAGCTGGCAAAATAAAGATAATATGAACACCAAAACGGAGTCCCAGAATACAGATATGGAGGTAACACAACCTTCAACTAGTGAAGCCAAAGTCTTATCATTCTCTCAACCAACTCCCATGCCCATTCCCCCTATTAGGAATATGATGCATAATAATAGATCAGGAGGACCCAGAACCCCTAACATGTACCAAGGAGGACATTCTTCTAACAATAGGGGAAAAGGGAAAGGTCCCCGGGGTAGACCCAGGAATCAAATAGACCGATCTCCAGAGAGACGGACATACGACCAATCCCCATATGATCAGAGAAACCATTATGGATCCCACTCTAGGAACCATCAGAGCAGCCCTGGACGTGGAAGAAATGGGCCCCCCACTCCTAGGAGTCACCATTTGGAGAGATCTTATGATCACCAATATGGTTACATGGAGAGGGAAGATGATCATTATGTAAAGTCTCCTTACCACTACAATCAAAATCAACCCAGGTCCACCTACCCAGGGGATTTTCATCGGGGTCAGGAAGACTTCCCCAGAGGGGGAGAACAAAGCGGGGCTCGAGAGGGGGGCGATGTGCCCGGTCGAAAAAGAAGAAGAGTATAGTAGGAGCGGGCATTTTTAATTTGAGCCGAGTAGAACTCTCTAAAGCAGAAAAAGCCGTTTTAGACAAAGGTTTGAAATTTGTCCCCCCTAGAGCATTAAATAAGTTTGACACATTTATAGACGTTCAAAAATACGTTAGAAAATTAAACATTCAAAGATATTTCATTAGTAATCCTGGTAGATCCAACTTTCCAGAGATCTCTTCTCAGATTGTACATACAGGACTCTCTAACCCATCTCTCTTCAACCCTTCATGCCCAATGGCTCCCAGTGTCAAGGTCTTCAGAGATCTGGTCCTCAAAGACCTAGAGGAACTTCCCTTGAAAAATACATATTTGGACCGGAACATTAAAATCGGTCTTAAGAGCCTATGCGAACGAAAAGACCTCGTAATCCGCCCCGCTGACAAGGGGGGCGGCATCGTGGTTCTAGATAAGTCCGCTTACCATGATGAAATGTTGAATATTTTGGGTGATGCTGAAACCTATTCCAGGATCCCTTCCAACCCCACTTCGAGGTTTAAGGCTTCCTTGACCAAGCTCATAGATGTGGGGTCGCGAAGTGGAATTCTGGATAAGAAAGAACGTGCTTATCTTATACCCAAAGTACCGCGCATTCCTGTAATGTACTATCTCCCGAAGATCCACAAGGACAGTACACACCCTCCCGGACGACCCATCATAAGTGGGATTAATTCGGTAACTTCACGTTTGGGTAAGTACATCGATTTCCACTTACAACCAATTGTTAAAAATATCCCCTCATACCTCAAGGATACAAGACACACCATTGCACGTCTCCAAGACATAGTATATAGTGATGACATCATGCTGGTGACAGCGGATGTCGCTTCCCTATATACCAATATAGCCCACAAACTAGGGTTTCAAGCAGTAGAGTGTTTTTTGGGAAGAGTCGATCATCTTCCCAATATACAGAAACGATTCATTCTGGATCTACTGAGGTTTGCTGCCTCTCATAATTACTTTTGGTATAATGGAGACTTCTACCTACAACAAAAAGGGGTAGCCATGGGGGCTAAATTTGCCCCCAGTTTGGCTAATATCTTTATGGCCAAATGGGAGGAGGATGTCGTCTATGCTCTTAATCGACCAGAGATGGTTCTCTGGGTTCGATACATTGATGACATCCTCCTCCTATGGAGAGGAGATCAACAGTCCCTGGATCAATTTATGTCCACCCTCAATCATAACGAGGCTGGAATCAGTCTCTCATACGAGGCAAGCTTTTCCAGTATCCACTTTTTAGACTTGGAAATTCAGGCCCAAGGAAACCAACTGACAACTAAGACTTATTTTAAAAGTACAGATAGGAATGGGTATATTCCAACGGACAGTTGTCACCACCCAGCCTGGCTAAACTCAGTGCCACGCAGTCAACTGCTACGCATTAGACGTAACTGTTCTAACATTACAGATTTCCATACCCAGGCCCAGATCCTAAAAAATAGATTCATCGATAAGGGATACTCCGGTCTGGAAGTGGATGAAGAGATCGATAGGATTACTTCAATCGAACGTAGTACATTAACAATTGAGAAACAAAAACCCGCTCAAGAAGGGAGGTTTAAAAATTCCTTCTTCACTGCATTCTCGACCCAACATAGACGATTCAAAGAGATCATTGGAAAACACTGGAAGGTTTTGAAGAGTGACAACATTTTAGGGCCTTCACTCCCTGACAAGGCAGGGGTAATCTATAGAGGAGCTAGATCTCTGAAAAATCAGATCGCCCCAAATATCTCTAACCCCCCAATTAAGCCCTCCTTTTTTCCACTCACCAAAGGGTTTCACCCTTGCAGACGATGCAAAGTCTGTATGAATAATGTGAGTGGCAGAAAAAAGACAACTTGTTTTAGTTCCACCTGTACAGGAAGGGAGTTCGAAATGAAACATTTCTTTACGTGTGCCACTACTCACGTTGTCTACCTTATCACCTGCCCTTGTGGAAAACAGTATGTTGGACGCACCATACGGAGTTTTTCCACAAGGGTAGGGGAACATATTGCTAAAATTATCAAGGGCTGTACCAAACACACGGTACCCAGGCATTACATTGAGAAGCACAATAAGAAGGTAGTTGGCACCAATTTCCAAATTATTGACAAATTTGTTCCTCATTGAAGGGGGGAACCTAGCATCAGAGGAGTATCCAAGTTGGAGGTATTCTGGATTTACCAACTCAAAAGTTATCAACCATACGGCCTAAACGTCGAATGGGATGTAAATGCCTTCATTAATCAATCATGATATCCTTTTTTAATTTTACCATGACCCCATGTTTACTTATTTTGTTTACCTTTAAAATAACCACCAGCCTAGGATCCACCTTGAGGTGTCCACATTTGCTTCTGTCTCGCCTCCCCATTCTCCTTGGGATGATTTAGACTCTATATGTGGCTTCATGACAATTAAGGGTTAACTATCCAGTCACTCTATTGAGACTGACATATTTATATATTTTCATATTCTATATATATATTCTAATATTCCTTTCACCTATCCCTCAATGAACTCCATGGACTCGTTATCTGTGTATGGTGAATTACACACGCTGTCACACTTCACTGTTACCAGACGTATGTGTTACACGATCGTTTTACACACAAATGAAGGCGATACATATAGTGGAACGCACGGCGTACATTCCCACACCCACCTGGGCAGAGCGATTCACCCTTACGTCAGAGTACAGCAGGAGGATGTGACGAGCGATGTTCAGCTTATGTGGATCGCAAGGTGGAACGCATGGCGCTTGGCGTCATGACGTCCGCCTCGTCCATTACAACCGAATCACCGGTATCAGATATTTCGATCCCCTCGTTTGAGTATGAGGACGGGAGAGGGATTATCCAGCTACCAAACATCTAGATATTTGCACATTCTATATGTTTACTTGGCCACTATCCGCATATTGGTATCTCCGTTAGCGGGGAAGTATTTCCGGTAGTTGGAACGCAGACACCCGGAAGTGAAGGACAATTGGCACGCACGCTAACAGGGAGATGGCGGAGGAGGTGAAAGACACATCCAGGTGGGTACAGGCTATTTAAGTGCAGTCAGAAGCTGGGGTTCAGCTACATACCCCTGTTGATGTCTTTCTTAGACGAAACCGGTCGGGTACGCTGACCTTATCATCACTTACTGCACACCATTGGGATTATACTCTCCATTTTAGGTGGTAGAGTCATTGTGTGTTTTTGTTGCTGTTTTTTAACAAAGTGCGACTTACAGTTTGGATTTCTTGGACTTTTATTTCATTTCATTTCTTCACTCATGGGATATTGCTGTGAATTTTACTTCATTTTATCAATTTTTTCACTCATGTGTTATTACTGTGAAGTGTATTAAATTTTTTACACTATGAGGAGTTTTTTTATTTTTTATTCCTCAATACAACTTTAATTGAGTACTATCACGGAACTCACTTTTTTCACCGGAAAACCTCAGTGGAAAACCTCAGCGAACCCTTGGACACAACATACCTCAAAGATAACAACTGGAGGTGACCAGAGAGGACAATCGGTCCATACAGGCCTGAAAGACTCCCCCACCGTAAGGTGTAGTGTGAGTCCATCTTGTCCGGTAAGGGTGTCCATTCTTACCATATTATCATTGAGGATTCCACTGTTGATATTTGTATCTTCACTCAAGAGGAATTTTTTGTGTTTTTATACCATTTGGTGCATGGACTGTTTATATGCATGTTGAGCAGTACTATCTATTGATTTATTGCACCTATATATACATATTTTTGTTGTGCACTATACACTTGTATGGGAGGTATAGCTTATTATGTTACACGCAATACTCACTGTAGACACATGCTAATTCATTATGCCAACTAAGGCCAGGATTGGAATCTGATTCGTAAGTTCCCTTCCCTACAGTGTTCCTTTTCTTGGCTCAGTTTGAAAAGTAGTTTCACTTATTACTGGAATCATCACTGGATTTTGGTGATTCAATGATCTAGTATAGTGTTCTCTAAGATTACACTTTTTCACGTCACTATTATCATATAGGGTTCTCCCTCTAGTGAGGCCCTATTTATATTATTTTATACTTTTTAGAATTTTTTATAATATAGCTCTTATTTTTTTATACAACAATTTATTCATTGCAAACATTTATTTTTTATTATGCTTTTTAGGTGTTAAGAAATGTATGTGTCGATGTGCAGTATACATAGATGTGATCAGCTAATGTAAATAAATAACATTTGTTAATTAAAACTGTAGTTGAATATGAGCAAAAATATTTTTGCATTATATTTTTACATTACACTAGTTAAGCAAGATCATAGTAGACATGTGCAATTCGTTTTGGTCCGAATGTAAATTCGGACACATTTTCTTTTATTTGGAGATTCGGATGTATCAAAATCTTTGCATGAAATAGTAACAGGACTTATTAAAATTTGTTTAATTCCTTTTCCTTTATTAGTTTTCTAACGAATTCCAAATTTTTAAAAAGTTTTGAATTCGGAATGACGTTAGTAGGTGATCTTGTGACATCATCGGCTAGGGAATGCTGGGTCAATGATGTCACAGGGGTCGGAAACACCCTTAGCTATTTAAGACATGTCAGACGACGGAGCGGTCAACGAGGCTTTGTGATTGAAGATGGATCTATACCAAGGGACATTTAAAAATATATACCGTATATATAATAAGGGAGCTGTCAAAAACGTGTGTAGTGTCTTTACTCACTTTTTACACTTTTTTAGTGAATGGGTAGGGGTACTATGTACAGAGCCCCCCTGTCCCAAAGCACCCTCCATGTTGAGGGTATGTGGCCTGGTATAGTTCACAAGGGGGAGCCACTCACTAGTTCCCCTTAGTGGAGAAGCTTACTGACAGCTGATAAGTCATCAGTTGTTAAGGACATGGCAGCCAGATTCCTGGCCATTGCTTAACAATCAACTATTCTTCACAGAATTTAAAACTGTTGATCATTTTTCCACCGATCCAAATTCAAATTGTTAGAAAATTTATAAACCAAATGAAAACAACTAAACAAAACTAAACTACTGTATATTTTACCCTGAAAATAGAGGGTAAACTGAGCCTGCGTGTTATACGCCATTTTTTTTTATTACCAATAGGGGCAGTGCACCCCGGATGCCACCCATTGGGGGTGTCAGGCCAGTTTTCCCCACCTCTCTTGGCCCTCAGACAGTGCTGCTGGCATACCTTAAAGTTAGAAAAACGTTACTGCCAGTCCTTTCTCATACACTGCTCCTCCTGTGCCACCCTCAATTTAAATGGAAGCCTCTAAATACCTCAATTAACGCTGCTCTTTCTGGCTTCTCTCCTCCTCCCGCTCTGCCTCCTCGAGTCAAGTGTAGCTTTTGATTGGAGGAGGAGAGCGTTCATGTGACCATCAATAA
Source organism: Rana kukunoris (assembly GCA_029574335.1). Classification (NCBI taxonomy): domain Eukaryota; kingdom Metazoa; phylum Chordata; class Amphibia; order Anura; family Ranidae; genus Rana; species Rana kukunoris. The sequence continues at coordinate 133,827,001 of CM056055.1, forward strand.
ATCAGCAGAGGAGAGCAGTCACATGACTGGGTCCACGGAAAACCGGTGTTAATTGAGGTTTTTAGAAGCTTTGATTTGCGACAGTGACACAGGAGGAGCAGTGAATGAGAAGAGCCTGACAGTGATGTTTTCTTAACTTTAGACTATGCTGGCAATGCTGATCTAGGAGACTGGGGGTCTACTGGGAGTGCAGGGGAGTTTTATAATGAATAGGAGTCTGTGTCCAGTGCAACTTCCCTCTTAGGCCGCGTACGCACGAGGAGACATGTCCGAGGAAACATGTCCGACGGACCGTTTCCAGTGGACAAGGCTGAATTTTCCGTTGGTCTGATGTGCGTACACACCATCGGACTAAAATCCCCGCGGACCAGAGCGCGAACACGTAAACCACGTACAACGTCACTATAAAGGGGAAGGCCTACGGCACTGCCCTTTGTTCCACTTTTGCTAGTTACGCATTTTCGCGTGTTAGCGAAGGTTTGGTTAGAGCCGATTCGCGCTTTTCAGTCTCCGTGCTTTACAGGTCGTATTCTCGGGTTCAGTGTGTGCTTGTGGGTTCGTATTTGGCAGTCAGTGCTGGCTTTTGGGTCGTTTCTGCTTTGCAGTGGCGTCCTGTCCGCTCGTATCTGTTTGTCGTGCGTTCTTTGCAGGTATTGCTGGATTTGGGGTGCTTTCTGTTTGAGTGCATTCTTAAATGACCAACCGGTCGGTTTGAAGCCATGATGGAGCAGCAGCGTGACTTTACTTGAGTTTGTGCTGGATATGGGCTTGGTTTTGGATTTTATCATCAGTCCAGGGCTTTGGCCAGGAACAGGGGAGGAGGATTTCCTGGGCCAAGAATTGGTTGCGCCAGCGTGACCGATTATCTCATATGCCTCTGCTTAGGGAAATTCGGGAGAATAATCCTGATGACTACAGGAACTTTCTCTGTATGACGGACCCCGTTTTCCACGGTCTGCTGGATCTTCTGTCCCCCTATATCACGAGGCAGGACACTGTGATGCACCAAGCCATCACGGCCGAGCAGAGGCTTATTGCCACGTTGCGGTACCTGGCGACTGGGAGGAGCCTGCAGGACCTCAAGTTCTCGACAGGTATCTCTCCCCAGGCGCTTGGGATCATCATACCGGAGACATGTTCTACCATCATCAAAGTTCTGCAGGAGGAGTATCTTAAGGTAAGTTTCCTCATTTTAACGTCACAATCTATGTCTTTAATAATGTATGTTAATGTATTGTATTTCTTGTTTTTTTCCCTAATTACCATGATTGTAATATGCTGTGTGTTGAATGTTCCCTTTTCTCCCCATGCATGTTGATAAGCTTTCCATGTTCTTTTTGTTGGCCTACCTGCATATTTTTACCTTGCCACTATTAACCTGTCCAGCATGCTATCCTAGGGACAAACACACCTAGCCTATTTTTTTAGAGGCATTTTTTTGTCTGCTCCATTGTAGTTCTCCCCCCCCCTAAAAATGTTTATTGCCCCATCAGAGGGGCGTGGAGTCTGATAATTAAGTGGGCCTATATTTGTGGCCAGAAATTCTCACTCCACAATCATTTTCAGAAATGTTAATACTGTGATGTTACACAAGGATGGTTTTTGTATTGTGTTTGCAATGTTTATGTGCCAAAGTACTAATTTTTTTTTTGTTTGTCCCCACAGTTTCCCTCCACGCCACAGGAATGGCAGACTGTGGCTTCCCAATTTGCCCTGCGGTGTAATTTTCTAAACTGCGGAGGAGCAATAGATGGGAAACACGTCCGCATAGTGCCGGAACCCCGTTCGGGGTCGTACTATTTTAACTACAATTTTTTTTCATAGTATCGTGTTGATGGCGGTGGTGTCGGCACACTACAAATTTTTGTATGTGGACGTGGGGAAGAATGGCCGGCTGTCTGATGGGGGAGTGTTCGCGTGGACGGAGTTTTACAGGCGTCTACAAACTGGTGGTCTGGAACTGCCAACGGATGAAAACAATGTGGAAGGACTTCTGTTTGTTTTTTTAGCGTATGAAGCTTTCGGGCTTGGACCTCACCTCATGCGGCCTTTTCCCAAGAGGACCCTCACCCCGGAGAGGAGGGTGTTCAATTTCCGGCTGGCCAGAGCCCGGAGGGTAGTCGAGAATGCCTTTGGGATACTCGCCAGCCGTTCCGCCTGTTCCAGACAGCGATACACCTGGCGAAATATAAATTCTCTCCTGAGATACCATGACAAATGTCCACATGTGCTATCTGCCATCATGGGTGATCAATGTATGTGTTTTGTGGGTGCAAACCCTTCCTCTCACCTACTTGAGAAGCGAGAAAGGGGTTGTACACACAAAGCACAGACAATCGATATCCTGTGATGGCAGATAGCACATGTTGACACACTGTGTGTGCATCTTCAAATGTTGGCATATTGATTTTAAACTTTAAAAACGGTTGGGGGGGGGCAGGGGGCGTTCAGTCATGCATACGGCCCATCATGTCAATGATGTTTTTGAAATTTTGTTCGATCACAATCATCCTTTCCCTCATATTGTCCATTTCTGTGCTGCATTCCATGATTTGTTGTATGACAATTTGTGCACTTGCACGTGAAAAATGCGGACTAGCAGGTGTGCTAACACCATCTTCATCCCCTAAAAAAAAAAAATAGTAATGTGCAGGCCTATCTACATCTCTTTTTCCCTGTGAAGCTGGGGTGACACTGACCTGTTGTGCTGATAATCTCCACCTCCTCATCTTCCACAACTTCTCCTTCTTCCACAACTCCTCCTTCTTCCACAACTTCTCCTCCTTCTTCCACAACTCCTCCTCCTTCTTCCATAACTCCTTCTCCTTCTTCCATAACTCCTCCTTCCACAATTTCTTCTTCCTCCTCTCTTCCTTTCACCACTCCTTCTTCCACATCCTCCTCCTCCACATGCAGATGTTTTTTTTTGAGAGAGAGAGTCTGGGCCTCCCTGCCTCATCCAAATGCTGTCCTCTTCTTTCCCCTAAATAACATGAAACAAAAGGTATACTCATCAGCAGAAATCGCAAACATTGCTTAAAGAAGTGGGTTACAATTGTGTTTTTGGGCTTATTCCACCAAACCTAACCTTTGTTTTTATATGACTTATCCCAAGCTGTGATACTGCCCCTTTTTAGCAAAGTGACACACATGGATGGCCCCCATAAAAATTATTTGTCCGAGACCCTAAAAAAATAATCTAGTTATGGGGGAGACACAGGTGCTCTTGAGTCCAGATGTGAAAACAGCTGCTTATTATCACTGTGTGAATGAATCCTGTTTGCCTTTCACATTCTAGTAAGTTTGAACAAACACAACATCTTTTCCCCAATGTTTATAAACATTGTTTTGCGCCAAATAGCCATGTCCAGGTGTGCTGTTCCTGGAACAACATAGGATTTGTGAGAAACTATGTGATGGAACGATGTTTACTACTACAATCTTGGAAAAACTTCCTATTTACAAAAACCACATAAAACGTATACATGTGTTCCAAAGTACAACCAGGCCAACGAGGCAGATGTAGAAATATACATGCCAACAAATTAAGAAAGACAATTGCCAACCAAAATAAGTAAAAGGACCTACTTTTATCAATAATTTTCTTGATCTTTCTATACTGCTCTGGCTCACGCAGTTTCAAGTCCGACCAACGTTTGCGGAGCTGCTCCTTGGACCTGGTGACCCCAAATATGTCATAAAGTCTCCTCGCAACCTTGTCCATAATTTTAGCCTTTCTCCGGTTAGGGGTTTTGTATGGCCCATGATCCCCATCGTAATCTTTCCTCTGCAGTATGTCCACCATCTCCACCATCTCTTTTAGTGACATATTTGTTGCCTTGTAGCATTTGGGCCTGGATCAGGGCGTTCCTGCCTCTGTCCCTTCCTGATCATGATGAGAGTTTAATGCACGCTCGTGTGACATCGCCATGTTTTAATTTCACAGTGATTAGAGGCGTGGAAAAGAGGAAAGGGTCCGTTGTGGGCGGCGTTTCACGCATGCATGGAGTGTATAAGGAAAATGACGTGATTACGTAGGTTACGCAGAGATTAGACGAGCGTAAGCGAGGAAATACAGAGACAAAGGTAAATTACAACATGAGGCCTAGAAAGTTGAGGCATGGTATGGGGGGGTTTAAAGCGGGCGTAGAATATGCGGACGAAGAGGGCGGCATTTCATGCTTGCGCGGGGTATATAATGAGAACGACGTGATTAGGTAGGATACGCGGAGATTACTCGAGCGTAAGCGTGGAGCTACAGAGACGAAGGTAAATTACAACATGGGATCAGCAGAGGCCTAGAAACTTGAGAGCCATGGGATGGGGGTTTTGTATGTTGTTTGCACCCTTTGCGCTATTATGTATCTTGGGGCCCACCATGCTATTTTGTTCTCCAACTGCTTGAACACATCACAAAATCTCTATGTGAGAATGCTCTACCTCTTTATTTTAGTCTTGTGTATTCAGCTCATGCAAGTATTGTTCTGTGTTGGTTGGACAGTGGTAATTAGGTAGTGTATTATGTCATCAATGCTGAGGGGCGTGATATCTACACATGAAATAGTGCCTTGATGATTGCTATCATTAATAATAATTATGGATGGTTATAGATGCCATGTATTTAGTGAAATGGAACTAAAGGGTCTGCATTAGGGATGAGCTTCGAGTTTGAGTTGAACTCATGTTCGACTCGAAAATTGCCTGTTCGCCGAACAGCGAACTATTTGGGGTGTTCGCGGCAAGTTCGTGTGAACTTTAGAACCCTGTTAAGGTCTATGGGACTCGAACGTTTGAAATCTAAAGTGCTAATTTTAAAGGCTAATATGCAAGTTATTGTAATAAAAAGTGTATCAAAAATGTAAGTTTTTAATGCAGTTTTTTTGGCAGCAGTGATTTTAATAATTCCTTTAAGTAAAACAATAAAAGTGAAATATTCCTTTAAATTTCGTACCGGGGGGGGGGTGTATAGTATGCCTGTAAAGTAGGGGTCCACAGCATTTTTTTTTAAATTTAGGGTGGAGTTCCCCTTAAAATCCATATCAGACCTGAAGGGTCTGGAATGGATATTTGGGGGGAACCCTACATAATTTTTTTTAATTTGACACAGGGTACCCGTTAATATCCATACCAGACCCTAAGGTGAGTGATTTTAACCACTTCCCTACGGCCGCACGACTATATGCGGCCGCAGGGTGGTTCTAAATCTCCGGGCTGCCGTGTTTTTTTTACGGCAGCCTCTTTCTTTGTTCCCAGCGCACGCTCCAGAGTGCGCAGCAGGGAACTTGTGTACTGGCCGTGTCCCTTGGACACAGCCAATCACAGATCGTCGTGAACGCCCAATCAGAGTGGCCGTTTTCGATGCGATCTGTGCAGCGAATGAGAGATGATCTCATATGTAAACATATGAGATCATTTCTCATTGCCGGCTCTCACAATGACAGCGTCCTGTCAGGGAGAGAGCAGACGGATCTGTGTCCCTTGTACACAGGGACACAGATCGGTCACCCCCCCAGTCACCCCCCCTCCCCCCACAGTTAGAACACAATGCAGGATACACATTAACCCCTTCCTTACCCCCTAGTGTTAACCCCTTCCCTGCCAGTCACATTTATACAGTAATTAGTGCATATTTATAGCACTGATTGCAGTATAAATGTGAATGGTGCCAAAAATGTGTCAAAAGTGTCCGATGTGTGCGCCATGATGTCGCAGTCACAATAAAAATCGCAGATCGCCACCATTACTAGTAAAAATATAAATAATAAAAAATAATAATTCTGTCCCTTATTTTGTAGGCGCTATAACTTTTGCGCAAACCAGTCGCTTATTGCGATTTTTTATTTTTTTTACTAAAAATATGTAGAAGAATACGTATCGGCCTAAACTGATTTTTTTTTTTAATTGGGCTATTTTTTATAGCAACAAGTAAAAAATATTGTATTTTTTTCAAAATTGTTGTCCTTTTTTGTTTATAGCGCAAAAAATGAAAACCGCAGAGGTGACCAAATACCACCAAAAGAAAGCTCTATTTGTGGGGAAAAAAGGACGCCAATTTTGTTTGGGAGCCATATCGCACGACCGTGCAATTGTCAGTTAAATCGACGCAGTGTCGCAAGCTGAAATTCCACCTGGTCAGGAAGGGGGTATACATACCCAGTAAGGAAGTGGTTAAATGACTTTTTTCCTTCAGAAATTACATTTTGTGCAGGGACAGTTCTATGGATTTCTGGGAAGAAGCATGAGGGCATGTTTCTAACAGAAAAAGTTATGGACTGTGGGCCAGATTCAGGTAGATGCGCGCATCTTTTCGCCAGCGTAGCGCAACGCATATACGCTGCGCTGACGCAAACTAGCGAGTGAAGTACAGCATTCACCAACCGCATAGCCGTTACTTTGCGACGGAGTAACAAAGATGCGTTGGCGCAACCCGATGCAAGTGGAAGTGGGTGTGATCATATGTAAATGATGGGCGGAGCCCAGCGCAGAGGCTTACGTTCAGCGCATCATCCACGGAGCATGCGCAGTGAGTGAGGCTTCACTCGGCCCCCTGTGGGCATGCTCACAACTTCCGTCGGCACCACTTCACGGGAAACGTCAGCGCAATGTGTTCCGTTGCGCGTATAAAAGCGCCAGCGGAAGCGCCATTCCGGCGCAAAAGTATTTCCGTTTCCCCCCACCCCAGGGAAGTTACTTTTGCTCTGTAATGGCTGCTCCCGCTCCCCCCAAAGAGAGGAGGAACCTCAATTTCAATGCCCAGGACGTCTCTGTGGTCATCTCCGCTATGGAGACTTATAATGATTTTCTGCACGGAAAGAAAAGTCGGAAGACCAGCCGGGAGAGGAAGCAGGCCATCCTGGAGACCATTGCTGGCAGGGTGAATATGTTGGGGTACTCCACCCGGACTGCTGGTGATATCCAGAAAAAAATAAACGACCTGCGGCACAAGGTCCGTGGCAAGGTGGCCACCAATCGGACCCATGAGAGGGGCACAGGTGGTGGACCCCCATGTGCGGTCAGCCTGACCACAGAGGAGGAGGTGGTCGCCCGCTGCCTGGAGAGGGAGCAGTTGGAGGGGGTACCAGGCTATGATTCTGTGGAGGAAGGCTCCAGGACAGGTAAGTGTTTTTTATCCCATATTTGGTGTGTTGCATGTGGGGGGGAGGGTACATGTGCCAAGTGTGTGGGACCACCAACATGTGTCTGCTTTGTGTCATCCACAGATGACGGAGCTGGGCCATCATCTGTTGCCGGCCATTCCACCCCAACCCCCCAACGGGATCCTGAGGACGAGCCCCTGGGTGCTGAAGACACCGAGGTGGAGGAGAGTGCCCACACCACTTCTGCAGAGATGGTTGAGGAGGAGCCTGTTCCTCAGCAGGAGTTTATTTTGGTTTTATCAGAGTCCTCCCCTTCTGCAGGCCCCTCTGTCATCCCCTCACCCATCCTCGGTAGCCCCTCAAGGGCGACTCCATCCCCACAGGGACAACCTTCTCCTGGCCCCAGGAAGGCCACCCGTAAGACCAGGGGGGTGTCTGATCTGGTCCAGGACCAGGTGGCGATGGACCACGCCAGGCAAACCCAGCAGATGGGGGAGATTGCTGGCCACTTGGACCGGCTCGCTGACAGCCTGGGCTCCGTATCGCAGCTGCCCAGTGGTGTGCAGGATGTTGTGACCAGCCTGGGGGAGGTGCAGGCTGATGTACGGCACCTCACAGCAGCCGTCCACGCCAACACAGCTGCCATCCGGGAAGAGGGGAGGCAGCGGCAACGTGCCCAGCGGCATAATGTCACCCGCCAGCTGAGAATGCAGGCCCAGACCAACCTCTATCTGAGCCGGATTGCCGTGGCCTTGGAGGGCATGCAGCCAACAGCTGCCAGGAGTGGCCCACCCGGGAATCAGCCTCCTCCAGATGCCCCCCCACCCCCACCCACTCCCTCCAGGCAGCTGAGGAGCCCGAGAGTGCCCACAAGGAGGAGCCCCCATCATCCCAGATGAGGGTGTTTTTTTTTTGGGGTTAATTTGTATTTATTTTTTCTTGCTCAGGTTATGAGTTTATATTTTATTTTATTACTCAGGTTATGAGTTTATATTTTATTTTTAACTGCACACGGTCAGGAGTGCAGGGGACAGTGTGAATGGTGTGTGAATGTGAGGGGGTGGCACTCCTGCCAGTAAGGGGTGTCACCCTTGGCCGTGGTGGAGAATTTATCCCCACGGCTGTATGAATGACGTGTGAAAGGTGTGTGAATGGACAGCGACATCATTGGGGCCTTGACGCTGGCGTTGCTGCTCCCAAGTCCTACATGCTGGACTTGGGCTAATCCAATGTGATGTGGATGTGGTGTGTGTGATCTAGGGACATCAGTGGTGTGCATGCATGCATTGTCTGTGTGATTAATGTTTTGGTTTAGTGTCCAAAGATGCCTACGGCGAGGACCCTCCTGACTGCTCTTCCATCAGCAGACTGGGTCTCCTCTGGCAGGTGGGGACTGTGTGGGTCGGGGGTCAGGTCATCACGCATGTCAATCTGCAGGCCTTTTCTCATAGCAAAGTTGTGCAGAATGCAACATGCACCGATGATCTGACACACGAAGGTAGGGGAATACAATAGGGTCCCCCCGGACTTATCCAGGCAGCGGAAACGGGACTTCAGGAGCCCAAATGTTTGCTCCACCACTGCACGGGTTTTGATGTGTGCTTCATTGTATTTTCTCTCTCCTCTAGATTGGGTGTTCCGGAAAGGAGTCATTAGATGGGGTCCCAGTGCATATGCAGAGTCACCTGGAAGGGAAAAGACAGGAGGATGTTAGTCATGCATGTGCCACTTGTGATGTGTGCATCATGGGAGGGGATAGTCATGCCTGCCACCCATGTCACTCACCAACCAGCCAGCTGTCCCCATACATGTTCTGCTCGAATTCTGCTGGGATGGGGCTCTGACGGTATATGAAGCTGTCATGGCTGGACCCGGGGTGTTTGGCACGGACGTGCCATATGAGGCGTTGGGCATCAGCTATCACCTGTACGTTGATGGAATGCCAATGCTTCCGATTGCGGTATATGTGCTCTGTGGCACTGGGGGGCTGTAGGGCCACATGTGTGCAATCAATGGCCCCCACAGTGCGTGGGAATCTGGCAATGCTGTAGAAATCTGTCATTGCCTTCAGCCGCAGCTCCTCAGTGGTGGGTCTGATGAACTGGTTGGACATGCGTCTGAGGATTGCGGGGACAACCTGGTGCACACATCTGCTCATGGAGGATTGTGACATCCCAGCCACCACTCCACTTGTACGCTGGTATGATCCACTTGCAAGGAAATTAAGTGTTGCCAGTACCTTCACCAGTGGCTGCACTGCTTGTGAGCGGTGTGTCTTGCTGGTGATGTCATCCTGCAGGGTTGTGGTTAGTTCAAGTATTGCATCAGGGCTGAATCTGAAGAGGCGATACACCTCCTCATCCCCCATGTCAAAGAGGCTCATGCGTGTGCGGTATATCCTCTCACGTGCCGGCCTCCTCCGTACCGGGGGACCCAGTACTAGTGCTAGGACCGCGACTGCCCCTGGCATGTTGGCACACAGAGGTGTTGTCCTTGCACGTGTGGTTGTTCAGCTTGCTAGTTTCGTCGGTAACGGTGCTGCTGTAGCTGCTCTCCTGCTGACCTGTGGCCGTCTGGAGTAAAGATAAAGCAGCTGTTTGTAGAAATAACTTTGCGCCGGACGGACGAGATACGCACGGCGCATGTAGCCAGCGTATGGTGCTAATCCGTTCGCGAATCTGGAAATCTCCCTCATTTGCATATTTGCAGGGGAAATCAATAGGCGCGACTGATGCGCCAAGCGAAATAATGTGCTGACGATACTCTGGCGTCGGAAAGTTAAGCTGGTCGGGGAAAGCCCGTTTTCTGTCGCATCTAGTTTGGTGGGTACGGCCGCATAGATACTACGGCACATCTTCACAGTTACGCGGCGCATATCGAAATACTCCAGCGCAAGTCTTGCTGAATCTGGCCCTTTATAGGCACAGTTTGTTAAAAAATTATATTTAATAGAAAAAGACAAAAAATATATCTATAACATGACATTTGCACTGTACTATGCATCAAAACAAAGTAGAAAAGACATAAACAAAAAGAACCACATAGGTCATTATGAAAAACGCTCGCTAATTAGCCACAGGGCTATATGTAAGTTCAAACAGTACAGACGCTGGGTGAAGGGACGATTTCAGAGAGAGACACTTGGTAGGTTCTTAGACGATATAAAAACAAATCAGCTCTACATGTTTCGCGACTATACTTGCGTCGCTTCTTCAGGAGCTTCTAGATATCAAGAAACAGATATACATAAAGATTAGATTCGAAATATATTATTTACATACTAGCCTAAATAATAGGCGAAACAGTGACTAGAGATGCATGCATATGTATAAGACGTACTCACCGAAACAACGGTGTTTGATTAATTTAGGGAAAAACAAAGGTTGGCGTACTGTGTCCCAAAGTTAATGCCTGCCGACTATCAGACCACACCCAACACCATATAGGGTGAGGACTGATAAGAACCACCTCAATTCCTCACCGTGCGTCACGGCAACACCAGTTGGGGTAATAAAGGAAAATTCTGGTAAAGAATAATAAATGAGGGTAAGCAAATATATATAGAATGATAGTATAAGAAAACCCCAAAAATACCCAATCTGTAAATATGGGTAGTTTAACCACTTAAGACCCGGACCAAAATGCAAGTAAAGGACCTTGCCCCTTTTTGCGATTCGGCACTGCGTCGTTTTAACTGACAATTGCGCGGTCGTGCGACGTGGCTCCCAAACAAAATCAGCGTCCTTTTTTCCCCACAAATAGAGCTTTCTTTTGGTGGTATTTGATCACCTCTGCGGTTTTTATTTTTTGCGCTATAAACAAAAATAGAGCGACAATTTAAAAAAAAATGCAAATTTTTTTACATTTTGTTATAATAAATATCCCCCAAAAATATATAAAAAAACATTTTTTTTCCTCAGTTTAGGCCGATACGTATTCTTCTACGTATTTTTGGTAAAAAAAATCGCAATAAGCGTTTATCGGTTGGTTTTCGCAAAATTTATAGCGTTTACAAAATAAGGGATAGTTTTATTGCATTTTTATAATTTTTTTTTTTTTACTACTAATAGCGGCGATCAGCGATTTTTTTTGTGACTGCGACAATCTGGCGGACACTCCAGACAATTTTGACACATTTTTGGGACAATTGTCATTTTCACAGCAAAAAATGCATTTAAATTGCATTGTTTTACTGTGGAAATGACAGTTGCAGTTTGGGAGTTAACCACAGGTGGCGCTGTAACTTTCGCTGTGACTGTGTGTGTGTTTACAACTGTAGGGGGGTGTGGCTGTAGGTGTGACGTCATCGATTGCGTCCCCCTATTACAGGGATGACGCGATCGATGCTGCGGCCACAGAGAAGCACGGGGAAGCCAAGTTTACACACGGCTCTCCCCGTTCTTCCGCTCCAGGGACAGATCGCCGCACTGCAGCGGCGATCGGGTCCGCGAATCCCGCGGCCCCGGTCCTGGAGCTTCGGACCGATACCACGGCTGGGTACTAAAATCAACATATATATACGTTGATGTGCCCAGCCGTGCCATTCTGCCGACGTAAATGTGCAGTAGGCGGTCCTTAAATGGTTAAGTATAAGGATTAAAGGTGGGCTACCTTATATAGATTAGTTTCCTGGGCATATAATAATTGGACACACCATCAAGCTTCAGAGGGCGATAAAGAGAGAAAGCAGACTGCGCAAAGGTACAAGCAATTAACGAAGCAGCTGAACACTGAAAGGGTCAAATGCGCTGTCCCTCAAAAAAGGGGGTTATAGGTTCAGCGGTGTCTCCTTGTAAGCTCACTTTCTCCAAAAGGCTCCAGGTGATGGATGGTCATCAGAAACACTCTCTCACGTGAAATGTAGTGTTGCTCACGAATATTCGCATTGCGAATATTCGTTACGAATATTGCATATTTGAGTATTCGCGAATAAATCGAATATCGCAGTGAATATTCGCTATTGCGAATATTCATATTTTTTCAAATTTATTTTTAAAACAGATCACATCCTAGTGATCTCCATCGACGTCTAAAAGCATTGCTGGTATGATTAGAGACCCTGGGCCGAGTAGCTGAGGTGATCCTTTTATGTTGCCGAATATTCGCAATGCGAATATTCGTATTACAAATATTCGCCAATGCGTTCTCTGCCCTTCTGTGTTTTGTGTATAAAAAAAAAAAAAAAAAAAATAGCTTTAGTTTAGTCATATAAGTTTGTGTAAGAGTAAGGCCCCATACACACGATCGGACATATCCGATGAAAACGGATATCGGATATGTCCGATCGGGAGTTTGATCCGATGGCGTGTACACACCATCGGATCAAATTCCCCGCCGCCGGACGGCGCGGTGACGTGGCGGTGACGCGGCGGTGACGTTGACGCCGCCGCGTCACCGCCACGTCACCGCACCAGGAAGTAAAACACTTCCGCGCATGCGCCGAATCCATTCGGCAGCGGCGGCGGTGGGGGACGACATGTCTGCTGGTAAGTGTACTAACCAGCAGACATGTCGGGCGGACAGATCCCCACCGGATAGATTTCAAAGCTTGCTTTGAAATCTGTCTGGTGGACAAATCTGTCCGCTAGCCCATACACACGAGCGGAGATGTCTGCTGAAACGGTCCATCGGACCGTTTTCAGCGGACATATCCCCTCGTGTGTACGCGGCCTTAGTGTTTAGTGCCTATAAGTTTAGTAATCCAGGAAATGATCTCCGTTTTTGCGTGTTGACGAGAATTTCGCAATCAATTTCGCATTCGCACTAGCGAAATTTCGCAATTTTTTTTTTTTTGATAAAATATCACGAATATTCGATATTAACGAATATTCGCGAATATTCTTCTATATATTCGCGAAATATCGCGAAATCGAATATGGCGTATTCCGCTCATCACTAGTGAAATGGTGTAATGGAAATGTATAAAAACGACACATAGTGCTCTCCGTATGATCACAGTGACAGTAATATTTATTAAAAAGAGAGGTACTCACAAAATAAAGCACTATATCCTAGTGCATGGAAATGAGTGTACAACAATAAAAGACCAGATAGGTGGCTGTCCTATCTGGCACGCGTATCGTCCACAGGCACAGGACTTCCGCTGAAGAAGTCCTGTGCCTGTGGACGATACGCGTGCACTGGAATCATGTGGGATTCCAGGCCGGCCGGAATGACGCACATCCTTCTGACGTCATCCCGAGGAGGGTATATCAGGACAGCTCGGCCTCCTCACTCCTTAGGTGTTTGGAAGGAGAGCACACCCAATACAACCAACAGCGTGGCTGCTTTCGCCCATTGTTCCTCCACTAGGATCATTCTTCAGGTAGGACAACAACACCTACTTCTTTCTGTGCCTGCAACTCCTCCAACTAATTACCTTTTGTTCCAAACTAATGGCGTGCTAGATACCTTACTCTCTATCTCTCTACCTTTCACAGTGTTTTTTCCAGCTTATATACTGGACACTCGTCTATCGCCATCTAGTGCACAAGTTTGAGAAGGCCCTCTACAACATTGATATCTAACTCTCAGGCCATGATTGAGGTAACATCAAAACATTTTAATTGTTTGCTAGTTCAAACAAAAAAATCTTTGTGTGTGGCATTACATCTATTCATCCACCTATGTTTATAATAATAGAAAATAAAAATAAATGTTTTATCAAACCTTACTCTCTAGAAAGTCACCAAAGACTGATCCCTGCAAGGCACATTGAACGCCCTCTGAAGATTGATGGTGCGTTCAATTATTATATGCCCAGGAAACTAATCTATATAAGGTAGCCCACCTTTAATCCTTATACTTAAACTACCCATATTTACAGATTGGGTATTTTTTTTATATACTATCATTCTATATATATTTGCTTACCCTCATTTATTATTCTTTACCAGAATTTTCCTGTATTACCCCAACTGGTGTTGCCGTGACGCACGGTGAGGAATTGAGGTGGTTCTTATCAGTCCTCACCCTATATTGTGTTGGGTGTGGTCTGATAGTCGGGCAGGCATTGACTTTGGGACACAGTACGCCAACCTTTGTTTTTCCCTAAATTAATCAAACACCGTTGTTTCGGTAAGTACGTCTTAGGCCTCGTACACACGAGCAGACAGATTTGTTCAAATCTGTCTGTCCAACAGATTTGAACAGATCTGTCTGCTGGGATTTTGGTTTGCTCACGTGTACACACAAGCAAACCAAAATCCCCGCCAGCAGACAGCGCGCTGACGTGTCGGTGACGTGGCGGTGACGTTGACGCCGCCACGTCACCACACCAGGAAGTAAAACACTTCCGCGCATGCGTCAAAACCATTTGGCGTGTGTGCGAGAAGACATGTCTGCTGGTTAGCGTACTAACCAGCAGACATGTCGGGCGGACGGGTTCCCAGCCGACAGATTTCAAAGCATGCTTTGAAATCTGTCGGGTGGCCAAATCCGTCTGTTAGCCCGTACACACGATCGAATCTGTCTGCTGAAACGGTCTAGCAGACCGTTTCCAGCAGACAGATTTGATCGTGTGTACGAGACCTTTTACATATGCATGCATCTCTAGTCACTGTTTCGCCTATTATTTAGGCTAGTATGTAAATAATATATTTTGAATCTAATCTTTATGTATATCTGTTTCTTGATATCTAGAAGCTCCTGAAGAAGCGACGCAAGTATAGTCGCGAAACATGTAGAGCTGATCTGTTTTTATATATCGTCTAAGAACCAGGTCCCCAAACACTTTTTAGGACAATAACTTGCATATTAGCCTTTAAAATTAGTACTTTAGATTTCAAATGTTCGAGTCCCATAGACTTTAACAGGGTTCTAAAGTTCACACAAACTTTTGGTGTGTTCGCAGGTTCTGGTGCGAACCGAACCCAGGGGTGTTCGGATCATCCCTAGTCTGCATGTAAAATAATTTTTTTGTACAACAATGGGGCAGAACCTCTTAAGGAGATAGCATTATACATGCAGACTTGGATTCCAGAGTGCACAGACATGATGGTCAAGGAGAAAATGAAAAACCTCAGGAGCACGTACAGAAGAACATACAGAGAGCGAAAACAAAAGAAATCAGGAGCAGCAGCAAGTGAGCCAAAGGATCCCAAGCTGTGGTACTTCAAGGAGCTCGCTTTTTTGGATGATCAAATGGACGGCCGGGAGTCACTTTCGAGTCTTCCTTCCAGCCTTCCTTCCACGCTTCCTTCCAGCGGACCTTCCCCGGATCCCCACACCCCTGCAGAGTCTGCCCAGAGGCTGGCTGGCATGGACACAGATCTGGTTATCTTCAGTAAGGTATAGTAGTTTCCAACATATTTTTTGGCTGCTAATTATTGTTTGTTTATTGAGTTGATATTGTAAACAAAAAAACAAGCTGGGAAACAAAAACACAAGCCGTGGACATAAAAATAGGTGTCAGGGATGCCAACTGCAGGGGTCAGAAGGAGAGTCTGTTCAATTTAAATGAATAAAAACTAAAACAGTCTAGAGCAGTGGTCTCCAAACTGCGGCCCGAGGGCCAGATCCGGCCCTTTGCTTGCCTTTATCCGGCCCTTGGGGCAATATCCCTCCCACTGATACAAAACCCTATTCTGCTATCTGACACCAACAATGGAGAACCATTTTTCCCACATTTCTCCCACTAATGGGGCAATATTCCTCCCTATGATACCAGCAATGGGGCAATATTCCTCCCCCTAATAATAGCTGATGTTTACTCCCACAGATGCCAGAAACATTTCCAAAGTCCGGCCCTCCAAGAGTCTGAAGGACAATAAACCGGCCCTTTGTTTAGAATGTTTGGAGACCCCTGGTCTAGAGCATGAAAATTTGTGTGATTGTTTGTGCAAAATATTACAACATGTCCCTTTTTTATACACAGGAAGAAGAGACCAGCCAGGAGGTGGCAGCTCCTGAGGAACATGTCAGCCAGGCGGAAGGGGTGAGTGGTAGCCAGGAGGAGGCTGGGCCCAGTGGAGTTCAGCAGGTCCCCAGGCCCAGGCTCAGCACCATATCCCAGGTTCCTCCCCTCCAGATGAGGCGACCATGCCTAAGGAGGCGCTTAAGGCAGGTGGAGGACGAGAGCCTGGAGATGATCAGGGAGGCAAGTGATATAATGAGGGCCCCCCTCAACTCTACAGAAGCCTTCAGCGCCTCCATCTCACATGAACTAAACCAAGGGGGGAGGAGCAAAGGGTCCTAGCAAAGGACCTGATTAATAAGGTCCTGTGGTGGATGCATAGGGAACTGCTGACCAGGGACACTGATCTAAGTGACCCGGCCCGGCCTGCTCCACATCTGCTTCATCCTCCTATTGCCACATCATCCCCACCTGCAAGGGGCCGTGGACGGGCCTGTGGAATTTCCTCTGCAAGGCAGCCTGGAAGGAAGGCTGGAAAGAAGATGAGATAGTGATTCCCTGCCTTCCAGTTGATTAACCCAAAAAGTGAGCTTGTTGGAGTACCACAGCTTGGGTTCCTTTGGTCATGTGCTGCTGCTTCTGATTTTTTTTTTTCGTGTCTCCCGAGGTTATTCATTTTCTCCTTGATCATGTTGGAAGTCCAAGTCTGCATGTATTTTGCTAACTGATTAAGTGCTGCCGTGGTTATTTATAATTTTTTGTTGTGCCAAAATAAATGGCTTTTTTATTTACGTTCAAACCTTGTCTATTGTGTTTTATACTGTGGTGATTAGGCATCAAACATTTTAAAAATACAATGTGTCATTTACAAAGAACACAAACTCCTTGGGGGGGGGGGACATTTGGTGTGACAACTTGGTAAACCATAAAAAAATATGTTGATATAACTTGCCAACAAAATAAATAAAAAAAATAGCAAGTAAAAAAAAACACAATGTTGACATAACTTGCAAAAAAAAAAAAAAACAAGTAAAAAAAATCACAATGTTGACATAACTTGCAAATATATATATATATATATATATATATATATATATATATATATATATATATATATATATATATATATATATATATATATATATATATATATATATATATATAAGATCAACATTAAGTAAAAAGAACAAAAACATATACATGTGGAGGACAAAAAAAAAGTTGGGACATCTGGCTAGCAAACATTTACAAAAACAAAAATCATAAGCAAAAAAATGTAACATTTCAGTATGGGACAACTCAGTCTAAATAGCATCAGCAATAGAACGGGATAATTCTAGCAAGAGAACAAAGAAAAAAAATGAGGCAATAAACGAGACACTAGCTATTTAAAATGACGAATGTGCCATGTCACAAACACGAGTTTTACCTAAACGGGCGCTCCCGTCCCCTCATTTTGTCTGAGCATGTGCAGGTTTTTGGTCCGATGCTTTTGTGTACTAACCATCGAACATGTCTAACGGACATGTTTCCAGCGGACAGATTTCTAAGCAAGCTTGAAAACTTTTGTCCGCTGGAAAACGGTCCGCTAGGCCATACACACGATCGAACATGTCCGCTGAAACTGGTCCCCGGACCAGTTTCAGCGGACATGTTCGATCGTGTGCACGCGGCCTTAAAGTTAGGGTGAGTGTTATACACCTGTGAGTGTTATACGCCAATAAATATGGTAAATAAATTCTGAAATTAATCAACAAAGCAAAATTAGTAACATAACGAATCTATCTGAAAAGAAACAAAACAAATGTTTCCATTCTGCTCATGTCTAGATCATAGTAGGCTGCATATTAAATGGAATGATTGTTTTTATTAATTATATACTGTATGTTATACTAGTAGAACATTTGTTCATGTGTGCTCTAGTGAGTTCATTTTTGTGCATATAAACATGCACCACAACAGTGTGTGATATGCATTTTGTGGTATGTTGCCATTCAATTTCAGTGCACAAAAATGCACTTGACCCAACACATTGCAATGCATTCAGTAGAAAACAGATGTTTGCCTCACAATGTTCAAGAAAAAAAGGCAGATGCACATTTACACCACAGATATTAAAGTGATTGTAAAGGTTCCTTTAAAAAAATAAAAAATAAATAACAAACGTTATGCTTACCTCCACTGTGCAGTTCGTTCTGCACAGAGTGGCCCCAATCCACCTGTCCTGGTGTCCCACGGCAGCTCTTGCGGCTCCTCCTCACATTAGATAACCTTTTCTGGGAAGCTCTCTCCCAAGGGAACCCCTTTTACCTTGCGGGTGCATCCCTGTGTCATACACTCGGCCCTGCCCCCCGCGCCCACGTTATTGAATTTGATTGACACCAGTCGGAGCCAATGGCTGTGCTGCTATCAATCTATCCAATCAAGGATAGAAATTTAAAAAGAGAAGGATGGTGGGTACACGCCCACGGAAATTCGGGGCTCAGGTAAGTAAAACGGGGAAAAAACACATGGGTTCACAACCCCTTTAAGCCCATATGTACATATTTGTGAGTGACTGAGTGGGCATATTGCATCTGAAAAAAATGAATGTCTTAAATCGGAGACTGAAGATTGGAAAAATATGGAAAACTATTTAACCACTTGCCTACTGTGCACCTACACCCCCTACACCCCCTTCCTGCCCAGACGAAATTTAAGCTTCCGGCACTGCATCGCTTTAACTGACAAATGCGCGGTCGTGCGACGTGGCTCCCAAACAAAATTGGCGTCCTTTTTTTCCCACAAATAGAGCTTTCTTTTGGTGGTATTTGATCACCTCTGCGGTTTTTATTTTTTGCGCTATAAACAAAAATAGAGCGTCAATTTTGAAAAAAATGCAATATTTTTTACTTTTTGCTATAATAAATAACCCCAAAAATATATAAAAAAAATATTTTTTTCCTCAGTTTAGGCCGATACGTATTCTTCTACATATTTTTGGTAAAAAAATAAATAATAATTAGCGTTTATCGATTGGTTTGCGCAAAGTTTATAGTGTTTACAAAATAGGGGATAGTTTATGGCATTTTTTTTTTACTATTAATGGCGGCGATCTGCGATTTTTTTATTGGGACTGCGACGTTATGGCGGACACTTCGGACACTTTTGTGACATTTTTGGGACCATTTACATTTATACAGTGAACAATGCTATAAATATGCATTGATTACTGTATAAATGTGACTGGAAGTGAAGGGGTTAACCACTAGGGGGCGGGGAAGGGGTTAAATGTGTGTCCTATGAGTGTTCTAACTGTAGGGGGAGGGGGGTGACTGGGGGAGGTGACCGATTGTGTCCCTATGTACAAGGGACACAACCGCTCTCCTCTCTCCCTGACAGGGACGTGCAGCTCTGTGTTTACACACAGAGCTCCACGTCCCCGCTCAGTTACTGAGCAATCGCGTGTGCCCGGCGGCGATCATCGCACGGGATCCCCGCAGAGCGGCGGGTGCGCGCGCGCGCCGCCGGCGGCGGGTGCGCGCCCGCCCGCGGCTTTAAAAAGACATCACGTCATATGACGTGATGTCAGAACAATGGAGTCCTCCGCCCGCCGTCATTTGACGGTGGGCAGAGGACAAGTGGTTAAGGAGAAGGATGGCCAAAGCTCAGAAAAATACCTTCTATTGCTTTTGTTCTCAGTCTACTCCAAATCTCCAGGAGCATAAGCTATCGGCGTTCGCCGATGATATTTTATTTTTTATTACTAACCCACAGACAACTATCCCAGCCTTAACCAAGGTACTCCAACAGTACGGTACCATTTCAAATTTCAAAATTAATGAGTCAAAAACTGAAATTTTGAACATAAACCTAAATAAAAAAGAAGAGAAGATCATTAGAAGGAGATATGTATATCCCTGGATAAAAGAGCTCAAATATTTAGGTATCAAATTAACAAGGTCAGATAAGGAAATGTATAAAATAAATTTTATATCCCTGTTAAACGAGACCAAATCAGATATTAAAAAAATAATAAACAAACCAATGTCTTGGGTAGGACGTATTAATACCCTAAAGATGTTCTTGGTTCCTAAGATCCTCTACAAATTCCAAATGATGCCTATAGCACTTCCCCAACAATTTCTGAGGACATTAAACTCAATCCTGATGAACTTTGTGTGGAAAAACAAAAAACATAGAATCGCACTAGCAATTTTAAAACAAGAAAAGATCAAAGGGGGACTGGCTGTGCCGGATATAAGAGATTACTACAAAGCAGCGGTATTGTCTCGGGTAGTAGAATGGGCCAGAGATCGACGAGAAAAAAGATGGGTACAAATAGAAAACGCACAGTCTAAAGCACAATTGAGCACTATAATATGGATCCCCGCAAAATACAGAGCACTAAATAAAAAAACTTTTGATTTAACACAAGACACACTGAGATTATGGGATAGAGTCCACAAAAAAATAGATGAGGGTCACAACTCACCCCTCATAAATTTGAAGGAAAACCAATATTTTGCACCGGGGGAGAAAAACATTGGGAGGAATTGGATTAAAATAGACAAATTATACTTAGGTGAAATAATAAAGGAGGGAAAAATCATGGGGTTTGAGGAGTTGAAAGATAGGTCAGAAACCTGGATTCTGGATGAATGGCGATACACCCAGCTATGCCACTTTGTGCAACATCTCCCACACCCCCTGCGGACGAGCCTAGAACTCACCCCAGTGGAAAAACTGTGCAAAAAAGTAAATTCAAAAGGCACAGTGTCGCAACTATATAAGATCTTGGTAAAGGTGGACGTGCTGGTAGAGCCGCCCTTCGTCCAGAAATGGAAAAGAGAATTGGGGTCACTAAGAGGGGACAACACTTTTGAAAAGATAATGAAATTGACCCATTCCTCTGCCATCGATACGAGAACCGCGGAGTCAAACTATAAATGTATCTCGGGCTGGTATGCCACGCCTGACAAAGTGAGAAATGGTTTAAGAATCGGATAGCACAACAATCTATCCATTGTCTTATACTATAAACAATATATATTTTTATATATTAAAAAAAAAAAGAGGGTAAAAAGCTGTTTCGATACCACAGATGATGCAAAACTGTTATGGAGACAAAGGAAGCATGGATCTATGACCTGCTCTCCAGTTTCTTAGTTAAGGCTGACGTGGTTAAAAAAAAAAAAAAAAAAAAGAGGGTAAAAAGCTGTTTCGATACCACAGATGATGCAAAACTGTTATGGAGACAAAGGAAGCATGGATCTATGAGCTGCTCTACAGTTTCTTAGTTAAGGCTGAAGTGGTTAAAAAAAAAAAAATCTCCAAATTATTTTTTTATGTCTTTTATACCTGCTGTGATCAAACTTCCTGTTAAAGGGTGACTATTTTTGTCCTCCATGGTCCCACTGTATATAGAAGGCCATCCTCTCTTGCTTGCTCCCCAGCTGGACTAGGGACCATGGACTATGGTATTTTTAGTGTGCATTCAGCAGTGCACTTCACTTCAACTAACATGCACTGCTCGTTTCAAACAAACAGAAAAGTGAGATTTTGAATCTCACTGTGAAAGTTACAATGAAAACATAGCGAGAAATTATTTCAATAAAATTAGATTACATGACCATTAAAAAATGAATGTGCATGGATTATTTTTGGACTATAAGGATACCATTTAGTGTAATTTCAAGCCTTTTTGGACAGGCCGCAACTTCGTAAAAATTATGCAGGCATATTGCATCTGAAAAGAAAACAAATTTGTCTAGTTGTTTGAAATTTAAAAGAAAACAATTGCCCAGATTTACAGCATAACTATAAAGTCTTTAATAGCTCCCAATTTCTGAGAGCTGACACATCACATCTGGAGAAAAAAATGTTCTATTTTAAAAAAGAAAAATATAATTGATTTGAAGTACATGTTTTAAGCCTTTTTGGTCAGACTATATATTTTTAGGTTAAGAGCAGGCAGATTTCATCCATAAATATAAAATTAGTCAGAGTCTTTACAGATTTACAGCAGGGAATCTACTCTTTATAATGGGATAATAATGTTGAGGCAGATATTAGGGTTATTTCAGCCAGGAATATTAGCTGAAAGACACGGGTCTTAAAAATTGCACATATCTGCAGAACAAAGTATCATTGGCCCAGATTCACAGAGCAATTACGCCTGTCTAACTGGTGTTAGACAGGAGTAATTTCAAATTTCGCGCGCCGTATCACTAGTTTGAATCCTCAAACCATGATACGGCGGCTTCGGGCTTCGATCCGAGAGGCTTACGTCTTCGTAAGCCTTCGGATCTACGCTGCGATATTTTTGCGGCCGCTGGGAGGATTTTGCGTCGTTTTCATGCGTCGGGATATGCAAATGAGTTTTTACGGCGATCCACGAAGATACGAGCGGTCTTCGCAATCGCTTTCGTCTATTTTTTTATACGTATTGTTAGACCAGCTTTTTGCTGGTCTAACGGTGCGTAGCCCATGTTAAGTATGGCCGTCGTTCCCGCGTCGAATGTAAAATTTTTTTTTTTTTACGTAACTCGTTCGGGAATAGGAATCTCCGTAAACGACGCTACTCAAGAAAAAATTACGTAACGACGTGATTTCGCGCAATGCACGGCGGGAAATTTGCGAACGGAGCATGCGCAGTTTGATCGCCGCGGGAACGCGCCTATTTTAAATGATTCACGCCCCCTACTCAGATGGATTGCGACGGGAGAAATACACTACGCCGCCGTCGTTTACTGGACAAAATCTACCTGGATTCCACGTAGAGCCAGGTAAAAAACGGCGGCGTAGTGTATTTCTGATACTCTACGATAGTCTAATTCTATCTGAATCTGGGCCATTGTTTTTAATTGGAGCTACATTTAGAGGCAGAGAGTTGGTTTGTTTTAATCAGAAATATGAATAACAAATGTATTTTTTATAAAGACGCTCAATGAAAAATGTATGAATTATGGATTATATTAAAAATAAAAAAATAAAATGGGTGCAAACATTGGAGGGGTTATTCCTATTTCAGCATTAAAAACGTAAATAAAGTGTATTTTTTAAGACACCACATGTAATGTATTTGGATTCACTTAACAGGATCTCCTATTTTTTGGAAAACCGATCACAAATAGTGAAATTGGGGGCGTGACCGGATGCAGGAGGGTGTGAGAGTTGTGGTGTGAGTGTGTGAGGCTGTCCACCCCGTCTCCCCTCTGCTGACGTACCGGCCTATGGCGTGTGCTGCGTGTGCTGCCCCACGTGTATCTCCAGCAAAGGGCGCGGTCCTGGAGCTCTGAGCGGAGGATTGTGTGCGGCGCCCAATCGAAACATTTGGTGTGGGGCGCCTGATCGAATCGCTCGGTGTGCGACGCCTGATCGAATCGCCCAGGGTGCGGCACCTGATCGAATTGTCTGGTGTGCGCCGCCTGATCGAACTGTCCATTATTCGGTGGAGTCTGGCGGAGCCTGGAGCCTGGAGCGTGCACTTGTGAGTCTCTGCCACATTAAAGAACCAGGAGAACCAGGAACACAGAAGATCCTACGGAGTGCCTGTTCAGGGGGGTCATAGACAGTGTAACTCACAGACCTTGAGAGAGCCTACATCCCTGCATATCTTCACTTTTCTCCCATATCTACTAGCTGGCGGTGGGGGTTTGAACCCCTGAGGAGGGGCCCCTGCAACAGGATGGCGAGAGTGTGAAGTTGACTCGGGTCCAGATCCAGGACAGAGGTAAAGATTTATATACCCCTACTTGTCTTTACAAACTGACAAACTGTCCATATTAAGCCGCATGAAGTGACTTTCTAGGAGATATCTTTTCTCTATATATATAGCTCTGGACTGCTTCTTAAAGTTGTGTGGGAGATTGCTTGCATACGGTCCTGAATACCACTCTTACCAACAAAAAATTTAACAAACCTAAATGTAAAAATTAACCAGCTATTGTGTGCTTATCTGAACCCCAGTATTGAAGGGAGGTGAGAAGGAGTGTTACAGGGAGAAAAGGAAGTGAAATATCAACCATACACTTTTTCAGTTTATGTCTGTGCTATACACTATCAGCGAGTGTGTGGGCGGGCTCCATTAAACAAGCCAAATAATAGAGCTAGTTGGCCGTCTATTGATCTATTGATCCCCCCCTCAAGAAAGGCAAGAACTAGCCACGTCCTATATGTTTACTATGAGTAAAGGTGCGCCTCATTCAGAGGGTGCCCCTATTACAAGATCAACTAAAGAGAGAGAGAAAGGCAGCCAGGCCGCTGCAGCCAAAATAGAGCGCTTTGCTCATTCCCCTAAGTCAACTAACCATTCCCCTATACAGGGGGGGGTTATCATCTACAGCCACCCAATCCAAGGGCTCAGTAACCTCCAAACCAGCAGCCTCCAAAACAACAAATTTAACCAATCCAACTGGGCCCAAGACTCAAATTGTTAAGGAACTTGGAGAGGAGAAAACTGATATGGCGGCTACTACATTGGCTGCTGCGGCTACATCTGGATCTCCGGCTAGAGTTGCTACGGAGCCAACTGAGGAGCCCACATTGAAAGATGTTTTAAGAGCCGTTAATGACTGTAAAACACTCATGGTTGGCTTCGATAACCAACTGAAGACCTTGAAAGATGAATTCTCTTTATTACATCAGGATATGAGTAAAGCTGTCGAAAGGGTCACTAATCTGGAAGAGCGAACAAGTACCCTAGAGGACATTTTGCACCCTATGAGGAATGAACTAAAGGGGTTACAGGAAAAAAACAGTCTCCAAGCATCAAAAATGGATGAAATGGAGAACAGACTTCACAGGAGCAATGTTCGTGTGATTGGTCTCCCAGAACAGTGTGAGGGCTCCGACACTATAAAATGTATGGAGAAATGGCTCAGAGAGATCTTTGACACTGTTATTTTTTCACCCTTTTTCTCTATTGAAAGAGCCCATAGGGTCCCCTCCAAACCCCCACAACCAGGCGCCCTAGATCCTTGCTCTTTAAATTTTTTAATTATGCCGACAAAGTCACCTTGCTCCAGAAAGCTAGGGAGAAGAGGGACATTATGTACAATGGCACTAGAGTCTCGTTCTACCCGGATTTCTCCCCAGAACTACAAAAACGGAGAGCGGAATTTGGCCCAGTTTTTTTTTTTTCCACTTCAGATTCAACCATAGCAAGAGAACCGCTCATGATTCCGTTCAGTAGTTCTAGCTCTACATCGGTTTCACATCATATGTGGAGTTCATATTATTACTTTTTTTTTTTTTAAAGCTTGTATATAAATTTACCGTACACATTAGAAATACTTCTCTACCCCCCTCCCTTTCCCTATCCCTTCACCGCCCCCCATTCCCCTCCCACCCCCAGCCTCCCACACAGCCTATCTGTTTGCCGATTTAACTTTCTCTAACTCTTTATTAGTGTTATCCTCACAATATAATTTTATAACCGTTGGGTTAAGCCTCCATCATCATCTCTGCATATTCCATCTTGTTCTTAAATCCTTTCCATTTTTCCCATTTCGCTTCAAATTCCTCTAGTTTGTTATCGTCTCTAGAACTTAAATATTCGTTGTTGTATATTTCCTCTATTTTGCAAGACCACTCTCTCAAGGTAAGGCTCTCCGACTGTTGCCAACAGCCAGATATTTGGCTCTTTGCAGCGTTCAGGAACTCCGGTATTAGTGTACTCAAATATTTTTTTGTTGGCATTCGAGCCCCATGCAGGACGCAGACCCATGGATCATCTAGAAGAAAAATCTCTATAATTTCTCAAATTTTTTGTCTAATTTTTGTCCAGAATGTTCTAATTTTGGGGCATGTCCACCAAATATGGATCATTGTACCAATTTCATTGCACCCTCTCCAGCATAAACGTGTACTGGTTACTGATGGCATCCGTACTCTATCCGGTGTAAGGTACCATCGCACCAGACACTTATAGTTCTGTTCCATTATCTTGTTATTAACCGACGTCACATGTACCCGCTTTATTATCTGTTTAAGCTCATATTCGTTTAAAGTTGATCCGATTTCCTCCTCCCATTTCTTGACGAACGGAGGTGCGCACTGTAATTTTGAAACATTCAACATTTTATATATCTTTGAAGTTGTTCCTTTTTCGATCTTCCCTATACTCAGTCTTTCCATCGGTCGAAGGTTTGTTTCAGATCTCAACGGTTGTGGAAGACTCTCGAAAAAATGTTTCAATTGAGCGTACCTCCATTCGTCAATCAGAACAATTTCTTTCCTGTTTTTTAATCCTTTTAAAGTTGCTAGCTTATTTTGCTCCATTAGATATTTTAGTTGGATGTTATCCTTCCTTAACCATTTACCAAATCTGTTTTCTTCACCTGGTGGGAAAAATTGTGTATCTTTTAGAGGGATAAAAGGTGAATTATATACCCATTTTTCTTTTTTGTGAATCTGGTCCCAAAGTTTTAATGCATGTCTTGTAATAACGTGAATTTCTGAACTTAATCCTCTAAACTGTGTCGGAATCCATATTACTTTCCCCAGTGCAGTTTTGCTAAGTTTATTTTCCATAAGTACCCATCTTTTATCTACATTATTTTTTGCCCAATCTATTATTTGTGAAAGAACAATTGAAAAATAATACTTTCTAATGTCTGGTGCTCCCAATCCACCTTGTGTCTTATCTTTGCATAATAGTGTTAATTTGATACGTGTTTTTTTCCCTCGCCATAAAAATTTAAGAAACATTGACTGGAGTTTTTTAAAAAAGGTTTGTGCAATAGGTATTGGGAGCATTTGGCCCAGTTAAACGTACTCTACAGCAACATAATTTGATATACGCCTTAGTGTATCCAGCTCGTCTACAGGTTTCAGCACTGGGCAGGGCTTTCTTTTTCAACACGCCAGATGAAGCATCAGGATGGCTGGAGGGCATCCGCAAGGACTTATAAGCCCTATAGGCTGCAAGAATAATTATGCTTTTTCTCAACTCCCCCCCCCTCTTTTATTCCCGGTAGGGACACCCCTTTCTTTGTTTTTTTTTTGTATAAATTTAAAAAGAGGAAAAAAGAGGAGAAAAAAAGAAACATTTTTTTTTTTTCTTGGGCGCTACAGTTAAAAAAATCTTTGCTGGTTCACTTTGGTAGCGTCAATGAAAAGACGCCTTTTGGGTCCTTTAAATTATCCCTTTTTACTGCACACTTAGGCACAATCTAGTCACAATAATAATAATATAGTAGATAAAAAAATAGCAACCTTGCTGAGCTTGCCCCTTTTTTTTTTTTCTCCCTGTTTTTGTCCCTTTTGCCCCCCTTCACTACACACTATACACCGCTAATGTATTGAGACTTTTCTGAACTTTGTGACATTTTTAAATAGTTTGTGACACTATTTTTACTATGTATTTCCTATACATCTTTTTTTCTTCCCATATATTTGTATAATTGGGGTAACACATTTGTACATTTCCTATATATATATATATTTTTCTTCTCTATACAATTGTACAATTGGGGTAACATGTGATATGGGACATAGGTCCCTTTGTACCCAGGGGAGCCCTTCGGGGAATGGGACATCAGTAAATTTGCTTAGCTTTGCTTAGTTTTGTTCAAGGGGGGGGGGGAGGAGAGATTTTCTCTATGGGGAGAGGGTGGACAGGGGTGATGCACTAGTGGTTGAATGTTGGTTGTGAGGAGAGTGGGTAAGAGAGGAAAGGTCACAGGAGAGGCCCCCAAGGGGAGCCCCAATGGGCAGGGTGGGAGTAGAAGGGGGGGGACCTAAGCACAGGAGTGGGCTTAGTAGGGGAGAGGAGGGGGGGTGGAGGGAAGGCGGGAGGGATGGGGTGGGAGGTCAAGCTAGGGGAAGGAGGTACTCCAAGTATCTTAAACATCCTTAACACCATCAGTAAGGGGAGAGGTTTTGATCTGAGTAACCAGTCGGAGGAGAGGGAGAAGAGCAACTCCATGCCATGGTCTATTCCTGTTTATTCTCTACTACACATTGCCCATGACTTGGAGAATTAGATCATGGAACGTACGGGGGTTGGGGGAACCTATCAAGAGGGCACTGGTTCTGGCGTCAATGGATGGGAGGGGAACAGGGATACTCTGTTTACAGGAGACACATTTAACCCGGGAAACTATGGCCCAATTGGGTGCTCGGAAATTTCCATTCCGATACCATTCGGTACATTCTTCATACTCAAGAGGGGTCAGTATACTGGTGGGGAAGGGACTGTCATTCTCCTGTGAAAAGAGCTGGATCAACGAACAGGGACAATACATCTTTCTATCCTGCTCTATTGAGAATAGGCCCTTCGTACTTGCCAATATATATATCCCTCCCCCTTTTAATTTTAGTGTACTACAGAAACTAGTTGAGTTTATGTTGGATAAGCCAGATACTCCCCTGATAGCAGTGGGCGACTACAATGTAGCCCCTGATAATGTGAATGATAGATTCCCCTCAAAACCTGACTCGAACACTAAACTGGGGGGTCGCTTAGTTCAGTTCATGGAGGAGGCAGGGTTAAGAGATATCTGGCGTATCCATCATCAACAGACCCGGCAGCATTCATGTTTCTCTAGCTCCTATGCCACCTTGTCAAGAATTGACCTGGCTATTGGCAATGAAAAACTATTAAATATGGCTGAACAGCGATACATTGAGGATCCCTCCCCAAGCAGCCAAAGAGAATGGCTAGACAAACAGCAGGTCTATAAAATGGCTACCATGAGGAAGGCAGAGAACCATCACATTTTCCAGAAACAATCTCAATTTGGGGAGCGTGAGAAAGTGGGGTGTACGTTGTCACTATTGATACGGACCAACACCCCTTCCTCCAATATTGGAGCTATAAGGGGGCCCACAGGTGAAACCTTAACTGAAGGAAGGGAGATAAGGCATAGGCTTCACGACTTCTATAAAGCACTATATAAATCAAGGGGAGAAAACAAAGGCATGGAGGCTTTCTTCCAAGGAATTCCGTTTCCAAATCTGTCTGATATGGAAAAAAAAAATGGAATCCCCTGTCACGTTGGAAGAACTACAGCTTGCAGTGGCAGGGATGTCCAACCATAAATCACCAGGTCCCGACGGGCTCCCAATAGAAATCTATAAGCGATATGGAGACATATTGCTACCTGAACTATTACATACTCTGGAATCAGCCTTCTCGGAGGGAAATCTCCCTGCCTCCATGATGGAAGCAACAATCATCATTATCCATAAAGAGGGAAAAGACCAATTAGACCCATCTTCCTATCGTCCAATTTCACTGCTCTGTACAGATGTTAAAATCCTTGCAAAAGTCCTGGCGACACGGCTAAAGGAATGTATAGAGAGACTCGTTCACCCCGATCAGTCAGGATTTATCCCGAATAGGTCAACATCCTTAAATATAAGAAGGGTCTTTCTAAACTTGCAGATCCCTACCGATAATGAGGGCCCTAGAGCACTCCTGGCCTTAGATGCCGCTAAAGCATTCGATAGCCTGGAGTGGCCCTATTTATGGAAGGTACTAGAAAGTTTTGGATTTGGCCCATCTTTTATTAGGTGGATTAAACTCCTTTATAATAAACCATGCGCAAAAATAAAATAAATGGCGAAGCCTCAGGCCTGTTCGAGCTGGAGAGGGGGACGAGACAAGGGTGCCCCTTGTCCCCTCTCCTGTTTGCACTGGCCATGGAACCTCTAGCCATTAAAACCAGGCTTAAGGAAGATATTCAGGGATTTAGGAGGGGCCTAGAGGAAGACAGGATATTGCTATTTGCGGATGATGTCCTCTTTTTCATAGGCAACGTTAATAACTCGCTGGCCCCAGTGGTTCAAATGATCAAGGAATTTGGTGGATTCTCAGGACTGATGGTCAATTGGGACAAGTCGGCCCTGCTCCCTATAGATACGTTACAAGTCCAGATGATAGCCGAAATGCCCCAATTAAAAATTCCAACAAAATTAAAATATCTTGGGATATGGATCACCCGAGATGCCAGGGAATACACTAGCAAAAATATAGTCCCATTATTAGCAGTGCTGAAGCAAAAGAAAGACACCTGGAACCGCCTCCCTCTCTCTGTAGCTGGGAGATGTAATCTAATTAAAATGATCTGGCTTCCCCAACTACTCTATGTACTCCTTAATTCTCCGATCTGGGTTAACCAAATATGGTTCAAAAAAATGGAAACATTATTCCGAGAACTAATATGGAAAGGAAGGCAGGCCAGAATTGGGTTGCAGACCATGCAGCTCCCGGTTGGGGAGGGAGGGATGGCGGTCCCGCACCCGAGAATGTACTTCCTGGCGTCTCAGCTACAGCAGATCGCAGGATGTGGGATCCCGGACCGAAGAAATGGTTGCTTCAGACTAATACTAACCGAGGCCCCACATAAAACATTAGTAGAAGTCTTGAAGGCAAACTCATTTGCCCATAAATACCCGACTATAAAACTATTAAACAAAGTGTGGCAGACAACAAAGGCTTTACTGGGTTATTCTGGGATAACTGAGTTGGCCCCCCCTCTGGAACAATAAAAACTTGCCAGAAGTAGCGGAAGTAGAAAAGTGTAAAATCTTGGAGAGCCAGGGAATCACACAATTAACCCACTTATATGAGGGCAACCTTATGAAATCATTCTCAGATCTAAAACTTGAATTTAATATACCAAATAAGACGTTTTTCAAATACCTTCAAATCAGGCATGCCATTCAGACCCAGACTAAGACCTATCCGGCTGATAGGATCCAGACTCCCATTCTTATCAAAATAGCTCAGGCTAACACAGCGAAAAGCCTAATTTCAGTACTATATGACAAACTGGGGGCTAGGGCCATAAACCAGTCAGGCGTGACTAGGAGCAGAGAAAAATGGGCAAGAGACCTGGGATTGATAACAACAGAGCAGTGGAATAGGATCCTAAAGAGAGGGGCTCTGGTATCCATCGCTCCGGCACAGAGATTGTACCACCTCTATTTACTACATCGCGTCTATTATACCCCTAAAAAAATGCTCCAGATAGGATGGAACCGGAGCGACGAATGCCCTAGATGCAATGCTACAGGTGACCTTGTCCATATGTTCTGGAGATGCCCCAAGCTCTTCAGATATTGGACAGAAGTTGTTAGTAAACTTAACAACATCTTTAAGTCATCCCTAGAGCCTGATGCTAGAACTTGCCTCCTAGGGGACATAGAGGACCATAGAATTCCTCCGGGAACTTTAGAGGGCGTACTGCGAGGCCTCTTTCAGGCACGCAAGTTAATTGCTCAGAGATGGCAGGCGCACGTCCCCCCTCTGTTAGGAATTGGACCGAAACTATCAATACTTTGATTTGGAGTGAGAGAGTGCCCTTTATTAAACAAGGAAACTATAAAAGGTTTGAGAGAGTCTGGGGACTATGACTGAGAGATATAGGAGCCCTCGCTTAGAGATAGAATACCGATATAACCGGCAGCTTCCCCCGACACTGTAAAATAATAACCCCCCAATAAACAGGTACTAAATATAGAAAAGACCTGAAGCTGACCCTTCTTTCTAGGGATTAGATAGCATTGGTAGCTTGGAGGGACCCCCCCCCCCGCCGGCTGCCCCCCTATCTCAGTGATACGGCACTAAGAAAAACCTAGATAAATATACCTATATAAAGGAATGGTAAAGTAAAACCTTAGTAGAATTGACACATGGGAGGGGAGAGGGGGTCAGTATGGGGGGAGGGGTTAGAGGGGGGGTGGGAGGGAGGGTGGGAGTGAATAGGTTAACTTACAGAATGTACACGGATTTTGAAGTTGGTATTTATTTAATTATTTATGTATAAAATGCACTTTTACTATGTGTTGTTGTAAATGAATACACAAATTTTGTATGATGAGAAACAATAAAGAAAAGTTAAGATAAAAAAAAAGTGTATTTTTTAAGACACCACATGTAATGTATTTGGATTCACTTAACAGGATCTCCTATTTTTTGGAAAACCGATCACAAATAGTGAAATTGTTACCTTTCACTTCTGAAAAATGCACAGTGTCATGCGGAGTCCCTCAAGGATCCCCTCTGTCGCCTATGCTGTTCAACATCTACCTCTGCCCTCTCTTTGAAATCATTAGTAGCCAAAAACGACTTTATCACTCTTATGCAGATGACACACAATTATATTTTCGTATCTGCAACAAAAAGGATCATCATCTCAGTCTAGAGACATGCCTCTCTTTGATAGAAAACAGGATGACAAAGAGTTATCTTAAACTCAACAGCTCCAAAACAGAACTTCTACTGTTTCACGCCAGTCGCAAGAATCAACTTGCACCAACTTGGACACCCCCGCCCATTCTGGGTCAAAACATCACCCCTAGCGCCAAAGTCAAAAGTCTCGGGGTCATCTTTGACACCTACATGACAATGGATGCACAAATAGAGTCAGTAGTCAGCGGATCTCACCATCTGCTGCGCCTACTACGTAGACTTATTCCTTTTATTTCTAATGAAGACATAGCAGTCGTGGTGGGAACAATCGTGAAATCCAGACTTGATTATGCAAATGCCCTCTATCTTGGACTCCCAAAGTTCCAGATCTCTCGTCTGCAAGTCGTTCAAAATACGGCCGCCAGACTTGCGACTAGGAAAAAAACCATGGGAATCAATCTCACCTTCGCTGAGATCCCTTCACTGGTTGCCAGTAAAAGACAGAATTGCTTTTAAAGCACTCTGTCTGACGCATAAGTGCATCCATGGGAAGGCACCCCCAATATCTATGCGAAAAAATAAAGGCTCACAACTCCAATCGCGTTTTGCGATCCACCAATCAAAATCTGCTCCAGATACCCAAAGCCAGACAGATACAAGTCCAAAGGAGAAAGAAGATTTGCGCTCCAAGGTCCCAGACTACAGAACACTTTACCAACCAACATTCGGTTGAAGGAGAACCACATGGCCTTCAGAAGAAAGATCAAAACTCATCTCTTTTCATATCAAAAGAGACAGGAACAACGAGCGCCCAGAAGCGAGTTTGCATGTGCTGCGCTATATAAGTTCTTCACTCACTCACTTATACTTTTCTATGGGAGATACTTTGGTCATCAGCTGTTAATTGGTTTTCAGAGCAGGCAGTAGGCTACTTATTTTTTTATTTATTATAATTTTTGTCAGGTCAGGTCAGTGGATGGCGTGATTGATGATGGATTTACGTGGGACACTATTTTTTATTTTTTTTAATAAAGGTTTTGTCAAAAACTGTCTCTTGTGTTTATTACTTTTTGCTACTTTTTTGGTGAATGGGTAGTGGTACAATGTACCCGAGACTCATTGACATCTGGGAGGAACCAGGATCTGGGGGCCATCTA
Source organism: Rana kukunoris (assembly GCA_029574335.1). Taxonomy (NCBI): domain Eukaryota; kingdom Metazoa; phylum Chordata; class Amphibia; order Anura; family Ranidae; genus Rana; species Rana kukunoris. The sequence continues at coordinate 133,860,232 of CM056055.1, forward strand.
GCCCTCTTATTAAAGGGGCTTCCAGATTCTGATAACATCAACATGGGGACAAGGTGTTTTGGGGTGGGGAGTGAGGGCATGTGTCCTGGTATGGTTCAGGAAGGGTGCACTCTCTCATCCCCCCTTTCCTGACCTGCCAGGCTGCATGCCTAGATAATTGTCTGGTATGGCTATTGGGGGGAGAGGGGGACCCTAAGGGCCTATTATGTATTGTGAGGTACCTTTGGAGGGCAATTTAAACTGTTCTAATTTTTCTTTGTAAATGTAACTTTTGCAGTAGCACATCCTAAAGCAAGAATGAAAAAAAGTGTGTAGAGTCCCCCAAAATGCATACCAGACCCTTTGGAATTGGTTTACTAAAACTGGAGTGTACAAAATCAGGTGCAGTTCTGCACAGAAACAAATCAGCTTCCAGGTTTTGTTTGTCAAAGCTTAATTGAACAAGTTGAAGTTAGAAGCTTATTGGCTAATATACACAGCTGCACCAGATTTTGCACTCTGTAGTTTTAGTAAATCAATCCCCTTGATTTTCATTTCAAAGGGGCTACCTCATGCAACAAATTACTCAAATTTATGTATAGTTTTTATTTTATTTATGCTATTTAATATATACTTTTTTGCCTTAGATAATGTATGTAGGTATTAGATAATACCACATCAATTGTTTTTGTTTGCTTGCAATACATCATACTTCTAAGTAACCCCTTTGTTAGTGGGTGGGTGCATGCATGACTAAATAGTGGTGTGGAATAAGTCCACGGAAGAAAGCATCCAGCATGCTGATTGAAAATCCAGATAATAAAATGTACTAAAGCCCCATATCAGCAGAGCAGGTACTCAGATGTTTTGGGGGACAATGCAGCCCTTCTTTTCAAAGTGACAAGTAAAAGCAATCATGTAAATATAGTACAAACAAGTGGGTTATGAGTGGGTTATTTCACAAATGAATGATTCTCATTTTCTGGAGTGGTGACTATACCACTCAGGGACCAGAAGTTCACTATGCACATGCTCAGATGCCAACTTCCTGTAAATTCTGTGTAAGCAGATCTAGCATTATTTTTGAAGGGGCAGTAAGTGGCTTAAATATATGTAATAAAGTGCAAATACAAAAAATAAAAAATAAACAATGAGCATGGAAAAAGTACAATTAATTTAATGATTAGTGTCACAAACTACGGTGAATGGAAGTGAACCAAAACTGCGGTTAATGAAAGATTTCAATGTACCTCTCTATATTATGTGAAATATCAGTATTGGACCCCAGACGTCACTCCAATCAAAGAACAGGAGTTTGGGGATTCTCTACATCATATCACTTTAACATATAGGAATGCGTTGAGCTACTAAGGGAGGAGGTATTACAACATGCCACCAAGCCCTAGCGTTGAAAGATTACGATAAACGTGAATGAGTACAACTACATTAAAGGTTCCAATGCACTTCTCTATGCAAGTGATTATCAGTACGAGACCCCAGGCATCACTCCAATCAACGAACAGGAGTTTGGGGGTTCTCTAGATCATATCACTAGAGTGATCATGTTCAGCATTTTGGGCTGGAAGCCCGTATACAAATAACAACGAATGTCAAGCATGTAGCATTTGAAAATACTGTATGCAAGTAGCATTAACTTGTGAGAGGCAATTTCAGTTTAAATGCCTTAAAAGTGTATGTCCCTTTAAGATAGTCCACATCTGTTACATGAAGGCACCATTAGTCATCCCAAGAAGCATTGTAGTAATTACTAGAGCCAGGTTCAAATACAGTACTTAATAAAGCTATATATAATTGGGGTATTTGTACAGTAACAAATGTGATGTAGTAATGGTACTTATCCGTTTGCAGCGATGAGTGTTTTCCAGTAAGCAGGTATCGCAGCAGCCTTGGGATTCTGCAGTGCAGGGTCTCCTGGTGGGGGATATCTTAGGGTGTCCCGAGCCACAGCAGTTAGATGGGCACTGTGGAAGCAGGCAGTAGATAAGCAAGAGGTAGCATGGATCTGGGTGGTGCTGCTACTCAGTTCAGGGGATATGCCAGTAGCTTGTATGTTTAAAAGCAGCCAAGCCAGCTACGGCTGACAATAATAGTACAGCGTGTACTATGCACGCTGTCCTGTTTATAGAAGGGAGGCAGGTGTAGGGTATGAGCACTAATTTGTGGCGCACTTCCGTGTTCCACGGTGGAACGCACATGGCGCCGGGCGATGACATCATCACGCGAGCGCCGTGTTACAATTAGATATGAGCCATTTGTATGTTAAAAAACATTTGGAGTGCTTAACAGCTAGAAATATTGTATAGCATCACTGTATATAATGTAAGCACATTTACTGGGAAACTATGTTAGAGAACTAGAAGGGGAAGCTTTATTGTGAACAAAAAAAAAAAAATACAATTTGCTAAGTCAGAGTCAAGAGCCAGAAATATTGCCCTGACACACGGCAGATAATATAACAATTTTTATTAGGCTGCTGTAGAAGGGAGAGACTAGGAGAGTTTAATAGTGAAATTAACACTTTGGGGTGGGGGACTTTTTTTTCTGAAACTTAAGACAGAAAAATAGTACATACAGTACCGTATTTATTGGCGTATAACACGCACAGGCGTATAACACTAACTTTAAGAGGGACATTTCAGGAAAAAAACTTTCTACAGCCCCCTGCGTATAACACGCAGGCACAGTTTACCCTCTATTTTCAGGGTATAAAATTGGTAATAAAACAGTAATTCTGCCCCCTGGCACAGGTAAATCTAGCCTCTGATGCAGCTAGCCTCTGTTCCAGCAAAACTGGTTAGACAGTTTTCTCTGACCTAGATCCCCCTCCTCCTGCCTGTTAACCTTATTAATATGGACTGATACATACAATGCTCTGAAAAATATTTCCCCCATTTCTGATATTTTTTTTGCATATTTGTCAAACTTAAATGACGCAGTTCACCAAACAAATGTTATTATTACACAAAGATAACCTGAGTAAATACATAATGCCGTTTTTAAAAGCTGGTTTAATTTATTAAGACAAAAAGCTGTCCAAACCTGCCTGGCTTTTTGTGAAAAATGAATTTCCACCAAAACTTAATAATTGGTTGTCCCACTCTTGGCTGCAATCAAGCATTTGTGATAACTTGCAATTAGTCTTTCACATTGCTGTGGAGTAGGGATGAGCTTCATGTTTGACGCGAACACATTGGACGTGTGCTTTTATATACCACCTGAGCGCAGTTAGTGTCACTGTACGTGTGCTTTTATATACCACCTGAGCGCAGTTAGTGTCACTGTACGTGTGCTTTTATATACCACCTGAGCGCAGTTAGTGTCACTGTACGTGTGCTTTTATATACCACCTGAGCGCAGTTAGTGTCACTGTACGTGTGCTTTTATATACCACCTGAGAGCAGTTAGTGTCACTGTACGTGTGCTTTTATATACCACCTGAGCGCAGTTAGTGTCACTGGACGTGTGCTGTTATATACCACCTGAGAGCATAAATATGTCTGGAAGGACAACAAAGAGAGGCAGAGAGTCACGAGGGCAAGCAGGCTCTGCATGTAGAGGTAACGCTGGTAGTGTATGTGGTGCATCGTCTTCAGCACGTGGCCGTGGCCGTGGCCGCTCGTCCTTCTTTTCAGGAGCTGGCCGTGTTGAGCCTCAACATGCAGAGAAATTAGTAGAGTGGATGACCAAGCCATCCTCATCCTCCTCATCCTCTCTCACACAGACTGATCAAAGTTCATCTGGCAAAGCAGCTGCCAAGGCGTCCTCTTCCCTCTGCACAATGGCTTCACACAATACTTCCCTAGTACCACCATGTCCTCCTGATGAGTCCCCCGAACTGTTTCAACACAGTGTTGGGTACATGCTGCAGGAAGATGCGCAGCGTTTTGAAGACTCCGATGACGGAACACTGATAGAGGAAGGCATTGATGTGAGCCCAGGGAGAGGGGGTGTCCGAGAGGGACAGCAATATGTCAGTGATGATGTTCCCCCAGCTGGAGCATACTGCCAGGTTGTTGACAGTGATAAGGAGGGAGGGGATGATGAGGTGACTGACTCTACCTGGGTGCCTGATAGGAGAGAGGAGGAGGAGGAGGACGAGGCACAGGCACATCTCCAAAGAGGCAGGATGCCCTCCAGGGGTCAGCTTAAGGTCACACCCACTGCATTACAGCACACATCTACGGCGCTTGTGCATGGCGCTGCTGTGTCTGACCGGTACAGCAAAAGTTCTTTGGTGTGGGCCTTTTTTGAAACATGTCCACAAGATCGTACCTTTGCTATTTGCAACTTATGTCGCAAGTGTATCTCGCGTGGCCAAAACATCAACCGCCTGGGTACCACATGCTTGTCCAGACATATGTCGACCTGCCATGCAGCTCGTTGGCAAGCACACCAGAAAGACCCACACCAAAGACAAAAGCATACCCCCCTTGCCCTTCTGGGACCTCCAACTCCAGTAGACCCCCAGTCCTCTCTGAAGCCTGCAGTGAAGGTGTAGAAATAGGTGTGTCACAAGCTAGTAGTAGCGATCAATCTACTGATAGTACCAGGCACATTTTCCTGCCCCAGCTGCTGCAGCGCCGAAAGAAGTACAATCCCAGCCATCCACATGCCCAGCAGTTGAATGCTAGCTTAGCAAAATTGCTAGCACTTCAACTGCTACCTTTTCAGTTGGTAGATTCTGCCCCCTTCCGTGAGTTTGTGCAATGTGCAGTACCTCAGTGGCAAGTACCAAAACGCCACTTTTTCTCACGGAAGGCTATTCCGGCTCTCTACCGGCATGTGGAAGGCAATGTCCATGCCTCGCTGGACAGGGCGGTCAGTGGTAAGGTGCATATTACCGCTGACTCATGGTCCAGCAGGCATGGACAGGGATGTTACTTGTCTTTTACGGCACATTGGGTGACTCTGCTGGCAGCTGGGAAGGACGCAGGGCAAGGTCCAGTAGTTTTGGAGGTTGTTCCGCCACCACGCCTCCAAAACAATACTACTGCTTGTGACACACCTCTTTCCTCCACCCCCTCCTTAGGGGCGCCTAATAACAATTTTTGATGCAATACTTTGCACGTTGCTCCTTGTTGCGCTCCAATTGGGGTTATTGTGAGGGGTTGCAGTGTTGTGTTGTGCCCAAGGCCCAATTTTTCTGCCCCTGTTTTAACAGGGGCGCCTAATAACAATTTTTGATGCAATACTTTGCACGTGGCTCCTTGTTGCACTCCAATTGGAGTTATTGTAAGGGGTTGCAGTTGTTGTGTTGTGACCAAGGCCCAATTTTTCTGCCCCTGTTTTAACAGGGGCGCCTAATAACAATTTTTGATGCAATAATTTGCACGTGGCTCCTTGTTGCGCTCCAATTGGAGTTATTGGGAGGGGTTGCAAGTGTTGTGTTGTGCCCAAGGCAACATTTTTCAGCCCCTGTTTAACACGTAGTATAGACAGAAATCTCGACTCAAAGCCCAGCTTAGTCAGAACATACAAGAGGTATTCCCACGACAGGGAGCCAAAAGCTTTGTGCATGTCCAAAGACAGCAACATCCCCCTCCTGGGCCCTCCATTATTCCAGTCTGAATGTATCGCTGAAATGGCATCTATGACTCTCCTAGTCTGATCCAAAGCTTGGCGTCCAGGGACAAACCCTGCCTGATCTGGGTGAACATACTGCGCGAGAAACTAATTAAGCCTAGCTGCCAAAACTTTGGTCATGATTTTGAGGTCGGTGTTTATCAACGAAATAGGGCGATAATTCGCGCAAAGCCCGTGAACTTTCCGGTTTCGGGATAACATGGATATAGGCCCTGTTCTCCTGAGCCGGGAGACAAATGCCCCTCCGAATTGCATTAAAAAACGTGCAGAGGTGTGGGGTTAAGATCTCTTGGTATTTATGATAATATTGGCCAGGGAACCCATCCGGGTCCGGAGCTTTAGATGGATTCTAACCTTTTATAGCCTGTCCAACCTCTGCCTCCGTAAATTCCATATCCATGAGATCCGAATGGTCCTTAGCCAGCGTGGGCAGGGGAATGTCGCTAAAAAATTCATCCATTTTAGACTCATTACTCTGCTCTGGGCTACTGTATAGTGTAGAGTAGAATTTAGTGAAATCACCTACAATGGATTCTGGGTTTTGGGTCGAACGACCATTGTTTAATCTGAGTTTAGGTAGGGCTGGTGTATTGGGATGAGGGGTTAATTTTCTTGCTAATAGAGTGGTAGGCTTGTCCCCCAACGTGTAATATCTATGACGTGACCATCGTAGTCGTTTTTCAGCTTGTGTGGTGAGGTTTAAATTCAATGACAACCTGGCCGAGTCAATTTTGTGTCTAATGTCAATCTGCGGTGAAGCCCTTTGCTCCGCTAGGAGTGCAGCCAATTCAGTCTCCAGTTGTATAATCATATGTTCACGGGTTCCCTTTAAGGTTTCTGCTACCTGTATGAATTTACCACGAATGGTGGCCTTTTGCGCCGCCCAGTTGATAATAAAGGATGTGGCTGATGGCGAATTTTCACGAAAAAACGTGCGCAACTTCTTCTCTATCTCCGTCAGTATGGTTAGATCATTTAACAAAGACACATTAAGACGCCACGGGGATGGACATGGTTTCTTTCAAAGGTCCAAGAGGGATAACTGTACCAGAGCATGAGAATTCATGGTTCTATCAATTAGTCGCCCAGGTACTGAAACTGCAAAGCAGCCCCAGACCATCACGTTACCACCACCATGATTGATTGTTGACATGGTGTTCTTGTTATGAAATGCTGAGAGAGGGGAGTTTTGGGACTTTGAATGAGGCACAATAAATGTACCTCCATCCCGGGTTCAAGTAAATAGGCAAGGAATGTGGGACTTTGAATGAGGCAATTGACTTGTGGAGGTAGAGTGGTTGGTAAACATTATTTATTTGTAACAATGGTATGGAACAAGTACACAATTATTTTCATAAATATATATATATATATATATATATATATATATATATATATATATACAGGGAGTGCAGAATTATTAGGCAAGTTGTATTTTTGAGGATTCATTTTATTATTGAACAACAACCATGTTCTCAATGAACCCAAAAAACTCATTAATATCAAAGCTGAATATTTTTGGAAGTAGTTTTCAGTTTGTTTTTAGTTTTAGCTATTTTAGGGGGATATCTGTGTGTGCAGGTGACTATTACTGTGCATAATTATTAGGCAACTTAACAAAAAACAAATATATACCCATTTCAATTATTTATTTTTACCAGTGAAACCAATATAACATCTCAACATTCACAAATATACATTTCTGACATTCAAAAACAAAACAAAAACAAATCAGTGACCAATATAGCCACCTTTCTTTGCAAGGACACTCATGCAGCCTGCCATCCATGGATTCTGTCAGTGTTTTGATCTGTTCACCATCAACATTGCGTGCAGCAGCAACCACAGCCTCCCAGACACTGTTCAGAGAGGTGTACTGTTTTCCCTCCTTGTAAATCTCACATTTGATGATGGACCACAGGTTCTCAATGGGGTTCAGATCAGGTGAACAAGGAGGCCATGTCATTAGTTTTTCTTCTTTTATACCCTTTCTTGCCAGGCACGCTGTGGAGTACTTGGACTCGTGTGATGGAGCATTGTCCTGCATGAAAATCATGTTTTTCTTGAAGGATGCAGACTTCTTCCTGTACCACTGCTTGAAGAAGGGGTCTTCCAGAAACTGGCAGTAGGACTAGGAGTTGAGCTTGACTCCATCCTCAACCCGAAAAGGCCCCACAAGCTCATCTTTGATGATACCAGCCCAAACCAGTACTCCACCTCCACCTTGCTGACGTCTGAGTCGGACTGGAGCTCTCTGCCCTTTACCAATCCAGCCACGGGCCCATCCATCTGGCCCATCAAGACTCACTCTCATTTCATCAGTCCATAAAACCTTAGAAAAATCAGTCTTGAGATATTTCTTGGCCCAGTCTTGACGTTTCAGCTTGTGTGTCTTGTTCAGTGGTGGTCGTCTTTCTTACCTTGGCCATGTCTCTGAGTATTGCACACCTTGTGCTTTTGGGCACTCCAGTGATGTTGCAGCTCTGAAATATGGCCAAACTGGTGGCAAGTGGCATCTTGGCAGCTGCACGCTTGACTTTTCTCAGTTCATGGGCAGTTATTTTGCGCCTTGGTTTTTCCACACGCTTCTTGCGACCCTGTTGACTATTTTGAATGAAACGCTTGATTGTTCGATGATCACGCTTCAGAAGCTTTGCAATTTTAAGAGTGCTGCATCCCTCTGCAAGATATCTCACTATTTTTGACTTTTCTGAGGCTGGCAAGTCCTTCTTTTGACCCATTTTGCCAAAGGAAAGGAAGTTGCCTAATAATTATGCACACCTGATATAGGGTGTTGATGTCATTAGACCACACTACTTCTCATTACAGAAATGTACATCACCTAATATGCTTAATTGGTAGTAGGCTTTCGAGCCTATACAGCTTGGAGTAAGACAACATGCATAAAGAGGATGATGTGGTCAAAATACTCATTTGCCTAATAATTCTGCACTCCCTGTATACACATGCACACATGGCATGGACATAATAGATACATGTATGTCAGCTTGGCAGCACATGAGAGAAAAAAAATATTTGAAAAGTGAAAAAACAAGAACAGAACATGAAACACCAACGTCATGCACAATGTCGAATGATACGTTATGCATGACATTGGTTGGGGATATATATAAAAAACACTCATTAAAAACATATATTTTTATATAAAAGAAACATTTCCTCAAAGACTCATCATGTTTTTTCACTTTTCAATTTTTTTTCACTTTCTTTATAAGGCAGCACACAAACCAAATATACACACACATGCACACTTATGTTTGCAATTAGCAGGAAGTTTTATTTTTATCTAACCATTACATAAACTAGACTAACATTAGAAGTTGTAAGTCTAACATGTGAGAGTTAAGGCCCATACACAATCTGACTTTTTTTTTTTTTAAGTTGTTTTTATTAAGGTATTTTTAAAGTCGTGAGTTACAAAACAAGGCCATAGGGGCATACCCCGGCCGAACATTGCACGTGGCAACGTGCACAAAAAAGAACAGAGATAAAAAATAAATAAAAAAATAAAAAAACAAGAAAACACAACAAAAACAACAGAACAATAGTCTTCACACCATTACACTAGGCATACCTAACTACACACTGCCTAGACACCTCTCAGATTGCACATGTCAGGAATATACTAGGAGCTATTGCACCTTGTCAAGCCTCCTTCCATTCCGCAGTAATTGGGTTAGTGGCTGCAGGGGCCCTTGGGAGTATTTACAAATGTCACCTCCTCGATACGTTGTCTCCCCTAACTAGCTCAGAATTTGGGTCTCAACACGGAGTGTTACAAGTAGGTACCGGCGGAGTTCACCTGAGCAATTATTCCCCAGGGGGCCGGTCGTCTGTTGTGGATTCTGAGTCTATCCACAGATGCCAGACTTTTTTGTACTTTTTAGGGCATCCTCGGGACAGATACGTCGCCTTGTAAAGGGGCACAGTTGCATTGACCAACCGCTTCCATGTAGTCAAAGTGGGGGGGGTAGTGGACTTCCACCTCAGGACTATGGCTTTCCTTGCATAGAAAAGAAGGATACCTATGAGAGTGCGTGTGGCCTTAGCAAGTGCCAATTGCTCCACCAGGCCGAGGATGCAGACACTAACTGTTAGGGGAATAGGGATGGTGGTTAGGCCGTGAATAAATTGAGTCACTTCCCTCCAGTAGTCTATAATTTGGGGGCAATCCCAAAATATGTGCGCAAAATCTGCTGGGGTACCAGAGCATCTCCAGCAGCTGGCCGACAGGGTTGGGTAAATGCCATGCAGGCGCTGGGGCGTGTAGTAGATCCTATGGAGGATCTTGAATTGGATCAATTTGTCCCTAGTAGCAACCAGCTGCTGGAATGGATAGTCCCACATATCTTCCCAATCCTCACCATCCAGCTCTCCCGCCTCCGCCCGCCACATATCGCGGAGACCATCCAGTCCCACCTGAATAGATGGCAGGAGTGCGCGATAAATTTGGGATAATGGCTTGGAGAGATCAACCTTAACCAGGAGAACCTCCAAGTCATCGGGGTCCAGCCGAAGGCGGAGTGATCTAAACTGTGAATCAAAGGCGTGGCGGAGCTGCAGGAATCTGAAGAAGAAGGAGTTCGGAAGTTGGAATTTATTTTTAAGCCTATCAAATGTAAACAGACCCAGCTCGTCGCATATATCCCTCAGATACCTGATGCCTCTACCAGCCCACAGTCCCGGATCCTGCAGAGAGTGAAATTCCTGTAGCCTTGGGTTACACCAGAGTGGCGTATTGGGGGACCATCTGGCCTTTGCCAAATTAGGTTTGATCACTACCACGTACCATGCTTTGATAACCGCTTTCATAGCCGTTGTCAGAATCACAGGCGAACCCCCCAAACCCCTATAAAGGGCATTGCGAAGGGCCTCAAAGGACCCCAAGTGGGCTGCCTCCAGAACGACTGACGCATTGGTATCATCCGATACAAGCCAGTTGTGTGCATGGGTGAGCATTGCTGCCAAGTAGTATGTGTGAAAGTCAGGGCAGGCAAGTCCCCCCTGCGTCCATGGCCTGCGCAGAGTCTTCTTACTGAATCTGGCCGGTCGCGATTGCTACAAGTAGGAGGCCACTGAGGAGTCTAGCTGCTGGAAGAAAGATTTCGGGATCCAGACCGGAGAATGCCGTAGGATATACAACAGGACCGGTAGGAGCTTCATTTTAATTAAGTTAATTCTCCCTATAAGAGATAATGGGAGGTTCGACCAGGCCTTTAATCTTGATCTACACCACTGCAGCGCCGGGGACAAATTAAGCTTAAGAAAGTCCTGGGTATTAGAAGAAATGTTAATCCCTAAGTATCTAATAGAATCAGCCCACTGCAGGGGTGAAGCAGGGTCGCTTAATCTCCCCGGCTCAGGGTCTATGGGCAGTACGAGCGATTTGTTCCAGTTGGTTCGGAGGCCAGAAAGGGACGCAAAACTATCCAGGAGCCGAAGTGCCCCGGCTAGCGAGGGACCAGGGTCCCTGAGGAAGAGGATTAAATCATCCGCGTACAATGCCAGTTTCTCGACCACTGAACCAACCCGTATGCCGGATACCTCGCTCGACCTCCGCAAGGCCTCAGCCAGGGGCTCCATAACCAGGGCAAACAACGCCGGGGACAAAGGAGACCCCTGCCTCGTCCCCCTCCTAATCAGGAAGGAGGGCGAGAGCCTGCCATTCAACTTGATACGAGCCGTAGGGGCCTTGTAAAGTAAACCGATCCATTTCCGGAAAGTAGGGCCAAAGCCAAAACTCTCCAGAACCTGCATCATGTAAGACCATCTAACTGTATTGAAAGCTTTTTCGATATCAAGGCTAACCAGAACCCGGGAGGCATTTTCCTCAGATGGGAGCTGGAGATGGGTAAAGACACGTCTGAGGTTAATGTCCGTGGATTTACCGGGCATGAAGCCGGTCTGGTCTATATTGACTAGGGACGGTAGGACCTTCATGATTCTGTTGGCTAGTACTTTAGTGAGTATTTTGAGGTCGTAGTTCAGCAACAAAATGGGTCTATAGGAGGAGCAGCAATTGGGATCTTTCCCTGGTTTGGGCAACAACACTATATGGGCCTGATACATACTGTCCGGTAGTCTATCAGAGTCGAGGCAGTCTGCAAACAACTGAGTTAGTTTAGGGACCAATAGGGCAGCATGTGTTTTGTACCAGTCCCCGGGTAGACCATCAGGACCAGGAGACTTGTTGTTAGGCAAGGAGTAAATTCTATTTCTATTTCTATTTCGTGACGTGATAGGGGTTTGTCTAGCTCCACCATGTCCTCCTCAGAAAGGAGAGGTAAGGTGATTCCCCCCAGCTCCTCCAACCCAGCGCCAGCCGAGCCAGAGAAAGGGTCATCGTAGAGGTTGCTGTAGAAGAGATGAAATTCATTCAATATACCTTCGGGGTCAGTAACTGGGACACCAGTGGAAGACTGGATTCTGGGGATTACTGTCTGAAGCGTGGGCTCTGCCACCAAGTTGGCCAGGAGCTTGCCATTCTTATCCCCTGACTCGAAAAGCTTGGCGGCCAGCTGTCTCGTATCAGAGTGTACCAGCGATACGTAGTGAAGCTTCAACTCCCTCCTCGCCTGAGCCAGGTTAGAATAATTCTCGGGTGTGGGATGTCCCGAAAAGAGTTCCAACGCCTCCCCCTCATTCTGCTCCAATTGGGTGGTCCGGGCCGCAAACCCAGCCCGCACCGTTTTAATAGAGGAGATATATTCACCTCGAGCATGAGCCTTGCCCGCCTCCCAGACCACCCCAAGGGAAGCAGATCCCTCGTTCGTCGCCCAGTATTCTGCCAGCCTGGGCTCAACCAATTCTTGAACTTGAGGATTATCTATCCAGTGGGACCCCAGCCTCCAACATCCCGGCTCGCGGGAGGTACCCAGAGTCAGGCCCAGCTCCAGCGGCGAATGGTCCGAAAGACCGGCTGGGAGATAGGAAACCACCCCGACACGAGACAATGCAGAAACCGACCCAAACATTAAATCAATGCGAGACCCAGATCTATGTGTCGCTGAGACGCACGAGTACGTCCTATTCTCCGGATGCTTCCACCGCCAGATCTCCTGGAGGCCAAAAGCATCCGCCCAGAAGGGCCAAGTTAGAGGAGGCAGGTCTAAGGGGGTTAGTAGTATCCAAGGTGTGATCTAGGATGGCGTTAAAGTCTCCTCCCACTATAATGTTTTGAACCTGTAGGGGAGCTATTTTTGTAAGGACAGTGTACAGGATAGCTGGATCAAACGGGGGAGGGACATACACATTGATTATTGCCCAGCGTTGTGCATATAGTTCAACAATGAGGATGAGGTATCTACCCCCTGGATCAATGAAGACCTGCTCGACTGAGTAGGGGAGCGACTTATTTAGCAGAATAGTCACGCCCCTGGCGTAGGAGGAATAAGTGGCATGAAATCCCTGCTTAACCCATGCCCGTTTGAGTGCTAGGATCTTACTGCCTGTCAGGTGAGTTTCTTGGAGGAACAAAATATGAGGTTTATGAGACTGCAAATATTTAAACAATAGTGACCGTTTTATCTTGTCATTCAGACCCCTAATGTTCCAAGATATCAACTTTAACTCTACACCCATTTATAATAGCAAAGCAAAGTAACAGTAGGAGCAGTACAAGGCAATACACATACATGTCCTTACCGAGGGCCCTTTGTAGAAGTGGGCCAAGCGATGCATTCTTCCATGGAGTCCGGAAAGAAAAGAGGTGATCGGAAGAGACAAGCAGAGTGAAGACTACATAGTTCAACAAGGTACATGGTGTGGAACCGGAGCAGGTGTGAAAACCAACCGAAAATACATATAACTCCCTACCGCCTGGCATAACCCCAACTATCACCAAGGCAGTTCTTACCCTAAACTTACTAACAGGTAATGCCTACTGAAGGCTCAAAGTTCCCGGGTCAGCCCCAGCGTGAGTTCAACCTGTATCAATAGGCAATGGGTGGAGGTTGTATCCTTCCACAATGTGGGGGACCGTAAAGTCCGTGACTGTGGTCCGGGATGGTAAAATCTTCCCTCCAGGGTACTTGAATACTTCAGCCAAAGTCAGGGAACGAACACTGGAACCTCCACTCCTAGAAAGAGAAACAAAACAAAACTGGGAGGGGGGGGTCGAGTACTGTCCGCATACAGAGGTACTTCTGGGTGTAGCTCCGGCCTCATAGAAGGAATAAGTTCGGACGTAGCAAACTAGGATGTAAAAAAAAAAAAAAAAAAAAACAACACGCTTGGATCCAGCAGAGTAGTGGAGAAGTTCCTCAGTGCAGGGTGGTCAGCCAGACATCAGCATCCGATGGGGTATCAAAGAAGCGGACTGATCCGCCGTGTTGGACACGCAGGCGGCTAGGATAGAGCATGCTGTATTTAATGTCCTTTTCCCTAAGACGCCTGCGGACGTCAGTAAAGGTCTTTCTCTTCCTCTGTAGTTCGGCCGAGAAGTCCGGAAAAAGAAGAACTGAGGTGTTGCCATATTTGAGAATGGAGTATTTGCGGGCTTCAGAGAGAATCTTATCTCTGTCTCGGAAGTTAAGGAAGCGGACCAAGCAAGGCCTGGGGATATTTCCGGGAATGGCTCGGCCCGTGGGCACCCGATGGGCCCTCTCGACCACATAAGTAGGAGGAACATCAGTAAAGCCCAGGAGGTTCTTAAAAAACTCCTCTGCGAACACCGCTGGATGGTCCCCCTCTTCTCCCTCAGGCAGACCCAGGACTCTGACGTTGTTGCGCCGCAGCCTGTTCTCGGCATCATCCGATTTCGCGACAAGAGACTGAACTGTGCGTTGGAGCTCGGTAATGGAGGCGGCATGAGCAGCCGTGAGGTCTTCGGTAGCCGACACTCTGGATTCAGTTTCGGACATTCTCCCTCTTATCTTATCCAGGTCATTTCGTATGAAGTTGCACTCCTCAGCGAGGTGATCAATGCGCACCAGCAGCAAAGTCCTGCTCCGCTCGATTGCAGCCAGGATAGTAGCCGTGCTGTCCTGGGACGGCAGGGGCATTCCCTCTGTCGCCGGGGCCTCATTGGAATCCATTTCCAGATCGGCCAGCAGAGCCCGTATACGCCCAACTAGGGTGGGGTTCGTTTGCGGAGAAGAGGGCGACGACACCTGCAGTAACGTGTTGGGCTTGACGGTTCTGGAGTTCCCCTTTCCTCTTTTGGGGGGGGACATTTGATGGGATGCAGAAGGGACACCAGCGGAGGATGGATGGCCGTGTCCAGAGGAGCAGCAGGAGGCTTATCCAAGCTGGCCGCAGCAAGCCACACCACAGGAGATCACCAGGCACAGGGCACTCAGCAGCAGGCAGGTTAACGGGTGGACAAGTCCTGAGGTGTGAGGAGGGAGGGGGGCCCAGGATAGAGGAGTAGAAGCATGCGCTTGGTAGCTGTAGGCTCCTTGATGGTACCCTTGGTAGTTCCTGACAGCACACCAGGCCTCAGCAGTGTTGGCCAGTTGTAGAGGATCTGGGGACCGGCAGTTCAGCTGATCCCTGCAGCAGCCTCCACGCACGGGATAGCAGTATAGGAAAGTGGGGTGCTCCGCAAGGCCTCGCCAAGCCGCACTGAGCCGGATCGTTTCACGGCCGCAGCAGACACCCCCAATTGTCAGACAGGCCTCCGGACATGAGTAGGCAGATGGATGGGCACACAGGAGGTGATGGACGGCTCTCCCTACCTCCAGACAGGCCGAAACACACAGCAGCAAGATGGCGGCGGCCGCGGGAGGACAGGGACGATCCGGGCGGACGACCACCGACACACCAGGCCGCAGCAGTCCAAGCAGTGGTGGCCAGACGGATGGGCAGGCACAGCGCTCCGGGGACCCGAATTTCGGCCGCCTCCCGCGGGACGGCAGCGCAGGAAAAGTCGGCGCTTCACAGGCCTGACTAGGCCGCAGTGAGCTGGATCGTTCAGTGGCTGCAGCGGATTCTTTCAACAGCCAGTCTGGCCTCCGGGGCCCCGGTAGTCAGGCGGGTGGACGCGCTGGATAAGGTGGATGGCTCTTCTTACCCCCAGAGGCCCAGGAGATGCCCGGCGGCAAGATGGCGGCGGCCACGGGAGGACGGAGCCGAGCTGGGCAGATGATCACCAGCGGATTCGCCACAAAATGCTGGTCCAGGGCACTGCAGGGGACCAAGGGAGACTGGCTGGCAGCGAAGATGGCCTGTTCCAAACAAACAGGAGCAAGGATGGCTACGGATTCAGGTAGGATTGCCGGAGCTCCCCAGAAACACGTCCGCCTCTGTTCACATCAGGACACGCCCACCCACAATCTGACTTTTTGACAAAAAAAAAAATTCTAAATGACCAGGTTTTTCAGAAAATCCGACCGTGTGTACCCTCTACCCTCTTTTTCAGTCTTCATCGGACAAATGTTTGCTCTCCAAAGTACAAACACACATGTTTAGAACCAATGCAAAAGATTAACCAGCAATAGCTGAAGTTGCCCAAACGGTGTCACTAAAGAGCAGAAAAAACACGTAGTACGTCAATTACATCACTATGTTCAAGTTTGTTGGCTGAAAAAGTCCTGCCGTGTGTATGCATACCAAGTTCACGGCCAACGCCCTTTGAACAAAAATCCACAGAAAAGTTTGTTTGAAGTCCGATCGTGTGTATGAGGCTTAAGAAGTAACTAGAAGAAGACAAAAGCCTGAGGCTCACAAACAATGAACACATGGTCAGACTGGTCAAAAACACAATTTGGAGACCATGCCCACAAAAAACTTGTGTTTGAGGGCCTTAATGCAAAACTATACCAGCAAACACACAAAGCAATGATCCAACCACAGCCTTAGTGTGGGTCAGGAATTATGCACACCCCCCTTAAAAAAAAAAAAATATATATATATATATATATATATATATATATATACAGTATATTTTTTATATATATATATATATATATATATATATATATATATATATATATATATATATATATATATATATATTTGTAAACCAATATAAGCACTGCAAACAAAGATTATGGCCTCTTCTCAGGCCAAACAACCACCACAACTGCAGGCCTTTATATAACCTAGCTAGGATTGCTAGCACACCTCCACCTACCCAGTGAAGGACACATGCACCAGTGTACCCAACCATTGATTTTGTCTTTTCATGTATGCCTCAAGTGCTCACACCTGTTCATCAGGAACACACACTCCTCAAAATGAAAAAATGCATTGGCATATATATCTGTGCAGGGTAAACCTAAAAATAACAAAGGCTCTGGCCATGATCAGTGATACCAAAAATCTACAAATTAAACTTGTACATTGTTGGGCATGTGGAGGGTGAGCTGCTTCACACAAATTGTTGACAAAGTACGTTCTTTATTCATCATCAGCATACAACATTAAAATATGTGTGCAGGATCACACTAGACTTATACATCCATATCTGCCACAAAACACACAGTTACAGATTTGGTGCAAACTCACACTCACTTGATTTATAATGTAATTTCTTGGGCTTCCATTATGTGAAACCCATCATAAATGTAATCACTGGTGAAAAAAAAATTAAAACCACAACACACAAATCTCTGGCTAGTGGCATATTTGGGATTCAAACCATTGACCCGTGTGGTTTCTGCAGAGGCGGCTCTCTAATTAGGCAAAAAAGGCGGCCGCCTAAGGCCTCGCGCATCCAGGGGCCTAGCGGCCGCCTAATTTGCCTTACGTGTGCGGGAGAATAGGAGGGAATGTCCCCGTCAGTGTCCCCAAGCTGGCAGAGTGAGCGGGCCGGACTGGTTAAAGGATCGCGGCCATCGCGCTGTCTAATTGCAGAGGCATGGAGGCGGAGCTGCTGCCACTGCTGTAACCGCCAGGAGGGACAGGGCAGGGAGCTTTCTGATGCCTCGGTTAAACATCGCTTGCTCCGCTGCAGACAAGCGTGACTAACACCCGCTTGCCGCGGATACCTTGTTACACAGTATCTGCAGCAGAGCGGTGCGGGTATGTAGTCACTTCCCTGTCAGGTGGATCAAGCTTCCTCCCAGTTCCGCCCGCGTGATGTCATCCACAGGCCGGGAGGAAAGAAGGAGAGTGCTGGTGCCAACTTGCAAATTCCTGCGAGGAGCCAGTGAATCCTCGTGCACTGTGAAAGTAAGTTTGCAGAGGCTAAAACCCCATATTACCTGCCTGAAGTTATTACCTCTTGGGGAGGGGGGGTTAATTTACAATGGTACAGTGTATACAGTGTATTTGTAATATTCAGCATTGAGGGGGTTAATGTAGTGCAACTGATGCATAGGTGACCAGTGGTAGTTAATTAACCCCTTGTGCTGCATTAGTGGCACCAGTGTCAGTGTTTATGAACCCTTTCATGCTGCACCATATAGGGGTAATAAACACTGACACTGGTGTCACTAATGCAGCACAAAGGGGTTAATTAACTACCACTGGTCACCAATGCATCAGTGGCCAGTGGTGTATTTGACACTACCCACCTCCCATACACTCCACACCCCACTCCTGTACATACCACCCACCTCATACACTCCGCACCCCTCTCCTGTAAATACCACCCACCTCCCATACACTCCGCACCCCTCTCCTGTACATACCACCCACCCCATACACTCCGCACCCCTCTCCTGTACATACCACCCACCCCATACACTCCGCACCCCTCTCCTGTACATACCACCCACCCCATACACTCCGCACCCCTCTCCTGTACATACCACCCACCCCATACACTCCGCACCTCTCTGCTGTACATACCACCCACCTCCCATACACTCCACACCCCTCTCCTGTAGATACTCCGCACCCCTCTCCTGTACACACCACCCACCCCATACACTCCGCACCCCTCTCCTGTACATACCACCCACCCCATACACTCCGCACCCCTCTCCTGTACATACCACCCACCCCATACACTCCGCACCCCTCTCCTGTACATACCACCCACCCCATACACTCCGCACCCCTCTCCTGTACATACCACCCACCCCATACACTCCGCACCTCTCTGCTGTACATACCACCCACCCCATACACTCCGCACCTCTCTGCTGTACATACCACCCACCTCCCATACACTCCACACCCCTCTCCTGTAGATACTCCGCACCCCTCTCCTGTACACACCACCCACCCCATACACTCCGCACCCCTCTCCTGTACATACCACCCACCTCCCATACACTCCGCATCCCTCTCCTGTACACACCACCCACCCCATACACTCCGCACCTCTCTTATGTACATACCACCCACCCCATACACTCCGCACCCCTCTCCTGTACACACCACCCACCCCATACACTCCGCACCTCTCTGCTGTACATACTCCTCACCCCTCTCCTGTACATACCACCCACCTCCCATACACTGCGCACCCCTCTCCTGTACATACCACCCACCTCCCATACACTCCGCACCCCTCTCCTGTACATACCACCCACCCCATACATTCTGCACCCCTCTCCTGTAAATATCACCCACCCCATACACTCCGCACCTCTCTGCTGTACATACCACCCAACTCATACACTCCGCACCCCTCTCATGTACATACCACCCACCCCATACACTCCGCACCTCTTTGCTGTACATACCACCCACCTCCCATACACTCCGCACCTCTCTGCTGTACATACCACCCACCTCCATACACTCCACACCCCTCTCCTGTACATACCACCCACCCCATACATTCTGCACCCCTCTCATGTACATACCACCCACCCCATACACTCCGCACCTCTTTGCTGTACATACCACCCAACTCATACACTCTGCACCCCTCTCATGTACATACCACCCACCCCATACACTCCGCACCTCTTTGCTGTACATACCACCCACCTCCTATACACTCCGCACCTCTCTGCTGTACATACCACCCACCTCCCATACACTCCGCACACCTCTCCTGTACATACCACCCACCCCATACATTCTGCACCCCTCTCCTGTAAATACCACCCACCCCATACACTCCGCACCCCTCTCCTGTACACACCACCTACCCCATACACTCTGCACACCTCTCTCCTCTACATACTGCTTGACTCCATAGACTCCGCAGCCCCCTAATGTACATACTACCCACCATCATACCCTCCACTTTTCTCTCCTACTCAGGTTTACCGCCATTGTACAGTACATTTATATTAGCATCATAGGCAAAGTAATGCACTGGCGATCCTACTAGGGAGATGGTAAACTGTGGCACACAGAGAAAACAGTGTGTGTGGCTATATTATGCTACAGTGTGTGATTGGACATTTTAGTCAGATTTTTTTTTTTTACAGTTGTATTATTGTTTATACAATTTTTTTTTTTTTGGTGTGAGTTTTTTTGTTTATTTGATGACATACTAGGGGTCTTAACGGACCCCTGAAGTCTCACTTTTGAGACAGAGAAAGGGACTGAGGAAACGCGTTACACGGTTCCTTTCTCTGTAGCCTCAACTGCATTGCAGATGAAAGAACAGGAGACAGAGGCACCTGTTAATTCTTAGACAAAAGCATAGTAAACACAGTTTACTATGCTTTAGTTATAAATGAACACAGTGAGTAATCACTCACAGTGTTCTTTTAGAAAAGGTAGGGGCTGGTAAATTACCAGCCCCTTTTCCCAGCCTCCATCCTGAAGATCTCCCACAGCAGTCATCGGGAGAGCAGAGGAGGGAAGTCGGCAGCGCTGTGGTCGGGAGCACACCGTTATGTTTTTTTTATCACTTGAATTATTTTTTCCATTATGGACATGAGTGGGGCCTCGTGTCTAAGTTTTGCCTAAGGCCTCAAAAAGCCTGGAGCCGCCTCTGGGTTTCTGTGGTGTCAAACAGTCCTAAGTCCTAGGGGTGCAATAAGATAATCAATGCAGATGTCCTGTGGAAGGCCAGAGAACCATTGAACAACCTGTTTCTGGCATAAGCCATCTGTTTTGAAGGCTGGGTATGGATAATTACTGTCAGCATGCTGTTTATACAACTATCTCTAAGGCGGCGTACACACGATCGGATATATCCGATGAAAACGGTCCGCGGACCATTTCCATCGGATATGTCCGATCGGGAGTTTGATCCGATGGCGTGTACACACCATCGGATCAAATTCCCCGCCGCCGGAAGGCGCGGTGACGTGGCGGTGACGCGGCGGTGACGTTGACGCCGCCGCGTCACCGCAACGTCACCGCACCAGGAAGTAAAACACTTCCGCGCTTGCGCCGAATCCATTCGGCAGCGGCGCGGCGGCGGTGGGGGCCGACATGTCTGCTGGTAAGTGTACTAACCAGCAGACATGTCGGGCGGACAGATCCCCACCGGATAGATTTCAAAGCATGCTTTGAAATCTGTCGGGTGGACAAATCTGTCCGCTAGCCCATACACACGAGCGGAGATGTCTGCTGAAACGGTCCATCGGACCGTTTTCAGCGGATATATCCCCTCGTGTGTACGCCGCCTAATGTTGTTGCTTTTTGCTTGGTAAGAGGCTGCAATTAGTGCTGGTGTGGAATTCTTAAGGCTGATAATTGTCCTTGCTCATGATAAACATATAGCATGATTTGCAATGGTGTCAAAACCATCCTACACATAAATACACAAATTCTGCATTTCTTTGGACATATACAGTATCTCACAAAAGTGAGTGCACCCCTCCCGTAAAGTAGTGAGTGTACAACTTGTATAACAGTGTAAATTTGCTGTTCCCTCAAAATAACTCAACACACAGACATTAATGTCTAAACCACTGGCAACAAACGTAAGTATTTCCAAATTTCCAAATTGGGCCCAAAGTGTCAATATTTTGTGTGGCCACTATTATTTTCCAACATTGCCTAAACCCTCCTGGGCCTGGAGTTCGCCAGAGCTTCAAAGGCATTAGAGACCTTGCACTCCTCTACCTTCTGTTTGGGGATGCCCCACAGATGCTCAATAGGGTTTAGGTCTGAAGACATGCTGGGCCAGTCTATCACCTTTACCCTCGACTTCTTTAGCAAGGAAGTGGTCGCCTTGGAGGCATGTTTGCGGTCGTTATCATGTTGAAATCCTGCCCTGCAGCCCAGTCTCTGAAGGGAGGGGATCGTGCTTTGCTTCTGTATGTCACAGTACATGTTGGCATTCATGGTTCCCTCAATGAACTGTAGCTTCCCAGTGCTGGCAGCACTTATGCAGCCCCAGACCATGACATACCACCATCATGCTTGAATTTAGGCAAGACACACTTGTCTTTGTACTCCTCACCTGGTTGCCGCCACACACGTTGACACCATCTGAACCAAAAAAGTTTATCTTGGTGCCATCAGACCACAGGACATGGTTGCAGTAATCCATGTCCTTAGTTTGCTTGTCTTCAGTAAACTGTTTGCAGGCTTTCTTGAGCATCATCTTTAGAAGAGGCTTCCTTCTGGGACAACAGTCATACAGACCAATTTAATGCAAGTGGTGGTGTATGGTCTGAGCACTGACAGGCTGCCCCCCCCCCTCCCCACCCCTTCAACCTCTGCATCAATGCTGTCAGCACGTATTAGTCTATTTCCCAAAGACAACCTCTTGATATGATGCTGAGCACATGCATTCAACTTCTTTGGTTGACCATGGCAAAGCCTGTTCTGAGTGGAACCTGTCCTGTTAATCCTCTGTATGGTCTTGGCCACCATGCTGTAGCTCAGTTTCAGGGTCTTGGTAATCTTCTTATAGCATAGGCCATCTTTATGTAAAGCAACAATTATTTTTTAAAGATCCTCAGCAAGTTCTTTTCCATGAAGTGCCATGTTGAACTTCCAGTGACCAGTATGAGAGAGTGAGAGTGATAACATCAAATTTAACACACCTGCTCCTCATTCACACCTGAGACCTTGTAACACTAACGAGTCACATTACCCCGTGGAGGGGAAATGGCCAATATGGCCAAATTTGGACATTTTCATTTAGTTACTTTTGTTGCCAGCAGTTTAGACATTAATAGCTGTGTGTTGAGTTATTTTGAGGGAACAGCAAATTCCCACTGTTATACAAGCTGTACAATCACTACTTTACATCGTAGCAAGGTGTAATTTCTTCAGTGTTGTCACATAAAAATATATAATAACATATTTACAAAACTTAAAGGGGTGTACTCATTTTTTTTTAAGATATTGTACCTATAGGTGGTGGAATAACATTAGTCAGGAGTTATGCTTCTTGATTTAATCTGTGATATTTGATGGTTCTTGGTGTGTGAGTGTATAATAGTGATGGGACCCTCTAATTTTTGGAAATTACATTTTGATTTCTGATGTTGGTACACATATCACATTTTTTGGAGTAAAATTATGATCATTTGGAAATACTAAACAATACACAAAATTGTGACTCAATTAAAATTTACATCAGCAATGTTATTGTTTGTGGTTTGTAAAGACAACTGTGGGAGTTTTGGATTCGATTTTTGTGAAAAATATATTTTACCAAAACATGAAAACATTAAACATTACTAGCATTCTTAAAAAATGTTAATAAATATGAATAATGCAAATAGAGGGTGCAATCAGCGCAAAAATATGTATGATCAACGTGATTAATATAGCATAAAAAATATAAATAAGTAAATAAATAAATAAAGTGAAAATATGTATCACTACAAATTAATCCATAGAAAAGATGCAGAAACCAAACAGTTAATGTATCTAGGGAATGCAAGCTAAGCACAAAAAGGACCTTCACACAAATCCCAAGTAGTACAAAATATATATATAGTGCAGCGCAAACCATGTAAAATATAGAATATAATAAGAATATAATAAGAAAATTGGTAAAGTCCAAACAATTCGTGACAAAAGGAGAAAAACTTCTGTAGAACATTCAGTGAGATAAATGATTGAATGAAGATCTTCACCACGTGAGAGAAAGCTAGGGTAGCAGGTGTTGAAACTTATCCCTCCACCAGTGTAGATGGCTACTCTCACCTTAGGTTAAGACCACTGGGTTAGCAGATGGTCATTAGAGCATTAGGAAAACAGGATGTGAAGTAGGTCTCCTATTGATGGTCTCAGCATGGATACCGGAGCAAGGGGACATGGAAGAAAAAACAACCATCTAAGAGCTTCCGCTTGATCACTGCTTTAATCAAATAGGCATTTGACAGGCTACTCACATTTCTTCAGATGTAAACAGGCATGTACATATATGTAACACAGCTCACGGAGTTCACCAGGAATGACACCGAGCGACGTGTAGGCTCCAAAACCCCTGGACGCGTTGCGTGAAAACACTTCCTCAGCAGGGTGGAGTCTCCTGTGTTACATATATGTACATGCCTGTTTACATCTGAAGAAATGTGAGTAGCCTGTCAAATGCCTATTTGATTAAAGCAGTGATCAAGCGGAAGCTCTTAGATGGTTGTTTTTTCTTCCATGTCCCCTTGCTCCGGTATCCATGCTGAGACCATCAATAGGAGACCTACTTCACATCCTGTTTTCCTAATGCTCTAATGACCATCTGCTAACCCAGTGGTCTTAACCTAAGGTGAGAGTAGCCATCTACACTGGTGGAGGGATAAGTTTCAACACCTGCTACCCTAGCTTTCTCTCACGTGGTGAAGATCTTCATTCAATCATTCATCTCACTGAATGTTCTACAGAAGTTTTTCTCCTTTTGTCAAAAATTGTTTGGACTTTACCAATTTTCTTATTATATTCTTATTATATTCTATATTTTACATGGTTTGCGCTGCACTATATATATATTTAATAAATATGAAGAACATAAAAACCCAGCAAGGACAGTTTATTCTATAGAAATATCCAGTTCATCTCAACATTTAAATGTATTATTTTTGTGGAAGTAACAATTGTAAAATTATATTCAATGGTTGAAACTTGCATTTGGCTATATAATGCAAATTTTCTTGTTCGTGGACGCATGTTTGCCAAGCTTGAATTTGTAAATTTACTATAGCACATAGGAAAAAAGGAATGGGAGTTAAATTGTGACTATTTTGAATGTCTGAACATGTGCACTTGTGCTGGTATATAGTCGTAGAAAAAGGGGGAATTTATATCTTCTTATGCCGCATACACATGACTGTTTTTAATGTCATGGAAAAAACGAAGTTTTTCTCGACGTGACTCTTGTTAGGCCTGCCTTGCATACACACAATTGTGAAAAAAAATGTTTGAGCAAAGCGCGGTGATGTACAACACGTACAACGGCACTATAAGGGGGAAGTTCCATTTGGATGGCGCCACACTTTGGGCTGCTTTTGATAATTTAGTGTTAGCAAAAGCTTGGTGAGAGACGATTCACGCTTTTCAGTCTTTGTGCTTTTCAGTCTGTTACAGTGTGAAGAATGTGCTATCTCCATTACAAATGCTAGTTTTACCAGAACAAGTGCTCCCATCTCATAACTTGCTTCTGAGCATGGACGTTTTTTCCCGTCGTTAAAGCCTACACACAACCTTTTTTCACGACATGAAAAGTGACGCCATGAAAAACGATGATGTGAAAAACGACGACGTGAAAAACGACGATGTGAAAAATGACTATAAAAATTTGAGCATGTTCTAAATTTTTAATGCCCATTTTTTACGACGAGAAAAATGCTCTGGAGCCTACACACGGTCGTTTTTAATGACCAATTTAATAAATGTTGTCATGAAAAACGGTCGTGTATACATGGCATTAGACTTTCAATGATATTTCAATGTCTACATAAATGTATTCAGCAGTTTAAACGCAGATTATCTTCAAACAACATACCACATATTTAAGAACCATTTAGGCTATCATATCATGCTCTAAATATTATTCCCGTGTGCAATTCCTATGTTACGATCACAAAATACTGATTTAAACGGTCTCTATTGTCTGTGACCTATAGTAAGTTAGATTTGGGACTATTTTCTCCCGAGCACTTTTGCAACTATTTATTCATGCATTCGCCAATTATCGATATAGTAAATAAACCCCTAAGTGTTATTTATCAGTTATAATTTATGTATTTGCATTCACCTAACTTTATCACTTATTTGCGTAAGATGGCAGTCTTTTTTAGTTTATTTGTAAGGTAAAGGTACACAAAGGTGCACAAGGGTCTGTTGCTGATTTTACTGCTAGATGTGTTTACATGCTTCTGATTTTCCTGCTGAAATGTGAGTGCAACCATTTGGATTTTGTATATTTTAGTAAAAAGTTTATACGTTATCACACTATGTCTGCATCCATTTCTTTCCTCCCATAATTGTGGCATCTGAGCATTTTGGATCCCTTGCAAAGAATTGAAGTCATATGTATCGGTCCTGGTACTACTGCAATTTTTTGGTCCCTTATCTATTACATGAAGATTTGGTCCCTATTCAAAATCCATCCCTGTTTCCCAATGGAAGGTTGATGTCCGGATACCATCACATTAAGCCTTAGTGACTCATTAAGTGGAAACTTAGTTGAGTCCACGCTTTCCGGTAAGCCTCCCATTTTTTCTTTGGTGGTGGACCTGCTATCAAAAATCTCCTTCACTCATCATTACGTTTGTTTGGACACTTTTGATTCAATCATTTGATTCATATCTATTGATATGATCGTTTGAACACTTGGTGATTAATTTATGTGACGGTTCACTTATCACATATGTTATTTCATTTCATGTTTTGTATGATGCTTTGCAGTGTTATATGCTTATCCCTCACATAATTTTAGCGCTACACTTTTTGTGTTCCAAAGGTACACATAGTTTACTGTATATATTTTTACAGTTGAGTGATATTTCACTATATTTAATAGTAATGCTGCTTTTTATTTTTATTTACACCCTGTACACTTTGTACAGGATGAATTTGAATGACCCGAGGACCGGCCAGGGACAGCAAATTCAGTTGGTGTAGAATGTAGAAGAGTGCCCATTTACTAATCATGTTTAAATGCAGATGCAGGCCCTTTTGAACTCCATTTCCTATAATACCCTGGGTTTCTGAACACATCAATGGAAAATACATTCCTATGCTTCCTTTCTTTGGAAGCTCAGAGAAACCACAACTGATGAGACAGAGGTGGTTGGGAAAGTGATCTGTAGCCAGGTGAGAAGCTCTTCACTTTCAGAACCAGCATGCGTGCAGCTGGGCTGGAGCTTAACAGCAAGCAACTTCTCCAGAAAACTCAGCTACTGCAGCCCTGAGGATACCAAAGTACTCCAATCTCAGTGGGATAGCTTTTTGTATTTGGGTCTTGGATCCCTCTAGTTGTTCAGTTGCATGTCCAGAGTTCCCCTGGACTTCACTGTGAGGGATGCTGTCTATGAAAGGTAATCCACAAGTAGATGAGTTCTGCACTTTTTTCTGTAATAGTAATTCATAGCTTGAATATTTAATGTTATGGAGTTCTATAGAGACTATGCTATGCAGTCACATGTCACCCTGATTTAGTTACACAGACATTGCTTTGAAAAGTCCATGTCATACATTGAAGTGAAGAGTCCATGTCTGGGCAGCTTTCAAGTTACAACTCCTTTCTGATCATTTAGCCAATTACTTAGACTAATAAACATTTAAAAGACTGTTTAAGAAATATGATCTTAAAAAATATGTGGTAAAATGGCCCAAAAAAAGGTAAATTACTTGTAAATATGTATTATTAGTACAATGTTGCAAAAGAAACACACAATATACAGTATATAAGTGAACAAACACAACTGTTCTCCTATTAGGCAGGCTGGTCTGTCAGGTTTTAGGTCCAATGAATGCTACTTAGTCGAGATTTAAACATTCCCTTTGGGAAGCAAGGTATGCAACAGAATATTGATGAGCAAATGTCAGATCTTATTTCCAGACTTGTCATATTTTTAATGCATAATGTTTAATCTGCTTCTTGTATCATGAATTTCAGCAGAATAAAAGTGATACAGAGTTAATGTGCAGATACTATCAAGAATACGTTAACAATCACTTTTTGCAGTTAATATCTAACTATGGTACGGCAGTTTTTTTAAAGGGGAGGTTCACCCTAAAAACAAGTATAAATATACCATTACATCCAGCATACTTCCGACATGTACAGTATGCTGTTTGTTTTTTGTTTTTATCACTGTACATACCGTCTTATTATTCTTTTCCACCCAGCTTCCAGGTTCTCACTCCCGTGGGGAGTAGGCATACCTATCAAGAGGCGTAGTGTCATCTGATGATTGACATGCGGATAAGGCACATCACACGTTCCGAAAATAGCCAAACTGGGAGTCGGTTCTATACGGCGGGTGCGCAGTCAGCTCTACACGGCTCCTAGTCTGTGCTCAGGCGCGGTATAGTGCCGTATAGAGCCGACTCCCAGTTCGGCTATTTTCGAAACGCGTGACGTGCCTTATGCGCATGTCAATCATCTGGGCTAAGTCCCAGATGACACTACGCCTCTTCATAGGAACGCCTACTCCCCGCGGGAGTGAGAACCCGGAAGCCGGGTGGAAAAGAATAATAAGACGGTATGTACAGCAATAAAAAAAAAACAGCATACTGTACATGTCGGAAGTATGCTGGATGTAATGGTATATACTTTTTTTTAGGGTGAACCTCCGCTTTAAGTACTTATTTCATCATGTGATACCTTTTAGTAATATAATTATTCACATTGGCCATTTGAGTATATCAAAAAAGTGACCAGTACACCACTGAGTGTTTTCCAAGGAAAAATCTATCACAGAAAATCTTTAAGGGAAGGATAATATTTTCTCACCAGAGAGAGAAAGGCATGTAGCAGTTAGGGATGAGCCGAACACCAGAACCTGCAAACAGACCAAAAGTTTGTGTGAACCTTAGAACCCCGTTAAAGTCTATGGGACTCAAAAGTTTGAAATCTAAAGTGCTAATTTTAAA
This sequence comes from Rana kukunoris, assembly GCA_029574335.1. Classification (NCBI taxonomy): domain Eukaryota; kingdom Metazoa; phylum Chordata; class Amphibia; order Anura; family Ranidae; genus Rana; species Rana kukunoris. The sequence continues at coordinate 133,888,639 of CM056055.1, forward strand.
GGCTAATATGCAAGTTAATGTCCTAAAAAGTGTTTGGGGACCTGGGTCCTGCCCCAGGAGACATGTATCAATGCAAAAAAGTTTTAAAAACTGACGTTTTTCGGGAGCAGTGATTTTAATAATGCTTAAAGTGAAACAATAAAAAAAAAATTATTCCTTTAAATTTCGTACCTGGGGGGGTATACTATGCCTGTAAATCAGCGCTTGTTTCCCGTGCTTAGAACTGTCTCTGCACAAGGTGTAATTTCTGAAGCCTCTACCAGCAATCCCTGGAACTGCATTGCCCCCATGCTGCTACACCGCTCCAGGCAACAACTACTCCTTTAATGCTGTTGCACCTGTTACAACAGAGAGTCATTGCTGGGACAACCTTGGGGCTTCCTTGTTGAACATCCTTACCACAAATCCCTATTGCCTGCACAGAAGCCTGCCAACTGATAAGTAGCTATTGTGTCACTTGTAGTGCTATAGGAAGAACTGTTGCTTATGTTTCACCTAACACAATTCGAGATTTTCCTAGCTTGTGACGGAAAATATTGATTATATGAAGACAGGAGGCGAGTATCTTATGCATTAATCCTTCTTTATTAATGCTCACAGCAGATAGTGTAAAACATGTTAATGAAGTAATAAAAGAAAAGTATCCCAGCAGTCCTTGGGCCTTAGCCACTCCCACCCAAGTCTCTATAAAATGTGCTGTTCCATCCTGATTCTTCCTCTTTCTTTGTGCGAAGCTTGAGGTGTCTTATCAGGATCCTTACTTGTAACCTTCCGTCAACTGTCGATTCTTCGGCCGGCCGGCCAACGACTTCTTAACTGAAGACTCCTGGGGTAACATCCACAGGTCCCAACGGGGTCCGTCAACTGAATTACTCCGACCAGTTGGTCATCCAAAAGCGGGGAACATCACCCGAACAGTATTCCAAACAAGAACGATGTCAATAGCCTGAAATAAAGCACACACTTGACCATGAGCGGGCTGGGGAGGGAGGGAAGATACTCGCCTCCTGTCTTCATATAATCAATATTTTCCGTCACAAGCTAGGAAAATCTCGAATTATACATCAGACAGGAGGCTCATATCTTATGCAAGTTCAAAGCTCAATACCAAAGATTACATAAGATTCATACAATCATTGAGAACAAAGGTATGACTTAGCAAACAGTACATTATAAAACAGACATCGTAACATGTTCCTCTGGTCTGAAGTAGAAAAGGCGGAAGACGGCCTCCGAGGACCAGTCGGCCGCCATTAAAAGATCAGAAAGGGAGCCTCCAGTCATAACCACCTTAGTGGCCATAGCCCCTCTGGAAGAATGCGCCCCGAACAGGGTAACGTCTATGCCCGCCATTGCCATGGTTGATCTAACCCAACGTGCCAGAGTGGCCGGGGAAACCGGATGGTGAGGTCTTACGTAGGATATTAGTAATTGCGAAGAGCCCGGGGTCCGTAGATCGCCCGTGCTCGCCTCGTAGGCCTGTAGACACCTAACCACGCATAGTCGTGGGTGTGCTGGAAAATAGGGATAAAATACGAAATGCAGGGCAGTTTTGGTTCTGCGGACCACCGTGAACCTTACCCCGTGAGGTAAAAATTGGCGTCTGGAGATGTCCAAGGCCCTCACGTCTGAGACACGTTTGATAGAGATCAGGCATAACAGCACTGTAAGTTTAAACGACAGCATTTTGAGGGACAGCGAATCGTTGTCCTCCCAGGCTGAGAACATGTCCAGGACTTTGGAAACATCCCAGGTGGATTGGTATTTAGGCCGAGGAGGCCGCTTGAACCTGATGCCTCGAAGCAGTCTGCAGATCAGAGGATGCTTGCCGATTGGTAGAGATTCCACCGGGCAGTGATATGCCGAAATGGCAGACCTGTATATATTAATGGAGCTATAGGATCTGCCGGAGTTAAAGGAATCTGCCAGATAATTTGCTACAACCGTGACAGGGGCACGCACGGGATCAGCCTGCCGTTGGTCACACCAACGTACCCAGAGTGTCCAGGCTGATCGATATGCCGATCGAGTCCCGGGGGCCCAGGCCACGGAGAGGAGATCTCTAGCTGATTCTGAAAGGCCGTCGTGCGTTTCCGGCATCCCGAGAGCAACCATGCCAGGAGTGTCAATGAGCCCTCCTCTACCAGGGGGTGGATGCCCTTGGTCGGGTGGGAGAGGATGTGAGGGGAACGGGGAAGAAGTCTGGGGTGGTCTATGGCCAAGTCCAGAAGAAGAGGGAACCATGGTTGCGTTGGCCACCATGGCGTGATCAGAACTAGCGTCGCCCTCTGGTATGTAATCTGTAATAGAGTCCTGGGGATCATTGAGAATGGGGGAAACGCGTAATGTGTTCCCCCTGACCAAGAGTGGCGGAAAGCGTCCACCGCCGAGGACCCCGGGTCCGGCCTCCAGCTGAAGAAACGGGGCAGCTGGTGATTGAGGCGGGAGGCGAAAAGGTCTATGTCCAAGGGACCCCAAAGTAGCTTCAGTTGTGCGAAGACTGATCGGTCCAAGCACCAGTCGCTGGCATCGATAAGGTATCGAGAGTTCCAGTCTGCGACAGTGTTGGAGGTACCCGGGATGTATTCCGCCATGAGGATGATGTCTCGGGACAAGCAAAAATGCCAAATCTCTGCGGTAATGTCTGTCAGAATCTTGGATCTGGTGCCTCCTAAGCGGTTGATGTATTGTACCGTTGCAATATTGTCCATACGTAATAAAACGCAACAATTGGACCGTTCCGCTAGGAAACTCTGAATAGCGAAGAGTGCTGCTGAGAGTTCCAAAGCGTTGATATGTAGGAGAGATTCCTCTTTGGACCAGGTCCCTCCTGTCGAGGTCTCCCCCAGGCGGGCACCCCAACCCCGTCGGCTCGCGTCCGACTCTATGACAACGTCCGGGCGTGAGTTGAATATGGTCTTGCCATTCCACTCGATGGCGTATCGGAGCCACCATTGTAGTTCGATTTGGGCTTCCGAGGAAAGGGGGACCTCGTCCGCGTAGCGGAGGCCCTGATGTAGGTGTAGAATCTTTAACCTCTGGAGGGCCCTGTAGTGCAGGGGGGCCGGAAAAATGGCTTGAATGGATGCCGCTAGTAAGCCTACTATGCGGGCCAGTATGCGTAGGGATAGGAACCCCTTGCGGAGTACCGCCCTGATTTCTTTGCGGATCAGGGCCAGTTTCTCGCTGGGAAGGCGAAGTACAGCTAGGTTGGTGTCCACGGAGAAGCCCAGGAATTCCATCTCCTGGGCCGGGACGAGGACCGACTTTTCCTGATTGATCAGAAATCCTAGGCCTTGTAAGAGGTTGATCGTCCAAGTCATGTGGCGATATGCTTGATCCCTGGAGTAGGCCATAATGAGGATGTCGTCTAAATATATGATCAGACGTACACCTCTGCTCCTCAGTGATGCCACAACTGGTTTCAAGATCTTTGTGAAGCACCACGGGGCGGATGACAGCCTGAACGGGAGGCATGTAAACTGCCACGTGCGTCCCCACCACCTGAAGCGGAGAAGGTGTTGGGATGTCTGATGTATGGGGACAGTGAGGTAGGCATCTTTTAGGTCTACCTTTACTAACCAATCTCCCGGGACGAGGAGATCTCAGAGGTAATGGATGCCCTCCATCTTGAAATGTCGATAGGCGACATGTTGGTTCAGGTCTCGAAGATTTATGACCGGGCGATAGCCTCCCCCTTTCTTCTTGACTAAGAAGAGATTGCTGAGGAACCCCGGGGAGGAGGGGTCGACCTTGATCACTGCATTTTTGGATATAAGTTCCCGAAGTTCGTAATCTATAAGGGTCACATTCTGCTCCGCAAACCGGATCGGGGGTGGGATCACTCCCAGCTTCGGTGGGGATAGGAGATCTATCTGGAACCCTGCAACTGAATTCAGTATCCATGTATCTGCCGTAATCGCAGACCAGGCGGGGGTAAAAAACTTTAGGCGGCCCCCCACAGGTGTGAGGGGTAGAGGGGTGTGTGTGGTACTCACCGGAATATGGGCGGGAACGAGGATATCCTCTCTGTCCACGTCCCCTCCAGGGTCTGCCACGTGGAGGGAAGAAAGGTGCAGGTTGCGCAGTGGTGGAGTACGGAGCGGGAGCCTGAGTGAAGTGAGGTTGGGCAGCCGATCTCTGGAAGGGTCTGCCGGTGTTATAGCGGCCGGCAGAACGGCCCCTACTTCTGCCGGCCCGGGGAAAAACTCTAGTGTTGCCCGTTTTCTTAAGGGACGTTTGTGCCTTGTCAAGGCTGTTAAACATGCCAACAAATTTATTTATATCCTTGACCAGTGAATCACCGAATAGCATGCCCTCTGCTGCAGGGCCCGGTTCGGATTCTGCCATGTGGGCTAGTTGCGGGTCAAGCCGCATAAGGATTGAGCGTCTGCGCTCGACGGAGCAGGCGGTATTGGCGCTGCCCGTCAGACATATGGCTCTCTGGGCCCACCCACGCAATTGGGTTAGGTCAACCATTTGACCAGTAGTCGCAGCCTGTTCTGCTAGATTCAGGATCTTGGTCAGGGGTCCGAACAGATCCAGAATGCGATCCTGAATATTTTTGAATGACCGGTCTATCCCTTTCTTGGGACGTTTCCCTGTTTTTAGTAGATATTTGGCTAAAATGGGATCGACTTCAGGTGTCACGACCGCTTTCATGGGAATGTGAGGGCGAGGACATTCTGCCCTTAGTTTGTTGCGGTTTGACCTCTCTAGGGGTCTACGTGCCCAGTGTTCTATGTATTGGGACACGTGGGGAAGGGGAGACCAGTCCCCGGAGCGGGGGTGAGAAATGGCGTCCGGGTTGAATAGTGGTTCACCTGGGGTATCCACAATATCTTTGCCCTGTTTGTCAGGGTTGGCATCCAGTAGGACTGCCTGTGCCCCCGCATCTTCTTCTTCATAGTATTCTGACCCCGAGACCTCGGACCCATCCGATTCCGCGGATGTGTCGTCGTCTGAGTCGATGACATACGAGTCTGGTTTGGCCCGTTTTGCGGGACCATGCCTCTTATGTGACTCCCTGAGGCCCAGGGGTTGAAGGGGTTCTGAAGGATGCATGGGGTGGCAGTCCGTGTGGGGATCTGCTCTGAGCATATTCTTTACTTCCCCTGCCGGGGAGTCATAAACCGTCACCGTGTGCTTCCTCTTTTGGGAAGATTTACCCTTTTTTACGGTCGGTTGGTGGTCCTGTGTTATAGGCACAGGGGGTATCAGGGTTAGGTTAGTGCCAGAAGAGGTGGCGGCAGCAGCCAGGGCCGTTTGTATGGATCTGTTGATGAGATCCTGGAGTTGGGAAGCGTTCAGGAGATGGGCTGGATCCAGCACCATCTCCTGCTCTGGTGTGGGGAGAGAGTGTTCTACTGACATGCTGGTGGGTTTTGTAAAGCCGCAGCACAGCAGGATATAGAGAAGTGGGTGTGGTATTGGGCACAGATGGGCTATGATCGGGTGGGGAATAAATTCCCAGGAGTTGTGCGGATTGTAAGGGGGGGATGACTCACTTGTGTACCTAGATGAGAAACTCAGGCTCTACCTCCGTGCACCAGCGCCGACTGACATGCGATGGGGGGGCGAGCCTGAGGAGATCTCACTGAAGGGCGAAGTCTCGCGAGACTACGGCCCCAGGGAGCCTATTGGGTGGCAGACGTGTGGGAAGACCGCCCCGAAGTCCTGAATGCGCCGCGATTGGATAGAGAGGCGTCTCACAGAATATGTCACAGGGAGGCGAAGGGCACGCCTCCCTGTAACCGCGCGAACGTTCTCCTGAGGGGAGAAGGAGAGAGTCTAAATGGCGCCTAGGAGAGGGTAGGCACGGACAGGGGGCAGCACAGAAACACAGCCGCGGACCGCCGCCGAGCGGTGGCGGCTGTGCAGAGGGACTAGAAGTGCCAGACCAACAGTGTCAAAGTGATAATAAAAATAAAAATCATCATTCAATAAAATAATACAATCATCATTATAACATTCCTGTCAGTACTTATCTTCTATGCTCTGCCGTGAGCAGAAAGAAAGAGGAAGAATCAGGATGGAACAGCACATTTTATAGAGACTTGGGTGGGAGTGGCTAAGGCCCAAGGACTGCTGGGATACGTAGTTCCTACTATTTTTCTTTTATTACTTCATTAACATGTTTTACACTATCTGCTGTGAGCATTAATAAAGAAGGATTAATGCATAAGATATGAGCCTCCTGTCTGATGTATAATTGCTATTGTTTGTTAATGACTCTTGGCTATCAATATACTATGTGGGATATACCCCTTTGCTAAGGATTGTTTGCTAAGGAAGAACTTAAAGGGACATCTACACCCAAATTGCCTAAGGTATATTCACTTCACATATGTAACTATTAGTTGTTGCTACAAATCCTATTTACAACGTATACTCTTAAAGTACCTGAACCTTATTGCCTCTCATACGCAAGTATTAATTGTTACTACAATTCTTATTTACTACGAGTACTCTCGAAGTATCTGAGCTATATTGCTATACGCAACTATTGGTTGTCACTACAACTCATATTTACTATGTGCTGACATAAGTGCTACTTGTACATGGGCCCATGCCCTAAAGTTGTGGAACATGTTTGCCTAAACTTTCTATGCTAAGAATTGAAGTATTTTTTACCTACTCCCTTAAGTCGCCTAATGCAAGACACTATGTAATACTCCTAATCACTAGCGTACAGTTGTGCATTGCAATCTTTAGAACATAATATAATTTTAAACGCTAAGCTTTGGTCGCATGTTGTAATGCGTCCATCCTTAGTAGCTCAACGCCTTTCTTTATGTGACAGAGACATGATGTAGAGAACCCCCAAACTGCTGTTTGTGAGGAGTGATGCCTGGAGCCCAATACTGAGTTGTCACATAGAGAAGCGCATTGAAATCCTTGCATCCGCAGTTGTGGTTCACTCCTGTTTCCCTAGTGCCATTACAGTGTTGGACAATAGTGAAAGCAAGTGTGACTAATGGAACTTTAGGATTTCCTTGATAAAGGCCAGGCTTCAGGTCCATATGCTAATGTTGTGTTCTTTATTTTACCCTGCACCTCTTTTGGATTGTGGAAGTTCAGGATCCTCTGGATATTGGCCACACATTGGATCTCAGGAGGTGAGGGCTTAGGAATTGTGGCTCTCACTGCTCTCACTGCATGCCTGAACTGCTAGAAACAAAAAAAACATGGAATTGGGCAACTGAACAGGGACTTTAAAGGCATCGAACGTTGGCAAAGAACCTCTTGGCATTACATTATGTATTGCAGTACCTTGATTCTATTAATAGCCCATATATGGGGATCTGGTATGGTGTGCAAATAAGAGAAAGTGGGATTACAGTTTACATATCAATTATTTCCATGCTAGGTAGAATAGCTAAAGTCTACCTGACTCCCATTCCCCCCCAGCATCTAGGTTACACCCACCACCCAACCTTATGTTTTTATCCCCTCTGCCCCCCTTTGCTTTTCCTACTTCCATCCTGTCCCTTTGTTCAACTCATGCTTTTCTTCTAGAAGCCATGTGCCTAGGCTATGTTTATACTGTTGATGATACCATCACACTCTATGGGGCAGATTCACATAGAAATGGATTATCGTAGCGTATCAGAAATACACTACGCCGAACGAGTTACAAAAAAAAAAATTAAATTAATTCGAAGCGGGAACGACGACCATACTTAACATGGGCTACGTAACGTTAGAGCAGCAAAAAGCTGCTCTAACATTACGTACACAAAAATAGACGAAAGTGATTGCGACGACCACTCGTATCTTCGGGAATCGCCGTAAAAAAAACATTTGCATATCCCGACGCATCAAAACGACGCGAACTCCTCCCAGCGGCCGCAAATAGATGGCAGCGTAGATCCGAAGGCTTACGAAGACGTAAGCCTCTCGGATCGAAGCCCGAAGCCGCCGTATCATGGTTTGAGGATTCAAACTAGTGATACGGCGCGCGAAATTTGAAATTACTCCTGTCTAACACCAGTTAGACAGGCGTAATTGCTCTATGAATCTGGCCCTTTGTGTTTACCACTGTCTAATTTCTGATCTCATGTTTTTTCCTATCTATTAATAGTAATAAATATGATCAGCTCAACTTTCTAAATGAACTGTAAATAAATAAATATATATCCAAATGTGATAAAAAGTGATACAAATAATAAAAGCGATAAAAAAATCCATGATATCCAATGTGCAAAAAGTTTTTTTTTAAACTAAAAGGTAATCTTGTAAACAATGTGCCAAAAATAATGAGTGAACTCTTCTGTGTTGAATCTCCAAGGGGTAGTATAATTAGCCTTATCGATCTCCTAAAGCAAAGATCAAATATATGGCTCCAAATATCCAGAAGTCAATCCGATGTCCAGGGATGTATTACTCAGAAGGCTTCTTTAAATGATGGTCATAGATTCCAGACTCTCGATCATGTGGTAATTACGAGTGTCTTTAATTGTCTTTAATTCCAACAGACATGACTTGCCCAGGACCTATCTATTCCATTTTATGAAACATTTGTTTCACATTTCCATTCCCAAAGACCTGGAAATAGCCATATTGCACCACTCAGTCCCAGGGGTCACTGTCAAACAACACAATCTGCCTACGTTTTTCTTTATTGTTCCGCGGCTTTTCGAATTTGCCGCAAACACCTCAAATTGTTGGCTGTACGACAAACAGTCAAACAGGCAATGAGTTTGACTCAAACTCAAAGCTCATCCCTAGTTGCATTAGAGTGTAGATGCAGGTTTATGATTTACAGTAGGTAGCCAGTCAGAAGTTCCCAGTAAAGAAAGAACAGTAAAGCTGTCAATTGCACTAAAGGGAAATGCATGTTAGGCCCCGTACACACGACCGAGCTTCTCGGCAGAATCCAGCGAGAAGCTCGCTGGGAGACATATTCTGGCGAGAAGCTCGATCGTGTGTACACTTCTGATGAGCGTCCCGTCGGGAAGCTCGTTGAGCCAAAAAAGAGAGCACGCTCTCTTTTTCCTTGTTGTTCAATGAGGACTTTGGCTCGACGAGCTTTTCCGACCACTTATCGGGAAACTCGTCGGGCGGAACGATGGGTTTAGCCCGACGAGGTTCTCGGACGTGTGTCAGCTTAATTGTGTTTTATGGAAACATGTCTTCAAACATGTCTTCATCATCGAGAATGTGCAGGAAAGTGTCTTCACTAGTAATTAAACCAACATATATGTCCATCTGCATCGGCAGGCGACAACAGCATGGAGGATGGGATTGCATTGGCAGCAGTCATCAGCATGGAAGAAAACTGGATTGCATCGGCAGCAGTCACCAGCATGGAGGAATGGATCTCATTGACAGTAGTCAGCAGCACATCAGGCTGGGTAGCCGGATCGGCAGATTTGGCAGATTGGATCAGTGAAATTCGGAAGATTGGTCAAAAATTTAGTAAGGCGGTAATACCGGATGACTCAGATTTCTTCCTCCTGCATCTGACAAATATCCCGGGGGGGAACAAATGGGAATCCTTTAATACATCATCTGTTGAACGCTGCCAAAGCATGTACACCGCTTAAGTGGAAACAGGTACAACCCCCCACTTTGAATATGTGGGTTGGGAAGGTGGAGGATGTGAATAGAATGGGGGACCAGATGTGGACAAGCAGGATAAAAAGAGAAAGATATCTTAAAATATGGTCACCGTGGAACGATCTAATTCAGTCGGAGGAGGGTGTGGGATCAGCAGAGGGGGACTAGAGGGAGAGGGGAGGAGGAGGAGTCACCCCTGGAGGGTGCCTGGTTGTTGTTTTTTTTTTCTTCTTTTCCCTAGCAAGTTAGCATAGTCTAACTGGGCGACCCCCCTGCAATCAGCATTGTCCAGCTAGGCAGCAGCCCAAGAATCAGCATAGTCCAGCTGGGTGGCAGCCCTGGGATAGGCATAGTCCAGCTGGGCGGCAGCCCGGGGATCAGCATAGTCCATCTGGGCAGTAGTATGGGTATTAGCCGTGGCAGACTTGGCAACAGATGGCAGGTCGCCCATGGCGGCAACATGGAGGAGGACAGGACACCATCAGCAGGCAGCAACATGGAGGGGAACTGCACACCATTGGCTGGTGGGAACATGGAGAAGGACTGGGCACCATCGGCAGGCGACAACAGCCTGGAGGAGGATGGGATTGCATTGGCAGCAGTCATCAGCATGGAAGAAAACTGAATTGCATCGGCAGCAGTCACCAGCATGGAGGAATGGATCTCATTGACAGTAGTCAGCAGCACATCAGGCTGGGTAGCCGGATCAGCAGATTTGGCAGATTGGATCAGTGAGCACAATATTAGCAGGCAACATGGATAGTGGCATAGTTGTAAGAACTGGAGAACATTTTTGTTTATTTTTCTTTTATTTGCCTTAGATACTGGAGTCCTGCACATAGTTGCATTGTGCTGACCAGAGTGTACAACTACAGTGTAGAACTCCAATAGTAGTCCTGTGTAGAGTAAATGAAAGTCCCGTCATGCAGGTGATGAATAAAATAAAAAATCCATTAATCAAGTGCGGAACATGTTATGCATCTGATGGAAACTCAGAAACAGTGAATGGATAGATAAACACCTCCACCTTTCAATCACACCGCCCCTTACCAGAGGGGAAGATCCCAACTAAAGATCTTCTGACAGCAGATGGCTTAATCCCCAGCCAGGGGTTAACGTGGCAGGATATCCAAAAGTCGAGATTTCTCCAACAGTGGACCGATGATCCGAGTTGTAATGAAACCAGTATGGAGAAGAAAAAAAGCTACATAGTGTGAACCCATATAACTTGTTTAATAAAAAAATTTAAAATCACACTTACAGGAAAGTAGATAAAATTCGCATGTGAAAAATATAGCCGGCCGGCTAGCACACCCGTTCACTCCGGGACACAGTTTGCGGTTTAAAGGACGTCAGCACGCCGCTACCCTACGCCGTTTCGTCTCCTAAAGACTTCGTCCTGGGGCACGAGCGGCGTACTGACTCACCGCAATTTATATCTAACAAATACAGATGGTACCACCCCCATCTGAGCTCCCAGAATCCTTGAAGCTAATGTGGCCATCTTGGATAAGGGATGTATCCAATATGTGGGAATGGCAAATCCACTAATACCTCACCTATCTAACTGCAATTACTGCCATTGCAAAAGAGGAAAGAAAAAAGGGGATAATATTGTAAATGATAAAAACAAATATTTTTGCCACTCACAGTGATTGGTGGATTATAGTGTCAACCATATAGGATCAGGGATCACTCGTACAAGTCTGTCCATGTCCCTATTTGTGGTACCTCCCTGCTCTTGGTGTCAGCCTCCATGTGTGTTGTAATCATCCTTTTGCAGTGGGTGAAATCTGATCATCCAGAGCGCGCTGCGCTCTACAGTATACAAAGTGATCACATGACTTCTTAGTCAGGTGAGCAGTAACACCAATCGAGGCGCAGGGAGGGTGTGGGCAAACCTTGCCCACACTGGACACGTCATGTATACAGACCGCGCGTCCCCGGATTATGACGCGCGCGATCGCAAACACGACGTGATTGGGCAGGACGTCAACACACCCTCCCATCAATACTAGTCTGATCTTTGCCCATACTAGACGCTGCGCGTCACCCGATCGTGACACGCGCCATCACGACTTGCTTAGGCGGACATGAGCACGCCCATTCATCGGTATTAGCCTAGTCATAGGTTAGCACACCACCAAGGAAGTGCAATCATCTATGACGCAGGCAACGCCATTTTGGTAGAGGGAAAAGGTGCCCTAATAAACAGTTTTTTTCCCATTCCAAAGCAGACTGATTAAGTCTGTTTGAAAAACAGGGAGGCAAAATACTACAGGGGATTTTCATCCGGCTAATGATCCCGGCGGGAGATTTCTAATATATGGATATTAAAAATAAAAATAAAAAATTGTTCAAATGCTGAACATAAAAACAATATTCAAATAGGAGAAGCGTCCCCCCTAAAAACATGTGTCAATGGGGAAAGAGAGTAACCCCAATTAACTAAGGTTGGGACGAATCCCCCAACTTAATAAAAATTGAGCATATAAATGTAAAATTCTATTTCTGGACAATATTGCATTTCTGGTATATAAACCTGAATACAACGGGGAAGAAATTAAAATGTGGCCCCCCAGTGGATAAACTCAATATTACACCTGGGGGTTGTGAGCCTAATTATGTGATCTAATTGGCAAATGTTCAAAGGAAAATATGTAACCGTCATTACTTGTTGTTCTCACCGATATATTATGATGTTTAACCAGGATTTTAGCTGGGAACTCAGATGTGATTCACAATCAACTAGTTAACATCTATGTCGATGTTCAAACCATAGGGTGTGTAACACCGTACCCTGTGGATCCAAGCCATTTCCATCTTAGATAATTGTCTGACTAGTGAGTCACCTCTCCAATGGGGGCTATAGCGTTCTATGCCCAAAAAGATGGTATTGGCAGGATCCCGATTATGACAGAGATCATAGTGTTTTGAGACTGAATGATCCTTGTAGCCATTCCTGATGTTAGTGATATGTTCCCCTAAACGTACCTGCATAGCCCTTTTGGTCCTCCCTATATACTGGAGCCCACAAGGGCATTCCAAAAGGTAGACCAGGCCTATTGAACTACAAGTGACAAAGGATTCTATTTGGTATTCTCTCTGTGTGCTTGTCGATTTGAATTATTCCGTTTTTTTTTTTCTGATTCTATTCAAAGAGCAGAGCTGGCATTTTCGGCATTGATGGTAGCCCTTCAATTCCCTTTGAAAGAAAGATACCCTTTTGGGTGGTGGATCCACAACATTAGGTGCCACCCTATCTCGAAGAGAGGGTACACCTCTAAATATTACTTCGGGTTTAGCTGGTAGAAAAGTGCTGATAACCTGGTCATTAGCCAAAAGATGCCAATGTTTACGAAAAATTTTGTTAATCAAAAAATGTTGTGAGGAGTAAGTGGTGACAAAAGGGATCAGTAGCCCATCCCTCTTATGTTTAGGGCCATCCTTTAGTAATGAGGCTTTTTCTAATTTGGCTACTTCTCTTTGAGTTGTCTCTAGAGAATCATGACTATACCCTTTTTCCAACATTCTCTTTTTTAAGATGTCAGACTGTATTTGATAGTCATTGATCTCTGAGCAATTCCGCTCATACGTATAAATTGGCTCTTCGGTACTGATTGGAGCCAAGACTGTTTGTGACAACTTTCCAATGGAATGTAGGCATTACAATCAGTTTTTTTAAAGTATGAAATGGTTTTAAAATTTGTACCCTCTTTCATAATAGTAAGATCGAGAAAATTTACACTCTCTTTACTTGCGTCGTATGTAAAATGAATTCCTCTATCATTCTGGTTAATCGAGAGAAAAAATTCTTCTAGTTGTGCAGCAGAACCATCCCATAGGAGGAGGACGTCATCGATGTATCTTGCCCAGAAGGCAAGACACGGGTTACGGTCCCTATGGATGATGTCCTCCTCCCACTTGGACATGAATAGATTGGCCAAGCTAGGGGCATATTTAGCCCCCATAGCTACACCTCGCTGTTGCTTGTAAAAGTTAGAGCTAAACCAGAAGTAATTGTGGTCTGCTGCATATTCCAACAATTCCATAATGAATTCCTGTTGTTCCTCAGGTATTGTGGAAAAAATATGTAAATAATATTTAACAGCTGATAAGCCCAGATCATGTGGTATGATCGTATAAAGGGACGTGACGTCCGCTGTAACTAGCCAGGTATGATTACTGCACGATTGACGAGACAGTAAGTTCAGTACGTGTTTAGTGTCTTTAAGGTATGAAGGTACCTGTTGGACTAGTGGTTGGAGGAAGTGGTCAATGTACTTGCCCACCCGGGACGTGATGGAATCTATACCACTCACAATGGGGCGTCCCGGGGGGCAAGTCAGACTTTTATGGATTTTAGGCAGGCAATATAGTATGGGAATTCTCGGAGCTTTAGGAATTAGAAAAAGTTGTTCCTTTTCATTTAGGATGCCTGACTGGCCACCCTTATGAATCAATTCCTCCAATGTCCGCCTATATTGAATGATGGGAGCTCAGATGGGAGCGGTACCATCTGTATTTGTTAGATATAAATTGCGGTGAGTCAGTACGCCGCTCGTGCCCCAGGACGAAGTCTTTAGGAGACGAAACGGCGTAGGGTAGTGGCGTGCTGACATCCTTTAAACCGCAAACTGTGTCCCGGTGTGAACGGGTGTGCTAGCCGGCCGGCTATATTTTTCACATGCGGATTTTATCTACTTTCCTGTAAGTGTGATTTTAAATTTTTTTATTAAACAAGTTATATGGGTTCACACTATGTAGCTTTTTTTCTTCTCCATACTGGTTTCATTACAACTCGGATCATCGGTCCACTGTTGGAGAAATCTCGACTTTTGGATATCCTGCCACGTTAACCCCTGGCTGGGGATTAAGCCATCTGCTGTCAGAAGATCTCTAGTTGGGATCTTCCCCTCTGGTAAGGGGCGGTGTGATTGAAAGGTGGAGGTGTTTATCTATCCCTTCACTGTTTCTGAGGTTTTTTGCATTTGATGTCACCATCTATCTGGAGGAAAGAATAATTGTTTCTGCTATCAGTTTCCATCAGATGCATAACATGTTCCGCACTTGATTAATGGATTTTTTATTTTATTCATAACCTGCATGACGGGACTTTCACTTACTCTACACAGGACTACTATTGGAGTTCTACACTGTAGTGTTTATATTTGCGCAGCTTTTTCTTGTTTAGTAGTATTATTTTTGTGGGTGTCTCACATTTTAAGTTGCTAGCATTTTTCTAGACCATTCACATAGACAGCGCAGTATTACCACTTTTTTTCTCATATCTCCCTTGATACACTCATACTGCTGCAGTCATACACTGTCAAGAGTGTAATTCTTTTTCCTGGAGGAGTGAGTCTTCCATTGGATCTTATCACCGATTTAAGTGTTTATTTGTTTATTCTATTTTTATTCATTTGTGTTTTCATTCACACAATATGGATGTCTTTGAATATAGGGCCTCAAAGACCTTCAACTCAGATGGGGTATTTGAAACCTATAAAAGTACTGAAAATGATCTGGGGGGACTTTTTATACGCCTCAAAAACTTAACCATCTCAGAAATTCATACCCAATGGGATATAGCCTTC
The DNA here is from genome assembly GCA_029574335.1 of Rana kukunoris. Classification (NCBI taxonomy): domain Eukaryota; kingdom Metazoa; phylum Chordata; class Amphibia; order Anura; family Ranidae; genus Rana; species Rana kukunoris. The sequence goes on from CM056055.1 coordinate 133,903,797, forward strand.
TTGAATACCTATATTAAACTTAATATGGTACCTAGAAGTTTGAGATGGGAAGTCTGCCCCCAGAAAGGAGAAGTAGAACTTGAAAATTGGTTTCGGTACTTTAATGATGCCGGGGTCAGTTTTTTGCGTTTTTTAGTTCAAAAAAAGCAGACCAAGTTGACGAATTTGGATGAAGAAATTAAAACCCTGAAAGAGAGTCTCATCCCGTTTACAGAACGGGACGAGTACAGGGACCATAGTACCAACCTTTTAAAAATTTTGGACAAGGAAGAGAAGGAACAGAAAATTAAGAAAAGAAAAAAATATAATCGGGACTACGGAGATTATCATGCTAATAGTGTCTTTACTTGGCAAAAAAAATTAGCAGAGGAGGAATTGAATAAACAGAGCTCAAGAATGGAAGCCATCACACAAGGGCAAAGTGTCCCAGAAGGAACTTCGGGTGGGATCCAACATTATCCCCTCAAATCTACCACAAAGAAAGTTCCTAAGAAAAGCTTAAATAAGAGTTTGAAAGGGAAAAAGGGGAGACGTGAGTCTTATCAATCCCCACATAGACCGGGACCATCCTTCCAGATGGGATACCCACAAGGTCGGGATAATCAATATTATGGGCCCAATGGAGGTCGTGGATATGGTTCTCAAACACACAACCACAATCTAGGATATAGGGAATCACCTAACCATGGGAGAAATAGAGACAGGGGTCCCCGAAATAATTCATATCAAGAAAGACCCCAAACTCAGGCCCCACGTTACCACGACCAGGGTCCCTATCCTCAAGGTAGGGATAACTTAGAATACAATAATCGTTTTTTTCCCATAAGAGAAAATGATGGCTCTGGGTATGAGAGTCCAAGACATGTGGATTTTGATCCTAGAGATCAGGATTATGTGTGGCCAAATAGAGATCACTCTAGGGGGTCAAGTGAAACTAACCCTGAACCATACCATTGGGGTTTTCCCAGGGCCAGTCAGGGGCAAAAAAGGCCCATAGAAAACAAAGAGGAACAAGAGGGGGGAGGAGAATCCAGTCAGCTAAAAAAATCAAGGATCTAACGGAAGAGGGCATCTTCAACCTTAGTACTCAAACTCTAACTAAATCAGAGATCGCAATATTGAGTAAGGGTTTTAAATTTGCACCCCCCCGAGCACTAAATAAATTTGAAACTTACATGGACGTGCATAAGTACGTCCGTAAAGTAAACATCAAGAGATATTTTGCTAGCATGCCGGGCAATACTGGAGCTAGAGTCCAACAAGAATGTCACCATTCTGGACTATCAAATGCCTCAAACTTTAACCCATCAGGTCTCATGGCCCCCTCCTTAAGAGTCTTTCGGGATGTGGTTCTACGAGATCTGGATAAAATTAAAGTATCAAAAACTAAAATGAATAAAACTTTGGAGGAAGGACTAGAGACTTTGTGTAAAAACAAAGAATTAGTCATCCGCCCAGCTGACAAGGGCGGAGGCATTGTAGTATTGGATCGTAAAGACTACCTACAGGAGCTGAACAAAATATTCAGTGATCAGGATACATATGTCCCTCTGTTAGGAAATCCTATCATTCAATATAGGCGGACATTGGAGGAACTGATTCATAAGGGTGGCCAGTCAGGCATCCTAAATGAAAAGGAACAACTTTTTCTAATTCCTAAAGCTCCGAGAATTCCCATACTATATTGCCTGCCTAAAATCCATAAAAGTCTGACTTGCCCCCTGGGACGCCCCATTGTGAGTGGTATAGATTCCATCATGTCCCGGGTGGGCAAGTACATTGACCACTTCCTCCAACCACTAGTCCAACAGGTACCTTCATACCTTAAAGACACTAAACACGTACTGAACTTACTGTCTCGTCAATCGTGCAGTAATCATACCTGGCTAGTTACAGCGGACGTCACGTCCCTTTATACGATCATACCACATGATCTGGGCTTATCAGCTGTTAAATATTATTTACATATTTTTTCCACAATACCTGAGGAACAACAGGAATTCATTATGGAATTGTTGGAATATGCAGCAGACCACAATTACTTCTGGTTTAGCTCTAACTTTTACAAGCAACAGCGAGGTGTAGCTATGGGGGCTAAATATGCCCCTAGCTTGGCCAATCTATTCATGGCCAAGTGGGAGGAGGACGTCATCCATAGGGACCGTAACCCGTGTCTTGCCTTCTGGGCAAGATACATCGATGACGTCCTCCTCCTATGGGATGGTTCTGCTGCACAACTAGAAGAATTTTTTCTCTCCATTAACCAGAATGATAGAGGAATTCATTTTACATACGACGCAAGTCAAGAGAGTGTAAATTTTCTCGATCTTACTATTATGAAAGAGGGTACAAATTTTAAAACCATTTCATACTTTAAAAAAACTGATCGTAATGCCTAAATTCCATTGGAAAGTTGTCACAAACAGTCTTGGCTCCAATCAGTTCCGAAGAGCCAATTTATACGTATGAGGCGGAATTGCTCAGAGATCAATGACTATCAAATACAGTCTGACATCTTAAAAAAGAGAATGTTGGAAAAAGGGTATAGTCATGATTCTCTAGAGACAACTCAAAGAGAAGTAGCCAAATTAGAAAGAGCCTCATTACTAAAGGATGGCCCTAAACGTAAGAGGGATGGGCTACTGATCCCTTTTGTCACCACTTACTCCTCACAACATTTTTTGATTAACAACATTTTTCGTAAACATTGGCATCTTTTGGCTAATGACCGGGTTATCAGCACTTTTCTACCAGCTAAACCCGAAGTAATATTTAGAGGTGTACCCTCTCTTCGAGATAGGGTGGCACCTAATGTTGTGGATCCACCACCCAAAAGGGTATCTTTCTTTCAAAGGGAATTGAAGGGCTACCATCAATGCTGAAAATGCCAGCTCTGCTCTTTGAATAGAATCAGAAATAAAAAAACGGAATCATTCAAATCGAGAAGCACACAGAGAGAATACCAAATAGAATCCTTTGTCACTTGTAGTTCAATAGGCGTGGTCTACCTTTTGGAATGCCCTTGTGGGCTCCAGTATATAGGGAGGACCAAAAGGGCTATGCAGGTACGTTTAGGGGAACATATCACTAACATCAGGAATGGCTACAAGGATCATTCAGTCTCAAAACACTATGATCTCTGTCATAATCGGGATCCTGCCAATACCATCTTTTTGGGCATAGAACGCTATAGCCCCCATTGGAGAGGTGACTCACTAGTCAGACAATTATCTAAGATGGAAATGGCTTGGATCCACAGGGTACGGTGTTACACACCCTATGGTTTGAACATCGACATAGATGTTAATGCATTTATTGACAATAGTTGAGTAACTAGTTGATTGTGAATCGCATCTGAGTTCCCAGCTAAAATCCGGGTTAAACATCATAATATACCGGTGAGAACAACAAGTAATGACGGTTACATATTTTCCTTTGAACATTTGCCAATTAGATCACCTAATTAGGCTCACAACCCCCAGGTGTAATATTGAGTTTATCCACTGGGGGGCCACATTTTAATTTCTTCCCCGTTGTATTCAGGTTTATATACCAGAAATGCAATATTGTCCAGAAATAGAATTTTACATGTATATGCTCAATTTTTATTAAGTTGGGGGATTCGTCCCAACCTTAGTTAATTGGGGTTACTCTCTTTCCCCATTGACACATGTTTTTAGGGGGGACGCTTCTCCTATTTGAATATTGTTTTTATGTTCAGCATTTGAACAATTTTTAATTTTTATTTTTAATATCCATATATTAGAAAATCTCCCGCCGGGATCATTAGCCGGATGAAAATCCCCTGTAGTATTTTGCCTCCCTGTTTTTCAAACAGACTTAATCAGTCTGCTTTGGAATGGGAAAAAAAATGTTTATTAGGGCACCTTTTCCCTCTACCAAAATGGCTTTGCCTGCGTCATAGATGATTGCACTTCCTTGGTGGTGTGCTAACCTATGACTAGGCTAATACCGATGAATGGGCGTGCTCATGTCCGCCTAAGCAAGTCGTGATGGCGCGTGTCACGATCGGGTGACGCGCAGTGTCTAGCATGGGCAAAGATCAGACTAGTATTGATGGGAGGGCGTGTTGACGTCCTGCCCAATCACGTCGTGTTTGCGATCGCACGCGTCATCATCCGGGGACGCGCGGACTGTATACATGACGTGTCCAGTGTGGGCAAGGTTTGCCCACACCCCCCCTGCGCCTCGATTGGTGTTACTGCTCACCTGACTAAGAAGTCATGTGATCACTTTGTATACTGTAGAGCGCAGCGCGCTCTGGATGATCAGATTTCACCCACTGCAAAAGGATGATTACAACACACATGGAGGCTGACACCAAGAGCAGGGAGGTACCACAAATAGGGACATGGACAGACTTGTACGAGTGATCCTTGATCCTATATGGTTGACACTATAATCCACCAATCACTGTGAGTGGCAAAAATATTTGTTTTTATCATTTACAATATTATCCCCTTTTTTCTTTCCTCTTTTGCAATGGCAGTAATTGCAGTTAGATAGGTGAGGTATTAGTGGATTTGCCATTCCCACATATTGGATACATCCCTTATCCAAGATGGCCACATTAGCTTCAAGGATTCTGGGAGCTCAGATGGGGGTGGTACCATCTGTATTTGTTAGATATAAATTGCGGTGAGTCAGTACGCCGCTCGTGCCCCAGGACGAAGTCTTTAGGAGACGAAACGGCGTAGGGTAGCGGCGTGCTGACGTCCTTTAAACTGCAAACTGTGTCCCGGAGTGAACGGGTGTGCTAGCCGGCCGGCTATATTTTTCACATGCGGATTTTATCTACTTTCCTGTAAGTGTGATTTTAAATTTTTTTATTAAACAAGTTATATGGGTTCACACTATGTAGCTTTTTTTCTTCTCCATACTGGTTTCATTACAACTCGGATCATTGGTCCACTGTTGGAGAAATCTCGACTTTTGGATATCCTGCCACGTTAACCCCTGGCTGGGGATTAAGCCATCTGCTGTCAGAAGATCTCTAGTTGGGATCTTCCCCTCTGGTAAGGGGCGGTGTGATTGAAAGGTGGAGGTGTTTATCTATCCATTCACTGTTTCTGAGTTTTTTTGCATTTGATGTCACCATCTATCTGGAGGAAAGAATAATTGTTTCTGCTATCAGTTTCCATCAGATGCATAACATGTTCCGCACTTGATTAATGGATTTTTTATTTTATTCATCACCTGCATGACGGGACTTTCACTTACTCTACACAGGACTACTATTGGAGTTCTACACTGTAGTGTTTATATTTCTTGTTTAGTAGTATTATTTCTGTGGGTATATCACATTTTAAGTTGCTAGCATTTTTCTAGACCATTCACATAGACAGCGCAGTATTACCACTTTTTTTCTCAGAGTGTACAACTGATAGAGAGGTAGTAACAGTAATGGGAAGAATCGAGGGAAGAGTAGCAAAAGTACAGGAAGAGGCCTGAGGCGTTGCTATGGGTAGGGGGAGCCTTCAATGGATTGCATACAGAGGAAGTGTGGTTACTGGTGGTAGGATACTGATCTACAGATAGGAAAGAACACTGTGGTTGCTAAGGGTAACAGAGGAAGAGATTCTTGATTTTTAGTAGCAGATCTGACCTTATGTGACTCTCCCTTACTCACATTGCTCATTTAACGAGTGCACAGCAGCAAAACTATCCAACAACACCTGTTCTGAATAGGCTGAGTGATCCTTTGGCCACAATGTTCGATACACTTAATTGAGTTTTCAGATACATTTTCTTGGTGAACCATTATGAAGTAAGGTCTCAGGTTTTCCCTTAATTCTCACTCATTACTTGGGTTTGGGATTGGCATGTATGGTATGGTGACAATTTACACACACATACTGGGGCCTAGACATGTGCGTTCCCGTTCGTAACTAATGGATTTTCGTACAAATTTGTTAGTATCCGTACATTCGGATCAATTCGAACATCTGAAAAGCTGAAAGAACCAAAATACAAAAATTACGGAATTACGAATAAGCAAAATAATGAACAAGCGAAAATACGAACGTATGATTGGACAATCTTACTAAAATACCGAAAAACACCGAAAAAGCAAAAGAACGAAAATGACATCTATAACGAACGATTTGCATTCTGGATTTTAAATCCTTTGTCTGTTCGTATTTTCATTCGTATGTTCGTATTTTCATTTGTGTGTTTTGTAAATTAGTTTCTTTGTCTGTTCGTAAATTTGTGTACTTGTATCATTCTTTCGAATGGGCACTGGGCAGTGTATAGTGATGTATCTTACTTAATATCTTAGCCAATCAGCTTATCTCTTTTGTGCTGAGTCACATTGTACAGTGTAAAGCCTCGTACACACGATCGGATTTCAAACAAACTTTTCCATGGATTTTTGTTTGAAGGGAGTTGGCCAGACTTTTGAAACCGAAAAAGTTTGTCCAAAAGTGCGTACACACGGTCACATTTTTTGGAAAACGCTCATTTTAAAGTTTGTTGGCAAAAAGTCTGACCCTGTGTACGGGGCTTAAGAGAAAGTATATCTTAATATGGATTAGCTGCGTGTTGCGATGTATTTACGAAAGTACAAAATTACGAATCCATTAAACAAAAATTATCTAACAAAATTACAAATTTTCGAATCAACGAAAATAAATAGACAGAATTACGAATCATTCAGTGTAAACGAAAATAAAACTGTTACGAAAATACAAACGGGTCCAAATAGGAAAACTTGCGTCTTACGAAATATGAACGGGTCCGAATAGGAAAACTTAAGTCTTACGAAATTACGAATCTTTACGAATCTACGGAACGAGACGAAACAAAACAAAAAAATAAATTTTTTGTTGTTGTACACATGTCAACTGGGGCCAGGGAAGTTAAGAGCCTTTTCTGCAGGAATGATTAGCAGTTGAACACAGTCCCTGTCACCCATCATGTCTTTTCTGCTTTTTTACAGGCGTTGCCACTGCTTTAAAAACCATTTAAATGGTCTCACTACTTATACTGACACTCTGCTATCTTTTAGGTAAATAATTTAAGACCTCTGTTTGCAGATGAAAAAGGGACATACATTGGTCCTTATGAGATCAGGGATGTCAGCGGATGAACATCCGCTGACACCCGATCTCGTTTGCCCCCGCAATGATCCGATTCTGCAGACGGAAGAAAACACTATTTTTCTTTCCGTCTGCGGATGGGATGAACACGGACATGCGGTCCGTGTTCATCCGATCCCCCCATAGGGGAGCGGAGAAAAGGGCGGTCCCTGCACAGTGTGTGGGGACCGCCCTGTCATCAGACGGCTCATCGGGGATCAACGGAGCGATCCTCGCTGAGAATACGGAGATGGATCATTACTGATCCGCCCCGTGTGAAAGGGGCCTAAAAAGACCAACAAGAAAATACCACAAGGAACTATTCTCCACTCTGGACCAACCACACATCACCACTCTAAAAAGTGTTTCTTACAATTCCCATTCCTATTCACTCTACCATTTAATATTCCCCCTCTACTCTTCCTTCTCATACTAGTATATTTGGTTTTCCAATTCTCATTTCTTTACCTCTCTTCTCCCCCCCACAACTTGTACATACAGCATCTCACAAAAGTCAGTATACCTCTCACATTTTTGTAAATATTTTATTATATCTTTTCATGTGACAACACTGAAGAAATTACACTTTGCTAGAATGTAAAGTAGTAAGTGTACAGCTTGTTTAACAGTGTACATTTGCTGTCCTCTCAAAATAATTTAGCAGACAGCCAATAATGTCTAAAACTCTGGAAACAAAAGTTAGTACACACCTAAGTGAAAATGTCCAAATTAGCCCCAACGTATCAATATTTTGTGTGGCCATCATTATTTTCCAGCACTGTCTTAACCCTCAGAGCTTCATAGGTTGCCACTGGAGTCCTCTTCCACTCCTCCATGATGACATCCGTCCGCGCAAAAGTGCGCTAGACAGACCATTGATTTGCTAGTCAAATATGCTAATGGGGGACTTACGGGGATCCACAAAAGAACGTTGGGGCAGCGCAGGCGACGCAGTGTGCGCAACAGCAAAATGTCCTGTCAAAAATTAGAGCATATAAAAGATGGTCTAAAAAGAGAAAAAAAGTCTACTTGTTAGATAAAGCAACACTGTTAGTGAGGAGCTCAGCAGTCACACGTGTTGCACAACAATCTGTATGCCAACATGCCAGGGGCATCGTCGCACATAGCTATACTACTGACTTTAGATGAACAAAGAAGGATGAGGGCACGGAGGATGGCACGGAGGATGGCACGGGAGAGGATATACCGCACCCGCATAGACCTGTTTGGCATGACTGATTCTGAGGTGTTTCGCATTTTCAGATTCACCCCTCATGTCATCCTGGAATTAACCACAACCCTGCAGGAGGACATCACCAGCCCAACACACCGCTTACATGCAGTGCAGCCACTGGTCAAGGTCATGGCAACACTCCATTTCCTTGCCAGTGGCTCTTTTCAGCGTACAAGTGGAGTGGTGGCTGGGATGTCACAATCCTCCATGAGCAGATGTGTGCACCAGGTTGTCCCTGCAATCCTCAGACGCATAGCCAACCAAATCATCAAACCCACCACTGAGGACCTGCGGCTGAAGGCAATGACAGATTTCTACAGAATTGCCAGATTCCCACGCACTGTGGGGGCCATTGATTGCACACATGTGGCACTCCAGCCCCCCCAGGAGACAGAGCACATGTACCGCAATCGGAAGCATTGGCATTCCATCAACGTACAGGTGATAGTCAATGCCCAAGGCCTCATATGGCACATATGACAGCTACATATACAATCAAAGCCACATCCGAATGGAATTCGATCAGAACATGTATGGGGACACCTGGCTGGTTGGTGAGTGACATGGGTGTCAGGCATGACTTTCCCCTCCCATGATGCACACATCACAAGGGGCACATGCATGACTAACATCCTCCTGTCTTTTCCCTTACAGGTGACTCTGCATATCCACTGGGACCCCATCTCATGACTCCTATCCGGAACCCCCAAACCCCAGGAGAGGAAAGATACAGTCAAGCACATGCCCAAACACGAGCAGTGGTGGAGCGCACCTTTGGCCTCCTAAAGTCACGTTTCCGATGCCTGGAAAAGTCTGGGGGTACCCTCTTGTATTCCCCAAACTTCGTGTGCCAGATCATCGGTGCATGTTGCATGCTGCACAACTTCGCAGAAAGAAAGGGCCTGCAGATTGACCTACGTGATGACCTGACCCCTGAACCAGACAATCCCCCCCTAACCGAGGGTCCCCCGTCTTCTGAGGGAAGAGCAGCCAGGAGACAGCTCACATTGGGCATCTTTGCACGTTAAACACACACATTAATCATGGCACAATGAGAATGCATGCATGCACACCACTGTGGTCCCTAGCACACACACCCCACATCCACATCAAATTGGATTGGCACCAGTCCACCATGCTGGACTTGTGAGCAGCAACGCCACGCCAAGGCTCCAATTATGTCACTGTACATTCATTCACCATTCACACGGACCTGGGGATCACTTCTCCCTGGTCCTGGGGAACCCTTCTCCACCAAAATTGAGGGTGACACTCCTTTTCCGGCAGGAATGTCACCCCCACATTCAAACAGCATTCACAACCCAAAAAAAAAATACCCAGCAAAATCAAAAAATTTCCAGCAAATGACGCCTGGGGCGCCCCCCCCCCACGGCCCCGGCTCCTCAGGGGAGACTCATGGGGGAGGGGGAAAACCGGGGAAGGAGGAGCAGCCCCTGATCTCTGCCCACCTGGCGGCCTGCCCTCCAAGGCCACGGCGATTCTGTCCAGGGCAGCACCAAGTGTTGCCGTGTTGGCCTGGATAGCCTGGGTAAGGGCCCTCACATCCTGCCCAACGCCTGCTGATGTCGTCTGCAGTTCATTTAGGCAGGTTGTGAAAGCCCGGGAGTGGGAGTCCAGGTTCCCCAGCGTATCCTTGATGGAGGACAGGCTCTCCTCCATCCACACCAATGTCTGGCTGACCTGTCCCAGATGGCGTGTCTGGAGGAACTGGTCCCTTCTCAGAGTGGCGGGCAGGAGATCGGCCAACCCCCTGGTGTTCTGGGATGAAATCCTGCCTCCAGCTGATGCTTGTGGCCGGGGAGAAGGGGAGGCCCTTTGGAGGGGAGCCATGTTGGGGGAGGGCTCCCCCTTAGGGAGGGCTGCCTGCTGCCAGCCAGAGGGGAAGAGTCCTCAAAAACCAAACGTCCAGTGCCTGACATGGACTCCTCCTCCTCATGATTCTCCTCCTCCTCTTGAATCTCCTCCTCCTCTTGAACCTCCTCCGCGGACTCCGGCCTTGTTGGGGGGCCTCATTAGGCTGCTTTCCTGGGGATGGTGCGGTCAGGCCAGATGGCCCTGCACCCTCCTGCACTTCTGTGGATGACACAAAACATTCACAGGTTGGAGGATCCACACACTTGCCACATATTCCCTTTCATCCCCTCCCCCCTACATGCTACACACCTGATATAAAAAAAAAAAAAACTTACCTGGCACCACGGGCTCCGGACTTGAGTCAAAGCCGGGCAGGCTCTCAACTTCATGCCGATGAAAGGTCAGGGCCACCACACGCTCCTCCGCTGTCAGCCTAATAGGGCATGGTGGGCCCCCTCCTGTGCCCCTGGCATGGGCATGCATTCTGGCCAGCTTCTGTTTGACCAGACGCCGGAGGTCATTGATTTTTTTGTCAATCCCAGACCGGGTCCGTGTCTCCCCCTCCCCCGCTGAATTGACCTGCTCAATGATCATATCCAAAATCTCCCTCCTCCTGGCCGGGTTGGTGTTGGCACTGTCTGGGCCGTGGGGGAAACGCCCATAATCGCTAATGGCCCGGGCAAGAATTATTTTTCCCCCACAGTAAAATTGAGCTTTCTCTTTCTCTCTGTCATACTTCCCAAAAAACTCACTCCCAGTCAGCAAAAATCACTCACAAAAACAAGCACAACCAATCAAGCAAGTGCACACACAAATCTAACACCCAAAAAATCACACTAGCACTCAGCAAGAAACAGTCACAAAAACAAACAGCAAAAAAACAGCAAGAAAACAAACAAACAGAAATATATCAAACAAACAGTCACTCAAACACTTATCAAAAAACACTTTCAAAGATCTACTAACAAACACTTGATCACACAGAACACTAATCTGACAACTACAAAACACAACGCAACGAACAACAGGACAAAAGCACTTGGTTAAATGGGAAGGGACAAAGGGATGTACTTTTGCAATGCAAGTGCGTTTGTCTCTGTCTATTTATGCTGTTTGCGTAGTTCACAGCGTTGCCCTAGTCCATTTCCAATTTCACTGATTGCGCCACTCCCGAGTTGTGAGCATGCGCACAGCGGAGCTGACCATGGTCTCCTTCAAGCGCGCATGCACGAGCCGGCCGGCCCTTCATTTGCATGGGGTCACGGCTCATTTCAATGTAACACGCCCACGTCCTTCCCAATTTGTATTACTCCACCTTACGCCTATGAAAAAACGTTACGCATGCGCAATTTTCTGCGCAAAAGCTACGAGAATAGGGTAATTACGCGGCAAAATTGCGCAAGTCTAACGTAAAGGCGGTGCGCTACGCCGGTCCAATAATGCGCAGATGTACGTGAATCTGGGCCCTTCTGTTTAAGGATGCCCCACAGATGCTTAATAGGGTTTAGGCAAAGAGAAAAAGCTGTGCTAAATATATGAACCTGTGTTGCAATAACCAATCATACTGATATGAATGCACTCACAGTAGATAGAAAAAATAAAGGTAATAACAGTGATATACAAAAGTATAATAACCAAAGGTTATGACCAAAAATTCATAACTCTATAATTGTGAATATAAACTCAAAAAATGATGTCAAAGACATATCAGTGCCATTAAACTTCATTGAGTTACCACCCCAAAAAAATAAAATCATCAGTGAAAAAATATCAATCCGTATGAAAGAAAAATATAGATATAAAGAGGGAATGAAAAAAAAAAACACAAATACCCTCAATATTATAAAAGCAAGCACAGTGCTAGTGACTGGTAATTAGTGTTGCTCACGAATATTCGCATTGCGAATATTCGCTACGAATATTGCATATTCGAGTATTCGCGAATATCTCGAATATCGCGGCTAATATTCGCTATTTCGAATATTCGTATTTTTCAAATTTCGCATTAAATTTCGCAAAAAAATCGCAATCGCAAATTGCAAATTGCAAATTTCGCAATTTTTTTTTTTATATAAAATATAGCGAATATTCGTAAATATCGAATATTCGTGATATTTTATAAAAAAAAAAAAAAATCGCGAAATTTCGCATTAGCGAAAATTCGCAATGGCGAAAATTCGCATTTTTTTTTTTTTTATAAAATATCACGAATATTCGATATTAACGAATATTCGCGACCGCATATGTGAAATTTCGCTTTTTTTTTTTTTTTTTATAAAATATACCGAATATTCGTAAATATCGAATATTCGTGATATTTTATAAAAAAAAAAATAAAATCGCGAAATTTCGCATTAGCGAAAATTCGCAATGGCGAAAATTCGCATTTTTTTTTTTTTATAAAATATCACGAATATTCGATATTAACGAATATTCGCGACCGCATATGTGAAATTTCGCTTTTTTTTTTTTTTTTTATAAAATATACCGAATATTCGTAAATATCGAATATTCGTGATATTTTATAAAAAAAAAAAAAAAATCGCGAAATTTCGCATTAGCGAAAATTCGCAATGGCGAAAATTCGCATTTTTTTTTTTATAAAATATCACGAATATTCGATATTAACGAATATTCGCGAATATTCTTCGAAATATTCGCGAAATATCGCGAAATCGAATATGGCGTATTCCGCTCATCACTACTGGTAATTACAAAAAGTTATGATTTAAATAGTCCATAAATATCCACAGTGACAGGTAATCCACAACACCTGTGAGTAAGTGAGGTCAGGAAAGTGCCTCCACCTAGGTACACACTGCTGCTTACCGGATGGGTATAATCTATTATTACAGGAGATCAATGGGTGCTTATGGCTTATAACCCAGCCTAGGGTTTCTATGCTGTGCACCAAATGTCTCAGTAGTAATGGTTCTAATAGAAGTATGACAGGTTCAATGTGTCCCTATATAAAGACAAAAAGGCTGGTATAGTGTAAAACCCTTTTAGATTTAATAAAAATATTCAGGACAAATGGTCATGCGGTGACGTCAGAACGTCGTTGCTCCCTATCAATAGGGTTTAGGTCTGGCCAGTCCATCACCTTTACCCTCAGCTTCTTTAGCAAGGCTGTGGTCATGTTGGAGGTGTGTTTGGGGTCAATATCATGTTGGAATCCTGCCCTGTGGCCCAGTCTCTGAAAGGGGGGTCATGCTCTAATTCATTAAGCTTGTAGTGCACAGTATATTTGCCTTTAGTAAATCAATCAATGTTTTTCACTTGCAGTTTTATTTCCAGTGTGAGGGATCATTGTATACTGAGGAATTGTGGCAAAAAAGTCGCATGTTGGGCTCCCACTGGGATGATGGCACTAGATCCTTAACATTTTACTATTTTTGTCCAGGAGAGGTGAGACATCCCCCTTGAAGCATCTCACAAATGTCATACTCTTTATCATTAGCACTCCAAATCTCCTTGTCCTTACTACCAGCACCCACAAACTGTGGCAAATGGTAGATGTGCATATCTTCACTAGTCTCACAATTCGATTACAATTTAAATGTCAACAATTCGATTTGATTCTGCAATGCATCACAATGCATCACGATTAATCCCCATGCTTTTCATCAAAAATTCAAGCAGTCAGAAGAACTTTTTATTTCATCTGCTTTTTAAAAAAAGGACACTCCTTGCATGTAACAAAGTATGAACACAGCAGACAACAACATTATTTATTTAGAACAGTAAATACTAAATGGCACAGCCCCCTTTGAATTCCACAGCCCTCCTGCGCATTCCACAGCCCTCCTGCACATTCCATAGCCCCCTTTACAGTCCTAAGCCCCCCCGGCACTCCCTGGGAGAGCCCTGCTAGTGTACTCTAAAGTTTGAAAAAAATCACTGCCAGCCCCTCTGTTTTATGAATGCATCCTCTACTTCTTAAGTGTCAGTGTAAACCAGTGCCTCTAAATAATTTTTCTTAGATCTTTTATGACCGATCATGTAACCTCCGGCCGCTCACCTCTTCTGGCTCATTTTGGCTACCATGGGGGGGGGGGTTGAGCAGAAAGCACAGCAGTCAGTCACGTGAACTCCCTGCCTGACGTCAGAGGCTCCTCCCGCTCTAGACCTTACATCGGGGGAGGAGAGCAGCCGGAGGTAACGTGACTGGCCATAAAAGATCCAAAATATTTTTTTTTCAATTTAGAGTATACTGACAGGGCTCTCCCAGGAGAGGCAGGGTGAGACAGGATGATGTCAACCATGCAGTTGTGATACAGCCATTCTTTGCATCATTGCAGGATTTGTTTCTTGGCTGCTTTTTAGCAATGCAGCAATTATTTTCAACACCCCTAGTAAATGGAGTGTTTGGCAAAGGCTGGCATGACAACTCTAGGCATTTTTTCTTCTGCTCTAGCAGTAGCACTGCAGAGGTCTGTGGATTGGATCTGAAGATAGCATTGAGATAGTTGCTCTATCACCTCATAGCCAAATGGTGAGGATATGAATAGCACAAGAAAGGAAAGTGACTGCTCTATGCAGGATACAGAGGGAGAAGGTGCATGATCAGCACTGAAAAAAAAAAAGAGAAGGAGGAGGAAATAAGTAAAATAAAAAAATGATTTTAAATCAGAGCAAAATATAAAAGGAGGAGGAAAGTGGTGCATTAGCAGGCTCCCTTTAGCAGGTGCTAAAGTGACACTATAGGTTTGTTTTTTCTTTTTTGTTTTTTAACTTATCTCCACTGTGCAGCTCGTTTTGCACAGTGTGGCCCCAAACGCCGCTTTCTGGGGGTCCACCGGCGGCTCCTCCCTGCATCAGATAACCCCCTCTGGGAAGCGTTCTCCCAAGGGGGTTACCTTGTGGGTGCACTCCTGATTCCTGCATTCAGTGTCCATAGCTGCCGTATGCAGGACTCGGCCCTGGCCCCCAGCGTCTGCGTCATTGGATTTAATTGACAGCAGTGGGAGCCAATGGCTGTGCTGCTACCAATCTATCCAATTAAGAGCCGGGAACCCCGGGGAAATATCCAGTGCTTTCTCAACGCAGCACTTTCCAGGGCTCAGGTTAGTAAAACGGGGTGGGGGGGGCGGTAATAGTCAGATGTTCTTTCACCTTAATGCATAGGATGCATTAAGGTGAAAAAACAGAAGGGTTTACAACCCCTTTAAGAAAGAGGAGGAAAGGAACTTTCTGCTAGATTTTATGAGAGGGTTGCAGCGCAAAGTACTTTTATAATGAATAAAAAAATGGTATTCTCCCTTGAGGATGCTGAGAAAAATTTCGATTTTATGCTATAAACCAGGGGTTCTTACTATAATTGCTTCTGGTACACTTTCTGTAGAAAAGCATAGAAACCATTGGCCTATCATGAAAACCAGTTTACACATTTTATTCTGATAGAGGTTTGTTTTAAGTCGTATTTCACTGTACTTAATTGAGTTATTGTTTTCTTTAAACCAGATAACCTGTCTTGTTCCCCATGTCCTGTTGCACAGAAACAATGGATCATGCTATTATCAAACCTAACATGCTTGAAACAGTGCTTAAAATTGGCCACACGTGGTTCATTGTCCCCCTCTTGTGTCATTGTGTTCTGACAGAGGAGGAATCAGCTCGACTCCTCCTCCTCAGGTGTCAGAATACACTGATCAATAGGCTGCAGCGCTGATTAAACTAAAGCTTTCCAGCAAGCCCATTCATGAGCAGTCGATCAGTAAATAGTCTGCTTTCGATCAGGATCAGCCATACATGGTTTAAAATTTTGCTGGTCCCTACTGAACTAGACACAGTTTGATCCATTTATGGCCAGTTTTAGCATATACTATCAGTTCCTAAAACACATTTGGATATTGGGAAAAACGGCTGATATGTATGTGTCCTTCCAATATCCTTGAATAGGAAATAAACCACTTTTTCAGATTTGTGATGTATGTAATAACATGGAAATACCTTCCATTTAAAAAGGTGGTCATGTTTTTAAACTCATCAAATACGCCTTTACAGCTCAAGTTTATCTCTTTGTGTCCTTGTTTTAAAGCTGTGCTCCAGATCTTATTTTTTGCTGTAGTTCAGTAAACAGTACAGCAGATGGGGCTTTATGATGAAATTGGAAGAAACATTTTGTGGTGGAAGCAGCATTATTACAAAAATCAAGCATGTAATTATGCAAATATGTATGCCTTTATAATAATCAAGTTTCATTGTAAATGGCTGATGCACATCAATTTGGTCCTGTAGTGCTGCTTTAAGTGCAGTTTAAGTGGCTTTTCAGAGCACCCAGAGGCAACGCAAATGCATATCTCGAATATTAATAAAATCCTCAATCTCTGAGACACCAACTGGAACATCATTGTTTAGATGATTGAAATTAAATGCTAATCCCTTCTTAAAAAAAAAAGAACATTTCTTTTTGTTATTTAAAACATTGATACAAGTACCAACTGAAAGGGCACTTTATTTTATTATTAGTTTGTAAAAATGTAGTTAAAACAATGCCTAATCAAATATATATTCGCTCTGTATTACAAAAACTATGCACTTGAGAATAGTTAATTTACTCTCCATATATGTAAAAGTCAATTTCTGTTGCTCTGTCAATTTACCGTATGGTGTAACAATTTAATAAATAATAAGTCTTTTATATCTGTTTATTTATAAGCATTCGAATGCAAATTAGGAATAAACTGTGTTACAAAAAGAAAAAAGAAAAATTGAATAAATTGTTTTCGTGAAACTATGAAAACATCAGTCAAAAATGTTAAAATTTGTTTTTTGGTTACAACTACCATATTGTGCTACATTTGGATTGCACTGGCTACTAGAAAAAGACTAATTAGTATGGCAATTTTATTAAACTGTTAAAGAGTAGGGATCAGTTTGGGGTTCGGATTAAGGTTGGGTTTTGCTGGGAAACCAACCACTTCATGGTTTGAAAACATGGCAAGCTAATGTAGCCATTCACTGCCATAGCAAATAACTACTAATGATTTCTCTTCCTGGCCTATGAATTTACATCATGAAGCTTATAACGGACATTAATTAGGGCTTTGTAACGTGGCAGACCTTGACTATAAAAAAAAGCAGGGTTCCCAGCAGCCAGAATGACATTGTGATGGGCTTTCCAAATAAATTATTTTTTAACAAAGGCACTCCATTCATGTTGAGGGTAATGGCAGATGTGTGCAAGCTGTTTCAATTTAAATATCTGTTCACATTTGTCTACCATCTGCAAACAGATGGTCTGGTCAAACACATATAAATTGTTTATATGGATGAAGACATCAGGTGTTGCTTGATCTAGTGAACAATGAATAGGAAAGTAAGTCCATTCCTCACAAAAGTATTCAAGACTATGTCTCCCAAATGCAAGAAAGGATTGCAAATATCGATCAAGGAACATTTGCAAACTACCTATGAGACACAATGTCAGGTTTATAATAAGTCAGCTAAAGTAAGGCACTTCCAGGCGGAGGATCAATGGCGGTACCGATTCCCACAGTGGAAAGTGAGTCAGGCAAAATTCAATCTTTTTTAATTTGTCATATAAATTTGTTGAAGCTCTGGAAATAGAGGGAAGGACATGGCTGTCCTGGTGGGTTCAAGTCCTGAGCCTTGTGTTGGTGTCCAGGTTGCAATCATGTTGTTAAATGCCCAAGTCCAAGAAGGGAAGGAATTTCATCAGGGGAACCATAAGCGTTTCTCTGAATGTTATTAAATATAATATTATGATGTCATTACGTATATGGGTGTCAAGGTTTGGGTCAGGCTTTACCACATCCCTGATGCTCACAGTAATGTTGAGTAAGATGGGATGAAGAAGATGTTGACACAACAATAATAAAGCAATAATTGAACAATCACAGTGTGAGTGGTCGAGCATGATTGTATTGGCTCCCAAGCCCAATGGCACTCCTTGGTTCTGCAGTGTTTCAAGAAGCTTAATTAAATGTGACAATTATCCCATGCCTTGGGTGGATTAGCTCATTCAAAGACTGTGCCCAGTCTAAAACATCACTGCTTTGAAACTGAAAAAGAGAACAGCGTTCTCCACCCCAGATTGACACAAGTACAGAATTATACCTTTTGGCCTTTAGACCTCTCTAACCATGGACTCTATCAGAACTATGTCTCAGTATATTTAGATGACATTAAAACATGTTGTGGATATTGAACATCTAATTTACTCAATGTCCAGGCAGTATTAGACTCCTTGAGGAGAGAATGATTTACTGTGAACCCTGAAATGTTTTCTTTGGGAATGGAGGAAGTGAAATACCTTGGGTCTATGAGCTGAGTCTTTACACTCTTGGCCCCACCCTTCCCCAAAAAGTAGATGGGTGTGTTTCCATGCATAGTGGGGTAATACCACTAACAAGCTCCTCTGAAGGATGCAACAAACTAAGGGTGACCCAATGGTTTCTGATGCTCCAGGAATTCAGGTTTCAAATGCTCCTCTGGCATGGAACAGAGGGGAGATATGTACTGGTCTATAGGGATAGTTCTCGATGACAGCTAATTATCTCCCTTCCTTGCTACTAAGGTGATGGGCAAGGAGGGGAGGGATTTTTTATCCCTCTTGCAAGGTTCCCTCCCAATGTTGCAGACATTTTAGGGAGCCAGTACTGTTTTCATTTTGTTAATTTATCAAATGCCACTAGACCTTTTGAAAAAATATAATTTTTAGAGGCATGCAGTCCGGGAGGCCAGGAAAGGGGAGGGGGCATCTGCTCCTCCTGAACCATACCCAGTCACATTCCTTCAATATTGTGAGGGTGTCTTGTAAGGGGTGTGGCAAAGCCTGAAGTTAAGGGATACATCTCCACACCAAGATTTCAGTGGGAGTGCTTCAGGAATCCATCTCCTTTTTGGTGTTTCTGCTGGCTACCTCTTAGTCCTGGGTGGGTCTTCCTTGGCTTCAAAAACATTCCCCAAAAATCGACTGGTCAATTATTTGTTACCCTGGGGGCCACCTGTCATACCAAATGTGTCAAGAGGCTGAGTTTATCCCCTCAGTCTCCCAGGGACAAAAGCCATGTCCGAGTATGTTACATAGAATCTCCAAAAGTAATTTATGTAAAACAAAAGATGGTTCTCTTCATCCTTGTATTGACTACTGGGGGTTAAATTCCATTATGGTTAAAAAACGCTACCCGCTGCCTCCACTAAGTTGATTGATTTACTTTGTGGGGTGAAAGTTTTCATGAAACTTGATCTAAGGCGAACTTGTAATCGATCGAGATGAGTGGAAGACTGCTTTTAACACCAGGGATGGCCACTATGAATACCTAGTGATGGCCTTTGGACTGTGTAACACTCCTGCGATTTTTCAGCACTTCATCAATGAGATCTTACTGTATGTGACCTCCAGTATGTCTGTGTAGTAGTCTATCTGGATGACATTCTTATTTTTTCTACACACAGACAAAATCTCCGCACATTTCTTCAACGCCTCTGAGAGATTTTACTTTATGCTAAGGCAGAAAAATGCCTCTTTGAACAATCTCAAGTACCTTATCTGGGCTACACTGTCTCGAGAAGGTTTTTCCATGCACCCTGAAAAGGTTGCCACAATTTCCTGGGGGTCTTAGGACTATCCAGCACTTTCTGGGTTTTGCGAATTACTACTGGCAGCTCTTACCTAGAAGGATGATGATCCCAAGAACTGGCAACTTAATACAGTATATTAGGATTGCACCATGCTGCACAGATATTAATTATCGTCCACTCAGTGCAACATTTTTTTCTTTGTATAGGTGACTATGATATACTTTCCTGTCTCTTATTTACTAATTCTAGGAGTGTAAGGATTAGAAATAGTCTATGTTGACTGAGAGAGTGAAGTTCCACTTTAAGCGCTAACGGGTGTTCACCAGAGCTCCTAATGGTGGAGATGGGTTTTGCTGCATGTTAATACCAGGATCATCTCACTAGGAGGTGAGCAAGCAGGGGTAAAATAGTAGATATAGCAGGTAGGGATTAGGGATAAGCCAGTGGTTCGAGACGAACGTAAGTTCACCGAATACCGAACATAATGGGGCGTTTGCGGGAAATTTGAGCACCTGCGAGATCTTCAATGCACTGCGAGTTCGCAGTGCATTGACAGCTGCTGATTGGCCAAAGCATGCACCTGACCTGACCTGATCTGCTGTGAGAGCCCTGATTGGCAAAAGGCAGAGTCCATGCCCCACACTATGTAAGGCTGCTTATACGGCAGCCATACATAGTTTTTTTAATAAAAGCAGCAAAATTACATTTCTAAAGGAAAACATGTCATTTAAAACTGCTTGCAGCTGTAATGTATTGCCAGATCCACCGATAATGCCAGTTCACCGATAAAGTGGTCTGATGTGTGTACACACCATCAGTCCAAAATCCGATCGGGTCAGAACACGGTGACGTAGAACACAACGACGTGCTTAAAAAACAAAGTTCAATGCTTTCAAGCATGCGTCGACTTGATTCTGAGCATGCACGGGTTTTTGGACTGATGCTTTTGCATACTAACCATCGGTTTGGCCCAATGGTCAGGTGTCCATCGGTCCAATTTTAAAGCAAGTTTTAAAACTTTGGTCCGACGGACGACGGTCTGATTAAATGCAGCCTGGCAGGCCACAGGAAAAGTGTTATTAGCCAATAAGTCCATCAATTGCAATTACCAGACCAGAAAATCAAGATATCGTCTATATACCTATGCAGGAAATGACATGCGAGAGTAGTTGTGGAAGCCGATCATCAGAGAAGATTTCTCTCTTCCCCTCCCCCCCAGATACAGATTGGCATAGCTAGGGGCACATTTAGTCCCCATAGCTACACCTTGTATCTGGAGGAAGTGGGGGGAGCCAAACATGAATACATTACTAGTAAGAGTCCAGTTTAGCTAGATCTCACTGCAGACCGTTCCTGGTGTACTGTTTCTAATATACTTCAGGCAGGCAGTTGATTCAGCTAGCCGCAGTGCATTTAATATATATACAGGTGTGTGTGTGTGTATATATATATATATATATATATAGTCTAGCTAAGCCTATACCAGACTGTAGGCCATGTTCAAAGACACTTTCAGGCAGGCAGGTGACTCTGTCAGCTGCAGTGCATAACATATATACGGTATACAGTCTCCTACATTATTATCCACTGCATTCTAGTCAAGCCAAGCCTATACCTGATTGTAAGCCATTCTTGGAGTGTGTGTTTAACCTCCTTACTACCGTCCACCGTCAATTGATGGCAGCACGATAGCTCTCTTGTTCTGAGAGGATGTCATATGACGTCCTCATCTTGCAGAGCCAGTAGGGGGCGCAGGCACCCGCCGCGTGACTGGGAACCCAATGTGTGTGCCCGGTGGCCGCGATGGCCGCTTGGCACCTGCGATTGCCCAGTAACTGAGCAGGACCGTGGATCTCTGTGTGTAAACACAGAGATCCACGTCCTGTCAGGGAGAGGAGACTGATGCTGTGTCCCTTGTACATAGGAACACAGATCGGTCACCTCCCCCAGTCATTCCCCTTCCCCCATAGTTAAAATCACTGGTAGGGAACACATTTAACCCCTTCCTCGCCCCCTAGTGCCAGTCACATTTATACAGTAATCAGTGCATAATTATAGCACTGATCTCTGTATAAATGTGAATGGTCCCAAAAATTTGTCAAAAGTGTCCAATGTGTCCGCCATAATGTCGCAGTCCCAATAAAAAGCAGATCGCCGCCATTACTAGTAAAAAAAAAAAATATCATAATTATGTCCCCTATTTTGTTTTGCGCAAACCAGTCACTATACACTTATTGCGATTTTTTTTTTTTGCATATTTTTTTTTTACCAAAAATATGTAGAAGAATACGTATCGGCCTAAACTGAGTTTTTTTTTTTTAATTGGGATATTTATTATAGCAAATATGGCACTCTATTTTTGTTTATGGCACAAAAGAAAAAAAAGCGATCAAATACCACCAAAAGAAAGCTCTATTTGAGGGGAAAAAGGATTTACATTTCGTTTGGGAGCCACGTCTCATGATGGGGGCTTATCAAAATCTGGAAGCCTCCTTTAACAAGGGGACCCCAGATCCCGGCCCCCCTATGTGAATGTGTATCAGGTACATTGTACCCCTACACATTCACCCAAAAAAGTAACATTTTTAAAAATGACAGTTGATAATTTGGGACAAGTCATTTATTAAAAAAGAAACTGTCCCGCAATGTCCTTTCATCTTCGATCACAGCGTGTGATGACCAGAGAAAAAAAAACTGCATTGACAGCTGGTATATAGCTGAGGGCGGGGCCACCCGATGCCGTAAATAGGCGACCCCGCCCCCTTCTGACATCATGTGACGTAATGCCAGAGGGGGGCGGATAACCCGTTTATGGCACCGGAGGCCCCGTCCTCAGCTATATAACAGCTGTCAATGTTTTTTCTATACATTTTATTTTTATAAAACATTTTATTTTTTGAAAAATACAGAAAGAAAAGAAATGTCAAACATTTGTCAGAGTGAATAATGAATACAATTATGAGACTATGAAGTAAAGTCTGAAATATAACTACTATTCTGATAGAGGAATAGGCCAATTATGTGATTATGTTACTATAATGATGTATGGAAGATGTCTTGAGACTTCCCTTCAATTTTTGTTGTCTTTTCCATCATGTTGAAATAAAGAAAAAGATTTAAATAAATAAAAAAATAAAAAAATTGTCAAAATGTAATAAATAAAAACATTGAAAAAGCACATAACATAGGCTGAAGCCTTGGAGGTAGGGTTACAATGCTACCAACTGTACAAGATCACAATATGTTAACTGTATAGGTCAGGAGGGTGAGATAGGGGAGAAGAGAAAATATCCAGGAAGCGGGCAACACAAACCAAAATGATATATCACACAGTAGGAAATGTTGCTCACTGAGTCTAATATCAGTGGGGTCCTCAGGGTGCCTATACTGAAGAACAAAGGCATTCAGTGGGAGTCTCACCTAAGGGAAAGGAGGGGGGAGCACCATGGAAAACAGGCTAATGGGACCAAAGAGATAAAACATTTAGCACATACGCTTAAGAGGGTACTGTACTACTAGAGGGTGATGGAATGCCACCAGGATTAAACCCTGAGTGATCCCACAAGTCCCAATTTTTTGAAAATTGAGGAAGTGTATCATGGAATATCGCAGTAAGGTGTTCCATTCTGCAGATCTGCTACAATATGTGCAGAAGCTGCGGAAGGGTGGGCAAAGAGGGGGACAACCATCTCAAGGGTATAGCCCTTTTTGCTGCTAAAAGAATAAAGGCTGCTAGTTTTTGTGTCTGGGGATGCCAGGGAATGGTAGACCCAGAAGAAACTGGATCGGGTCCAGGAAGAAACTGGATCGGGTCCAGAGGAAGGTTGGTTTCAAAAAGGTTTTGTAAATGAGCATGGATAGAGGACCAAAAGGGTTGAATAATGGGCATTCCCAAAAAATATGAAAGTGGGAACCAATGTCGCCCCGTCACCTCCAAAACACCTGGGGAACCATAGGGTTATATATCTACGCAAGATCTCTGGGGTACTATACCAAAAAAGCAATAGCTTATAGGTTGTCTCCCTCTGCTCCACGCACCTTGATGATTTGGATGCAGCTTCCCATATCTTCTGCCCTTGAGGGACATGAAGGGGCCGTTTAAAGATCTGGGACCATTTCTGCATGTAGGAGTGGTATGTGTTGGTGAGTGATGAAGCTTCATGTAAATATCTGTAAATGTCTGAAATAAGATAGGCCTGGTATGGGTCCTGGGCACATAAGAGTTCAAATTGGGTAGGCTTATCCAGGGTTAGGGTAGAGGACTTAGAGGTGAAGTAGTGTTTGAATTGGAGATAGGAATAGAATAATTGTTTAGGAATCTGGTGCTTCTGCTGTAGTTCATCAAAAGGCAGAAGTGTGCAGGTGAGTGGGTGCACCAAATTTCAGAACTGAAAAATTCCAGCCTGTGTCAATGAGAGCATTCGGGTATAGGATAAACTATTCGGGATGTCGCGTTAAACAGCACATTTAACAGGTTCCTAAGTTCGGTTATGGAGGTCTCTAGGCCTATCCAAATCATAGAGCAGGGGTGAACCGCACTAGTGACGCTCATTTCAATCTCCAACCAGATGCTGATGCCATTCTAGAAGACCGAGTAATGATCAGTTTTGGATGGGTAGCAAAATAGTATTTAATATGGTCTGGGTCTCCCAACCCATTTCTGGACCTAGGAGCCAGGACGACCGAGCTAGCTATTTGGTGTGCTTTATAGTGCCAGATAAAGTTAAGGAATGACCTCTGGGTAGCTTTAAGCTGTGACATAGGCACAGGGATCGGTAGAGTTTTAACCATTTGCTTACTGGGCACATATACCCCCTTCCTGCCCAGGCGAAATTTCAGCTTTCAGAACTGTAACGCTTTGAATGACAATTGCGCTGTCGTACGACGTGGCTCCCAAACAAAATTGACATACTTTTTTTCCGCAAATAGAGCTTTCTTGTGGTGGTATTTGATCACCTCTGCGGTTTTTATTTATTTTTGCAATATAAAAAAAAATAGAGCGTCAATTGTGAAAAAAACGAAATTATTTACTTTTCGCTATAATAAATATCCAATAAAAAAAAAATATTCTCAGTTTAGTCCGATACGTATTCTTCTACATATTTTTGGTAAAAAAAGAAAATCGCAATAAGCATATAGTGATTGGTTTGCTACAAAATAGGGGATAGAATTATGTTTTTTTTATTATTATTATTTTTTCCTAGTAATGGTGGCGATCTGTGATTTTTGTCAGGACTGCGATATTACGGTGGACACATCGGACACTTTTGACACATTTTTGAGACCATTCACATTTATACAGTGAACAGTGCTATAAATATGCACTGATTACTGTATAAATGTGACTGGCAGGGAAGGGGTTAACACTAGGGGGCGAGGAAGGGGTTAATGTGTGCCCTGCTAGGTGATTTTTTACTGTGGGGGGAGGGGACTGACTGGGGGAGGTGACCAATGGTTATCCCTATATACAAGGGACACACCATCGGTCTCCTCTCCCTAACAGGATGTGGATCTCTGTGTTTACACACAGAGCTCCACGTCCCTGCCTCTGTGACTGCCGATCGCGGGCGCCTGGCGGACATCGCGGCCGCCAGGCACGCGCATCGCCACTTGAGTGACGCGGCGTGCGTGCTCGCGCGCCCCCCAGTGGCTGGAGGCCGGAGGCCATATATGGACGGCCTCCCGGCAATTAAGATCCACATTGCAGCCGTAAAAAGTCATTGGGCGGGTGGGAAGTGGTTAAAGATAGAGGAGTCTCAGCAGAATAGACATCTTCAGGACATTGATGCGACCCAAGAGAGAGATGGGATAAGTGTCCCACTGTCGCAGGAGTCAGTCAATGTCGTGGTAGAGCAGGGGGGAAGTTGGCCTGTTAAAGAGTTGAGTAGGAGGCGGTTAGCTTTATCCCTAAATATTTAAGGGAGTTCGGGCACCAGTGATAGGAATAGTTCTGTTGTAGGATGGTAAGATCCAACGGTGGGATGAGTATTGGTAGGGCCTCCGTTTTTCTTGTATTGAACTTATATCCTGAGAAGTCTTTAAGCAAGGCTTGTAGGTTTGGGAGGGAAGTGTGGGGTCTGGTCAAAGTCAGTAGGATGTCGTCTGCAAACAATGACAGTTTATACTCATTATGAGGCAGTGAGAACCCACGGATGTAA
Organism: Rana kukunoris; assembly: GCA_029574335.1. Lineage (NCBI taxonomy): Eukaryota > Metazoa > Chordata > Amphibia > Anura > Ranidae > Rana > Rana kukunoris. Next base: position 133,929,713 of record CM056055.1, read on the forward strand.
AAGTGAATGCGGATGGCTGCAGTCAGGGGTTTCTAGACAAAGAATAAAAAGTGGAGGGGATAACAGGCATCCTAAAAATGTGAATACCTCTATGAGAGTGGGATTTTCAGGGCAACAATAATAGGGGGTGACGACTAGGTCATAGAAAAATACAAATTTATTACAAAAATGATTACATAGACTAAATAATGTACTTTAAACAATATCAAAAAGCTTATATTTAAAACCATGCTTGTAGAGAAATGCTGTACATCATCCCACGCCCCAGGACAAGGCTAAGGGCAGGGACGGTTATTCCAACGCGTTTCAAAATTATCTTCATCAGGGAAAGTTGTACAGTTATTTTCTCTATAACAACAAGACACAAAATTAAGTATAGAAACAAGTAAGCTAAACGAGAGCAAATTAAATAAGCTAAACGAAAGCGAAAAAAAATAAAAAATAACATAATTATACATATGGATACAGGTCAGTACACTGTGGATGCATGCATGAGAGACAAGAGGCCAAAAATATGCAGGGGGTCTAAGGGAGAAAGGAGAAAAATGATCTTAAAAAAGAAAAGGACTCACCCTTTCTACACAACACTCCTGCATTTATCCCAGTGCAGATATGAATATCCCAAAACCACCGTAGCGGCAGAGTCGGATGGTGCCCTATGCGTCCAAGAAAAGGCTGTCTCCCATCTCCAGGGACCCCCACACCATGGGGGGTGGAAAAATAATATGAATAAATTCAACTTCCTGATCAGCATTAGAACCAAAGTGTTCCCAGCTATAATGGTCAAACAAAAACATATGAGTGATTGTTGTTTTTAAAGGGCGCTAAGTAAACAAAAGTATATATATATAAAGACAAAAAAGTCTATATAGAAACCACCCCGTGTATAAAAAGACAAGAGGGGGGCTATAAGAAACAGGGAAGGAAACTCACCAATTGTAGGGAGAAAAAGAGACTCCAATCACTCCGGGTTTGGCCAAAAAGTAATCTCAGCAGGAAAAATCCAGAGAGAAAGCTAATGAAAGCTGGATGGGAAAGACTCTATGTGTCCTTCCAATTCCTTCAAATGATAGGAAAAGGTGTGCTGAATCAAAACCCCCCTGACGTCCTTAAATACTTACCTGGGCACAGGTGATAGGCTCCTAAGCTCCACTCCTACCTCATTATCCACAAAAAAAAGGCGTCAAATTCCTATGTGTAAGTGGAATTGCTTAATGATAATTGATGCAGAGAACGCCTTTCCGTCCCTGCACCAATCACGTACATCACGTTCACAACGCAGGCATCATCGCGTCCAGCTGACATCACGTCAGCGTGACGCTGCCCATGTATGTCTCATTCAAAACGGACATTTCCGGAATCCCACAAGACCGGAAGACCCTGTCTGTCAGTGCGTCATCCTCGGTGTATCCGGCAGGCATTGGTGTCTGCACAGAAGGTCAAACTACATCAGACGTTTGTTTATTTTGCAACTTGAAGCAAAACAAAGAACAAAAGACAGAAAACAGGATAAAAAGAGGAAAAACAGAAAAAAGGAAGGAAAAAGGAAAAAAGGGGAGATCAACTTAGACACTTGCATGAATCATATATATAGTGCCATATTTTCAATGAGGGAAAGATCTCAATATCATTCAACATTTAAACGGGGAGAGTTTGAGAACCAACGATGGTATACGTATCCCTGTGTATCCAGGACATGGGAACGATGATAGGTTCACCTGAAAAAAAGGGGAAAGATGGGAGATTGGGGCCCCCATCATTCAAAAAAAGGAGAATAAACGTCACCACTGCCGGGGAGAAAGCCCCCGGGACAAAGATCGCCCGGAGGACTGATAGAGCACAAAGGTGCTATTCTCCCCCGGCAGTGGATGGAGAGAGGTCCCCCAAGAGGGAGACATATCCAAGACACAAAAGGGAACCTGCCAATACTCAGCCACGGACGGGAAGGGGCATAACATATCCAAAGATATTAAAAAAAGGGGGAAAGCCTCAGTATCAAATGGGATGCATTCACTTAGCACCATGTATAACCAAACTTTAAACCTACATTACACCAAGAGAACTCGGGGTATAGATTGAAAAATACATTTAAATTAGCAACATTGCAAAAAAAATACACATTTCTAAATAGCAAATCCCAGTTTTCTCAAGTCCCGGAAGTGATATAACCCATTAGAGTCCGGGTATCAAAGGGGCATCCCACAGATGTACAGATCCATCTGGGGAAGGGTAGGGGAAACATCCCAAGGGGAAAGGGGGTGGGGAGAAGAAGGGAGGAGGAGAGGGAGATGAGGAGGAAGAATAGTTACCTCATTGTCCAAAAGAGATATGGATAACAATAGAAAATATATAGGGGCCTCAAACAAAACACCACACTAATGCTAATCAGTTTTGCCAGAACTAAAGCCCTCAAGAAAGGGCCTAAAGCTCTCCATTTCATTAAGTCCCGGTGGAGTTGTAGCTTTAAGGCGTCGAATCCAGCGCATTTCGCACTGGAGGAGAACCTTATTCCAATCCCCCCCACGGAGAGGGATATGTAGTCTATCCAGGACTGTAAAGTTAACTTTGGGCATATGATACCCATGTTCCTTGGCCACATGTCTCCCAAGGGGCAGATATAAATTGCCTATCCCCATTGAATGCATGTGTTTTTCAACTCTCTTCTGAAGGGGCTGTTTGGTCTTTCCCACATAGAATGCGTTGCATTGACACTGCATCAGATATACAACCCCCCGTGTTTTACAGTTGGCATAATGTTTAAGAGCAAAGGTCTCTCCATTGGGCAATGCCAATGTAGTTCTTCTTCCTATGACCTTGCACTGAGAACATTGCCCACACGGGAATGTTCCAAAGGTCTTACATGGATCCTTCTTGGTACTTCCCTTATATTCACTTTGAACCAACATGGTCCCGAGTGAATTAGCTCTTTTAAAGGTAAGTTGTGGTTTATCTGAAATGAGATTCCGAAGAATAGGATCTTCTGTGAGTATGGGCCAGAATTTGGAGATAACTTTTCTTATCCGTGTGTGTTCGTTTGAGAAACACAAAATAATTCTCGAATTCTGCTCTTCGGAATTGGTAGGGTGGGGCTTGGTTTTAAAAATCAAGCTCCTCCTATTTATATCTTTAACTCTATTGAACGCTTTCTTAAGGCAAGTTTTTGTATAGCCTCTGGCGAACAAACGAAGAGCCAAGGCATCACATTGATTGTGAAAGTCATTGTCCAAAGAACAGTTTCTCCTAATCCTAAGGAATTGGCTATAGGGGATTGATTTTTTTAGAGGTTCCGGATGAAAACTGGTAGCGTGTAGTATTGTGTTGCCCGCTGTCTCTTTTCGAAAAAGAGTGGAATTGATTATACCCTCTGAATCTTTTTTGATGGTAATGTCCAAGAAGCTGATTTCTGACTGATTATGGGACATTGTAAAGAAGAGATTGAAGTCATTGTGGTTCATGAGTTTCAATAACTCAGCTAGACCATCTTCTGGTCCGTCCCAAATAATAAAAATATCATCTATGTAGCGCTGCCACATAAGAATGTTGGCAGCGCACATAGATGCATTCTCTCCCAGGAGGAAATCCCGCTCCCACTCCCCCAGGTACAGGTTGGCATAGGAAGGCGCACAGCACGTTCCCATTGCCACACCCTGTACCTGGAGGTAGTGGGAGCCCTGGAAGAGAAAGGTATTATGATGCAAAATAAATTCCAACATAGTTAGAATAAATGTATTAAACTTCCAGTCAGTAGTTGGCCGTTGTTTCAAAACCTGCCCAACAGCCTTCAATCCCAAATCATGGGGAATGCTGTTGTATAGGGTTTCAACATCTATAGTAACCAACCAAGCATCTCCGGGAATGGTCAGATCCTCAAGCATCTGTAACAGATGTATTGTATCTTTTGTGTATGAGGGTAGATCAAGAACGTGTGGTCTTAAATATTGATCTATGACTTGACTCACCCCTTCTGAGATAGAGCCATTGCCGGAGATGATTGGTCTCCCTGGAGGGTCTGAAAGGCTCTTGTGGACTTTAGGCAGGGCATACATAGTGGGTTGCCTAGGGTGTTGGATACGAATGAATTCCCAGAGGTCTTTAATGATCACTCCTCTATAGAAGAAATCATCCACAAGGGAGTAAAAATCTTTATTGAAACCATCGGCCTGAGCCGGGGAAATCTTCCGATAACATTGTTTGTTATTTAAGATTTTTAGGCACATCCTCTCATAGTTGGTGTTGTCCATAAGGACAACATTACCCCCTTTGTCGGAGGCCTTTATTGTCACCCCTGGGAGATTCCTCAAAGTTTTAAGTGCATGTTGTTGTGCTGGGCTTAGATTAGAGTGAACATTTTCCTTTTTCATTACTTCTAGCTCTTTAGAAGTCTGCCTGACGAAGAGGGAGATAGCTGGGTTTTGGTTCAACAATGGGAACTTATTTGATTTCCGTTTGAATTTCACTTTATGATCTTTCTGTTCCTGGTACTCTTCTTCTACATCCTCCAAAATCTCATTGTCCCAGGCTCCATCAAGGGTGGGGTTTTCCTGCAGCAGGAGATTGAGATCCCTGAGAGCTCTAAAATCTGCTGCTTTAAGGTTGGGTGCTAAATCTTTGGTATGGTCTACATGTTTGGCGTATAGGCTCTTATAAAAAAGCCTACGAGCAAAGAGGTAGACATCTTTGACTGCATCAAAGGTGTCCATGCCACTATTCGGACAGAAGGAGAGCCCGAAAGACAATACTTCATGTTCTATGGAAGTCAGATTGTGTGACGAAAGATTTATGATATTGAGGCCCCCTCCTATCCCTTCAGGGAAATTGGGGGAATTTCCATTAGTGTTGGGGGTGCCAGCGGGTTCCCCCTCTTGTCCAAAAAATTATTGAGTATTGTCCGTGGGACTTTGGGAATAGTTCCAGTATCCTTTTTTGGGAATAGCCTATTCCTACTGGGTAGGGTATCCCCAGAATCCCCAATAGTACCTTCACCAAGGGGTATGTTATTTCTATTTTGTGGCAGGGTCATCTGTGAAGCAGTCAAAGCCTTTTTCTTAACTTGTTTCACCTCCCCTTCGATGTTTTGTATGGCAGACGTCCCTTTTCTTTTTGATGGAGCACGCCCTGTATTGGAGGACATAGAGGAGGAAGAGTTAGAAGGTGTATCGGAAGAGTAATCCCTATTTTTAACATCTCTGTCGGCCTTCGGATTTTTCTTAAAGTTATTTTTAAATTTTTTAATATTGTTCCACTTATATGCCCTCCCTTCACGAAAAGCATTCTTATCCCTCCAGTACTTTTTTTCTTTTTTGATTAGGATTGACTTACTGAAACCTTCCAAATGATTTTTTAACTTTTGCTCTAACGGTATATATCCTTCCTGGGTTTTTAATGGAGTGAGTTTGGTATACAGGGTTTCAATTTCCTCATCAAGAACTGTGAGTTGTTGTCTGTATTCGTTTTGCAACAGCTGCATCAGACTCTTGGAACATTCATCTAGCCTGGCTTCCCAATTGATTTTGAGTTCCTTGCTTATTGTATCCAAAATCGGAAAGATCTGGATACGTAATCCTATAGGATTTATGTGCTCACTAATGTATCTCTCCATGGACTGTATGTGCCAATGTAGAGCTGCTTTTTTCTCTAGTACCTTAGTGAGGTTAAAGAACAGGGATGCCAGGTCAGATGTGAGTTGCTCCTTGCTTTGATAGTTTTTTTCAATTTGGGACATGAGTTCACCACCGGACAAAAAGAGGGGGGGAAAAAAACTTAACCGAGAAAAACAATAGATAATGGATAATACACCCATATACCTCGTTTAGGCTCATGCGTCGCGGCATGGATCCTATGCTTTCTCAGATATAATATTTATTAGATCTTGGATTATAATTGTCCTGACCTCTACTAGGTTCCCTAGGAGGATGGACCCAGGACTAATGTAACTATTTCCACCTAGAAATTGTGTTCTTTTTCTTCCCCCTTTGGGGGACTAGGGGTTTTAGTTTGCTATTGTTTTTCTCGGTTAAGTTTTTTTCCCCCCCTCTTTTTGTCCGGTGGTCTAGGTGTGCCCCCCTGTTTTACCCTAACGTCATGGGGGATCTTAAGGGTGGCCAATGGGAGGAACTCATGTCCCAAATTGAAAAAAACTATCAAAGCAAGGAGCAACTCACATCTGACCTGGCATCCCTGTTCTTTAACCTCACTAAGGTACTAGAGAAAAAAGCAGCTCTACATTGGCACATACAGTCCATGGAGAGATACATTAGTGAGCACATAAATCCTATAGGATTACGTATCCAGATCTTTCCGATTTTGGATACAATAAGCAAGGAACTCAAAATCAATTGGGAAGCCAGGCTAGATGAATGTTCCAAGAGTCTGATGCAGCTGTTGCAAAATGAATACAGACAACAACTCACAGTTCTTGATGAGGAAATTGAAACCCTGTATACCAAACTCACTCCATTAAAAACCCAGGAAGAATATATACCGTTAGAGCAAAAGTTAAAAAATCATTTGGAAGGTTTCAGTAAGTCAATCCTAATCAAAAAAGAAAAAAAGTACTGGAGGGATAAGAATGCTTTTCGTGAAGGGAGGGCATATAAGTGGAACAATATTAAAAAATTTAAAAATAACTTTAAGAAAAATCCGAAGGCCGACAGAGATGTTAAAAATAGGGATTACTCTTCCGATACACCTTCTAACTCTTCCTCCTCTATGTCCTCCAATACAGGGCGTGCTCCATCAAAAAGAAAAGGGACGTCTGCCATACAAAACATCGAAGGGGAGGTGAAACAAGTTAAGAAAAAGGCTTTGACTGCTTCACAGATGACCCTGCCACAAAATAGAAATAACATACCCCTTGGTGAAGGTACTATTGGGGATTCTGGGGATACCCTACCCAGTAGGAATAGGCTATTCCCAAAAAAGGATACTGGGACTATTCCCAAAGTCCCACGGACAATACTCGATAATTTTTTGGACAAGAGGGGGAACCCGCTGGCACCCCCAACACTAATGGAAATTCCCCCAATTTCCCTGAAGGGATAGGAGGGGGCCTCAATATCATAAATCTTTCGTCACACAATCTGACTTCCATAGAACATGAAGTATTGTCTTTCGGGCTCTCCTTCTGTCCGAATAGTGGCATGGACACCTTTGATGCAGTCAAAGATGTCTACCTCTTTGCTCGTAGGCTTTTTTATAAGAGCCTATACGCCAAACATGTAGACCATACCAAAGATTTAGCACCCAACCTTAAAGCAGCAGATTTTAGAGCTCTCAGGGATCTCAATCTCCTGCTGCAGGAAAACCCCACCCTTGATGGAGCCTGGGACAATGAGATTTTGGAGGATGTAGAAGAAGAGTACCAGGAACAGAAAGATCATAAAGTGAAATTCAAACGGAAATCAAATAAGTTCCCATTGTTGAACCAAAACCCAGCTATCTCCCTCTTCGTCAGGCAGACTTCTAAAGAGCTAGAAGTAATGAAAAAGGAAAATGTTCACTCTAATCTAAGCCCAGCACAACAACATGCACTTAAAACTTTGAGGAATCTCCCAGGGGTGACAATAAAGGCCTCCGACAAAGGGGGTAATGTTGTCCTTATGGACAACACCAACTATGAGAGGATGTGCCTAAAAATCTTAAATAACAAACAATGTTATCGGAAGATTTCCCCGGCTCAGGCCGATGGTTTCAATAAAGATTTTTACTCCCTTGTGGATGATTTCTTCTATAGAGGAGTGATCATTAAAGACCTCTGGGAATTCATTCGTATCCAACACCCTAGGCAACCCACTATGTATGCCCTGCCTAAAGTCCACAAGAGCCTTTCAGACCCTCCAGGGAGACCAATCATCTCCGGCAATGGCTCTATCTCAGAAGGGGTGAGTCAAGTCATAGATCAATATTTAAGACCACACGTTCTTGATCTACCCTCATACACAAAAGATACAATACATCTGTTACAGATGCTTGAGGATCTGACCATTCCCGGAGATGCTTGGTTGGTTACTATAGATGTTGAAACCCTATACAACAGCATTCCCCATGATTTGGGATTGAAGGCTGTTGGGCAGGTTTTGAAACAACGGCCAACTACTGACTGGAAGTTTAATACATTTATTCTAACTATGTTGGAATTTATTTTGCATCATAATACCTTTCTCTTCCAGGGCTCCCACTACCTCCAGGTAGAGGGTGTGGCAATGGGAACGTGCTGTGCGCCTTCCTATGCCAACCTGTACCTGGGGGAGTGGGAGCGGGATTTCCTCCTGGGAGAGAATGCATCTATGTGCGCTGCCAACATTCTTATGTGGCAGCGCTACATAGATGATATTTTTATTATTTGGGACGGACCAGAAGATGGTCTAGCTGAGTTATTGAAACTCATGAACCACAATGACTTCAATCTCTTCTTTACAATGTCCCATAATCAGTCAGAAATCAGCTTCTTGGACATTACCATCAAAAAAGATTCAGAGGGTATAATCAATTCCACTCTTTTTCGAAAAGAGACAGCGGGCAACACAATACTACACGCTACCAGTTTTCATCCGGAACCTCTAAAAAAATCAATCCCCTATAGCCAATTCCTTAGGATTAGGAGAAACTGTTCTTTGGACAATGACTTTCACAATCAATGTGATGCCTTGGCTCTTCGTTTGTTCGCCAGAGGCTATACAAAAACTTGCCTTAAGAAAGCGTTCAATAGAGTTAAAGATATAAATAGGAGGAGCTTGATTTTTAAAACCAAGCCCCACCCTACCAATTCCGAAGAGCAGAATTCGAGAATTATTTTGTGTTCCTCAAACGAACACACACGGATAAGAAAAGTTATCTCCAAATTCTGGCCCATACTCACAGAAGATCCTATTCTTCGGAATCTCATTTCAGATAAACCACAACTTACCTTTAAAAGAGCTAATTCACTCGGGACCATGTTGGTTCAAAGTGAATATAAGGGAAATACCAAGAAGGATCCATGTAAGACCTTTGGAACATTCCCGTGTGGGCAATGTTCTCAGTGCAAGGTCATAGGAAGAAGAACTACATTGGCATTGCCCAATGGAGAGACCTTTGCTCTTAAACATTATGCCAACTGTAAAACACGGGGGGTTGTATATCTGATGCAGTGTCAATGCAACGCATTCTATGTGGGAAAGACCAAACAGCCCCTTCAGAAGAGAGTTGAAAAACACATGCATTCAATGGGGATAGGCAATTTATATCTGCCCCTTGGGAGACATGTGGCCAAGGAACATGGGTATCATATGCCCAAAGTTAACTTTACAGTCCTGGATAGACTACATATCCCTCTCCGTGGGGGGGATTGGAATAAGGTTCTCCTCCAGCGCGAAATGCGCTGGATTCGACGCCTTAAAGCTACAACTCCACCGGGACTTAATGAAATGGAGAGTTTTAGGCCCTTTCTTGAGGGCTTTAGTTCTGGCAAAACTGATTAGCATTAGTGTGGTGTTTTGTTTGAGGCCCCTATATATTTTCTATTGTTATCCATATCTCTTTTGGACAATGAGGTAACTATTCTTCCTCCTCATCTCCCTCTCCTCCTCCCTTCTTCTCCCCACCCCCTTTCCCCTTGGGATGTTTCCCCTACCCTTCCCCAGATGGATCTGTACATCTGTGGGATGCCCCTTTGATACCCGGACTCTAATGGGTTATATCACTTCCGGGACTTGAGAAAACTGGGATTTGCTATTTATAAATGTGTATTTTTTTTTGCAATGTTGCTAATTTAAATGTATTTTTCAATCTATACTCCGAGTTCTCTTGGTGTAATGTAGGTTTAAAGTTTGGTTATACATGGTGCTAAGTGGATGCATCCCATTTGATACTGAGGCTTTCCCCCTTTTTTTAATATCTTTGGATATGTTATGCCCCTTCCCGTCCGTGGCTGAGTATTGGCGGGTTCCCTTTTGTGTCTTGGATATGTCTCCCTCTTGGGGGACCTCTCTCCATCCACTGCCGGGGGAGAATAGCACCTTTGTGCTCTATCAGTCCTCCGGGCGATCTTTGTCCCGGGGGCTTTCTCCCCGGCAGTGGTGACGTTTATTCTCCTTTTTTTGAATGATGGGGGCCCCAATCTCCCATCTTTCCCCTTTTTTTCAGGTGAACCTATCATCGTTCCCATGTCCTGGATACACAGGGATACGTATACCATCGTTGGTTCTCAAACTCTCCCCGTTTAAATGTTGAATGATATTGAGATCTTTCCCTCATTGAAAATATGGTACTATATATATGATGCATACAAGTGTCTAAGTTGATCTCCCCTTTTTTCCTTTTTCCTTCCTTTTTTCTGTTTTTCCTCTTTTTATCCTGTTTTCTGTCTTTTGTTCTTTGTTTTGCTTCAAGTTGCAAAATAAACAAATGTCTGATGTAGTTTGACCTTCTGTGCAGACACCAATGCCTGCCGGATACACCGAGGATGACGCACTGACAGACAGGGTCTTCCAGTCTTGTGGGATTCCGGAAATGTCCGTTTTGAATGAGACATACATGGGCAGCGTCACGCTGACGTGATGTCAGCTGGACACGATGATGCCTGCGTTGTGAACGTGATGTACGTGATTGGTGCAGGGACGGAAAGGCGTTCTCTGCATCAATTATCATTAAGCAATTCCACTTACACATAGGAATTTGACGCCTTTTTTTTGTGGATAATGAGGTAGGAGTGGAGCTTAGGAGCCTATCACCTGTGCCCAGGTAAGTATTTAAGGACGTCAGGGGGGTTTTGATTCAGCACACCTTTTCCTATCATTTGAAGGAATTGGAAGGACACATAGAGTCTTTCCCATCCAGCTTTCATTAGCTTTCTCTCTGGATTTTTCCTGCTGAGATTGCTTTTTGGCCAAACCCGGAGTGATTGGAGTCTCTTTTTCTGCCTACAATTGGTGAGTTTCCTTCCCTGTTTCTTATAGCCCCCCTCTTGTCTTTTTATACACAGGGTGGTTTCTATATAGACTTTTTTGTCTTTATATATATATACTTTTGTTTACTTAGCGCCCTTTAAAAACCACAATCACTCATATGTTTTTGTTTGACCATTATAGCTGGGGACACTTTGGTTCCAATGCTGATCAGGAAGTTGAATTTATTCATATTATTTTTCCACCCCCCATGGTGTGGGGGTCCCTGGAGATGGGAGACAGCCTATTCTTGGACGCATAGGGCACCATCCGACTCTGCCGCTACGGTGGTTTTGGGATATTCATATCTGCACTGGGATAAATGCAGGAGTGTTGTGTAGAAAGGGTGAGTCCTTTTCTTTTTTAAGATCACTTTTCTCCTTTCTCCCTTAGACCCCCTGCATATTTTTGGCCTCTTGTCTCTCATGCATGCATCCACAGTGTACTGACCTGTATCCATATGTATAATTATGTTATTTTTTATTTTTTTCGCTTTCGTTTAGCTTATTTAATTTGCTCTCGTTTAGCTTACTTGTTTCTATACTTAATTTTGTGTCTTGTTGTTATAGAGAAAATAACTGTACAACTTTACCTGATGAAGATAATTTTGAAACGCGTTGGAATAACCGTCCCTGCCCTTAGCCTTGTCCTGGGGCGTGGGATGATGTACAGCATTTCTCTACAAGCATGGTTTTAAATATAAGCTTTTTGATATTGTTTAAAGTACATTATTTAGTCTATGTAATCATTTTTGTAATAAATTTGTATTTTTCTATGACCTAGTCGTCACCCCCTATTATTGTTGCCCTGAAAATCCCACTCTCATAGAGGTATTCACATTTTTATGAATCAGGGGATGATGGCAACATCATGCCGCCACATATGAGCCAACTGTTTTCATAACAGGCATCCTTGCCTGGTACCATTACGCAAAGAGAAGGATGGCGATAAGTAGAAGGAAAACTAAACTTGGGAGGAAGGTTGGGAGTATGCTAATATGAAAGGGCCACCAAACCATAATTAGAGAGTGTGGCAAACATAAAGGATCAACTGAGCCTATCAAAGGCTTTCTGTGCTTCAAGGCTCAATATTAGGGCTGGACGGGTCATTTTGTTTAACAGGTCTATGGTGCGTCTCGTGTTATTGTCGGCATATCTGGCTGCCACAAAGCCTACTTGGTCTTTATGTATGAGTCTGCGTATTAAGTGGGATAGTCGATTGGCTAGGATATTTGTAAATATCTTGTAATCAGAATTAAGAAAAGCAATGGGCCTATAATTGTCTGGGAGGGCGGGATCTTTACCGGGTTTCAGGATCACTGAGATATGGGCATGAAGGAATTGGGGGTTGGGGTTCAGTACCTTTAAATAAGGAGATGAAAAGGGAGATCAAATGTGGACTTAAAATTGGTAAGAAAGTTTTATAATTAGAATAGGACAGGCCATTTGGGCCAGGGGATTTTTGGGGAGGGAGGTTTTTGACTACTTCCTCAGGAGTGACTGCAGAGTTCAGAGATAAAAGGTGGTCAGGGGAGAGTTTGGGTAAATGTAAATAGTTAAAGAAAGAATCAAATTTCTCGTGTAAAATTGTAGTTAGGGTCTGTTTGTAGGCAGTTGTACAATGTGTGATAGAATTCACCAAAAACTTTGGACATAGTGAAAGGGCAATAAGTAGGATTACTATCAGATTGCCTGAGAAAATCTGGGGATGAGTGAAAGGGACAAGGTTTCAGTTTATTCCCCAGCATCCTGGGGGGTTTGTTTGAGTACTCATAACATTTCTGTTTGGACCACAGAAAAGATTTGTAAAAAAAAATCAAATTAAAAAATTCAGGCACTAAATTGAAATTCCAAAGAGAAAAAACACATCCAAAATAAAACATAAAAATATCATAAAAGGTTCATACGAAAATTGGCACAGTATGGAAGTGGCTGAGGCCAGTGTATGTGCCCGACCAGTTTAATCTGCTGAGACTTCTACTGGGGCATACCCTGGGGTATACACTGGCCTCAGTCACTTCCATACTGCACCAATTTTCGTATGAACCTTTTATGATATTTTTATGTTTTATTTTGGATGTGTTTTTTTCTCTTTGGAATTTCGATTTAGTGCCTGAATTTTTGAATTTTCCAGTGAATACATTTTTAGCTTTTTTACACTACGAGAAGGTGTTCTCCTTGTTTTCTATTTTCCCTACTTGGAGCCCATTATGTTCAGTGAAAACTGACATTACTTCATTTCATCACTGTAAGTGGATTGGAGACAGCTACCTGGGGGCAGATTTATACAGCTATCTGTTGCGGAGATCTATGCCTTGACAAAAAGCGAGAAGTCTGACAGCGGTATTGACCAGACCAGGCATTCGGCTGTCTATGCTTATTTGACCCATCGCCGTATGGTGTTTCGGATCCACTTCATCCGGTAAGAGTATCCAATCCATTTCCTTGTTTTGATGGGGATGACGCTCCTAAAGGAGAAACCTTCTATGTTTATATCACAGGGGATCACATTCCACATTTGATGTTTGTTCACCTTCACCATATTGACAATTTTCATGTAGTTTATTGGTCACTTGTATTTTATTTTATCAAAGAGTAGTGTGTCCACACATAATTTTTTTATGTTTTGAGCTTAATGTTTTGAGTTTGCATCATTGCACATTGTGGAATCTATTTCATTGTAACTTAGAACTCTTGTTCTATTGAGACTTATATTTTGTTACAATTATCCTTTTGTTGTGTTGGCTGCCCACTATAGATATTTTGGCAGAAGCACAGTATTTTACACACACATATATATATATATATATATATATATATATATATATATATATACTAAGACTAAGAGGGATGGAGGGAAATAGGATCATCACGGTGCCAGTCAAGAGAAACCAAAGTTGAGAAATACAATTGAATATCAAAAGTTTATTAAATACTAAATGAGATAAAAAGTCTGTTTAAGCACATGAGCAGTACAATATGAACATGGGAGCAAAACGTCATAATACAGACAAATGGTCAGTTTTTCCCGACTAGTTTCGGCAAACCATTGGCTTCATCAGGGGATTATGACGTGACCAGCTCAATGAATAGCTCTAGAAGAATAAAACAGAAAATTGTTTTCAGTTTTTCAGAAAGTATATACAAATTCATTAAATACATATAATATGGCTAGGATAGATGACAGAGCAATAAAGGCCAGAAGTAAGGTCCAGAGAAGCCAACTCCCCAAATAGTCCCACATGATGCAAATATACATCAGAAACCCCAAGGGAATGGAAGATAGTCAACAACCTACCCAATGTTCCCACAGGGACCAATCGGGAAACACAGACCCTTCGAGAAGTGAAGTCGGATCCAGAAAGCCCACTGTGTGGCTGTAGGGGGCGATAGAAAGGGGGACCATATTTAGAAAAAGCCCCCTGGGTGGAGAGGGAATGAAACCAAAAACTTCCAATTAATTCAGAACTGTATATTTATAACAATAACGGCTCAAAGAACATACCCAAAAAGACTGAGAATTAAAAGAAAAGGCCAGGGCGCTGCTATTGATTTTGATATGGATTATCTAAATAGGTAAATGAGAAACAAAAGTGGCTCAGTCAAGGATTATATAATTAATAAATTCAAATTAAATAAATAATTAAATAAAGACCCATATTGCCAAATTAATATGGAAAACAGGGTGAATAAAAAAATATAAACTCACAATGTAAAAGGTGCTGGGATAATTGACTAGGAGAGCCCCAACAAAGAATTGCACACAAGTATTGTGTCCAAGTCTAAGAGAAAGAAACATAACATAATTGTGGGTTAAACTCAAAAAAGGGGAAAAGCCAGATAGTGCCAAGAACATAAATGATCACACTGACTTACCAAAGAACCAAGCCAAATACAGCATCAGCGCCCCAGTAGGACAGCGATGTTGCTCCTATGGTCAGACCTTTCAAAGCCCCCCACCTGGCCAGCATCCTGAGTCGCTGCACCGGGAGCGGACCAATGGGGCCTACAATGCCCATAATGCCTTGCAACCACGCAATCGCGTCATCCAAATTAGGACACACAGCGATCACACAGAGCTTGGCAGATATAGACAATCACCCTGCAGAGAGGGGGAGGAGAAATGTAACAGGGGCGCAAGGACAGCCAATGCAAAGCACGGTGGGCGTATAGCAGGCCAAGTGTGTGCGCTCACAGACTTAACCCTTGGGTGTCCATACAGCTACAGGCGTATGGGCCCGACACCTCACCAAGGGCAAGGGTCCCCAAACGGATCCATGCAGGGAAACAAAGCCAAGGGGAAAAAAAGAGAATCAGAGGGGAATGTGAACAAAGGAGGACCAATATAGAAACCAAATTGGATTATGTCGAGTTCCCACTAACAAGACATACGCCCCGATAGGCACAGATGCTCCGCCAAATATCCGAGCCACAATGGACAAAGGAGTAAGAAATACAGAATTGGCATAAACATGAAAATTTCAAAATTGCAAATTAAATCAAATAGATATTTATATTGATCCCAGTACAATACACAGCATTTTAATAAATATTATATAACAAATGTCAATGAATTAAGCATGTCAAAAATTGTGGTAGCCTCCTAGGAGGCAAATCAGTAACTAGCCTGAATATCGTATACCCCAGATGTTGAAGAACGGGGTATTCTAGTGCCAGGGGATGGTAGATGGCCAATATAAATGGGGAAAGGGACAAGATGGAACAGTCAGGGGGAGTAAGGGTAGACGGCAAAATCACAGTTTACATCAAAATGGATCATCAGAGAAGATTTCTCCCTCTCAACCCCCCAGATACAGATTGGCATAGCTAGGGGCACATTTAGTCCCCATAGCTACACGTTGTATCTGGATGAATTGGGAGGAGCCAAATATGAATACATTCTTAGTAAGAGTCCGGTTTAGATAGATCTCACTGCAGACCGTTCCTGGTGTACTGTTTCTAATATACTTCAGGCAGGCAGTTGATTCAGCTAGCCACAGTGCATTTAATATATATACAGGCTTGTATATATATATAGTCTAGCTAAGCATATACCAGACTGTAGGCCATTCCTGGAGTACGTGTTTAAAGACACTTTCAGGCAGGCAGGTGACCCTGTCAGCTGCAGTGCATAAAATATATATACAGTCTCCTACATATATATCCACTGCATTCTAGTCTAGCCAAGCCTATACCTGATTGTAGGCCATTCCCGGAGTGTGTGTTAAACCTCCTTACTACCGCCGTCGTTAATTGATGGTGGCACGATAGCTCTCTTGTTCTGAGAGGACGTCATATGTCGTCCTCATCTTGCAGAGCCACTAGGGGGGCGCGGGCACCCGCCGCGTTACTGGGAACCCGATGCACATGCCGGGCGGCCCCGATGGCCGCCGGGCACCCGCGATGGCCGCCGGGCACCCACGATTGCCTAGTAACTGAGCAGGACCACGGATCTCTGTTTGTAAACACAGAGATCCATGTCCTGTCAGGAAGAGGAGACCGATGCTGTGTCCCTTGTACATAGGGACACAAATCGGTCACCTCCTCCAATCACTCCCCTTCCCCCACAGTTAGAATCACTAGTAGGGAACACATTTAACCTCTTCCTTGCCCCCTAGTGTTAGCCCTTTCCCTGTCAGTCACATTTATACAGTAATCAGTGTGTGACAAAAGTGTCCAATGTGTCCGCCATAATGTCGCAGTCCCAATAAAAATCGCAGATCACCGCCATTACTAGTAAAAAATAAAAAATAAAAAATAATTATGTTCCCTATTTTGTTTTGCGCAAACCAGTCACTATACGTTTATTGTGACTTTTTTTTTACCAAAAATATGTAAAAGAGCTTGGCCTAAGCTGAGAAAAAAGATGAAATTTCGCCTGGGCAGGAGGGGGTATATGTGCCCAGTAAACAAGTGGTTAAAGACACTTTCAGGCAGGCAGGTGACTCAGTGAGCTGCAGTGCATAATATATATATATATATATATATACATTGCACTCTATTCCAGCCAAGCCTATACCTGACTGTAGGCCATTCCTGGTGTACGTGTTCAAAGACACTTTCAGGCAGGCGACTCAGTGAGCTGCAGTGCATTTAATATATATATATGTACAGGCCTGTATATAAATATAGGCCATTCCTGGAGTACGTGTTCAAAGACACTTTCAGGCAGGCGACTCAGTGAGCTGCAGTGCATAAAATATATATAAGTCTCCTACATATATATCCACTGCATTCTAGTCCAGCCAAGCCTATACCTGACTGTAGGCCATTTCTGGTGTACGTGTTCAAAGACACTTTCAGGCAGGCGACTCAGTGAGCTGCAGTACATTTAATATATACTATATATATATATTTATATATATATATATATATACTGTATATACTCTTACTATATATACTGTATATAGGCTTGTGTATATATATATAGTCTAGCCAAGCTTACACCTGACTGTAGGCCATTCCTGGTGTACGTGTTCCAAGACACTTTTAGGCAGGCAAGTAGGGAACTCAGTGAGCTGCAGTGCATAAAATATATATATATACAGTCTCCTACACATATATCCACTGCATTCTAGTTCAGCCAAGCCTATACCTGACTGCAAGCCATTCCTGGTGTACTATTTTCAGTAAACTTCAGGTGTTGTTTTGCTAATCTAATTGTACAGTTTGTCTGGAAGGCCACCAAGGAGAGGCAGATGCTCACAGGCCACTAAAAGAGGGCAAGAAGGCTCTGTGTCTACAGCCAACAGTGCTGGTCGTGGACACAGTGCATCCTCAGCACATGGCCGTGGGACACGCTTGGCCTTTTTTTTCGGCAGCTGGCCGTCTTGAGCCCCAAAATGCAGAAGAGTTGGTAGAGTGGATGACCAAGCCGTCTTCATCCTCTGTCACCCAGGCTCAGAGTACTTTGTCTGCCAATGCAGCTGCCAAAGAGGCCTCTTCCATCGGCTCAATGTCATCAGTCACTCCTTCCCTAGCCCCACCTTCATGCCCTGAGGAGTCCCCCGAACTGTTCGACCACAGTGTACGGAACATGCTGCAAGAGGATGATGGTACCCAGGTTGAGGATGAAGGCAGTAACGTGAGCCCAGTGAGAGGGGGTGCCCAAGAAGGACAATAAATTGGCAGTCATGTTCCCCCAACTGCAGCATACTGACAGGTTTGCTCCAGTGGCGAAGAGGGAGGGGATGTTGAGGTCACTGACTCTACATGGGTGCCTGATAGAAGAGAGGAGTAGTCACATCTCCAACAAGGCAGGATGCCCTCCAGGGGCCAGCTTAAGGGCAGCCAACCAACTGCATCACACTGCAGAGTTCCACATGTGCAGGGTGTTGCTGACTCTATGCGTTTTTTTAAAAGTTCTTTGGTGTGGGCCTTTTTTGAGACATGTGCAGCAGATTGCACGGTTGTTGCAACACATGTCTGAAGTGTATCAAGCATGGCCAAAACAGCAGCCACTTAGGCACCACATGCTTGACCAGACATATGTCGAGCTCCCATGCAGTCCATTGGCAACAGTACTTAAAAGACCCATGTTGGACCTCTCCTTGCTCTTCATCAGCTGGGATCTCCAACCCCACTGTACCTTCAGTCCTCTCAGAAACCTGCACTGAGAGAAATGAAGGTGTAGAATTAGGTGTCCCAAGCACTTGTGGGCAATCTGCTAGCGGTACACCTAAATCCGATTGTAGCAGGCACATTTTCCAACCCCAGTTGCTAAACCGTCAAAAGAAATTTGGTCCCAGCTATCCACATGCCCAGCGGCTGAACACTAGCTTGGCTAAATTGCTTACACTCCAACTGCTGCCCTCTTTCGAGAATTTGTGGAATGTGCGGTACCTCAGTGGCAGGTTCCCAAATGCCATTCTGGGTCTCTACCGCTGACTCATGGTCCAGCAGGCATGGACAGGGAAGTTACCTTTCTTTCACGGCGCACTGGGTAACTCTGCTGGCAACTGGGAAGGATGCAGGACAGGGTGCAGTATTGTTGGAGCTTGTTCCGCCACCATGCTTCCAAAATGCTGGTAGTGGTGATTCTGCAATACCTCTCTCCTCCACCCCTCTTCTTCTTCCTCCTCTATGGCCTCTTCCTGTGCAGATTTGTCCTCGGAACCAGCAGTGCTTCGTAGGCATTCTAGGGGGTACACAAGAAGCCAAAAATATGGCATGCCCTGCTTGAGTTGGTCTGTTTAAGGGGACAGGAGCCACACTGGGGCAGAGATTCTGTCAGCTTTGCAGGGGCAGGCTTAGAGGTGGTTGACGCAATTCCAGCTTCAGCCAGGAATGGTTGTTTGCACAATGGCACCAACCTCCTCTCCGCCCTCTGACAGGGACACTTGACCTATGTGCACATCCTTAATTTGGTGGTGCAGCGGTTCTTGTGCAGGTACCCGGGCTTACAGGATCTCCGGAGGCAGGCTGTCACGCACCTGGTGGTGGAGCCTGATGCGCAGGGATTGGCTGCTCCACTCCGGAGGCCCTGATAGAGGAGACAGGGAGCCCGAAAGTGCAGAGTCACACAAGCACCTGGCAGGACCGCTGGTGCCGGTAGAGTTGGGGGCCGCTGCACTTCTGGGCAGGATCAACAGAGCTGAGGACGCCTGGTAGCTGAGGCCGGATTCCACTGGTCGGAGTTCAGCACGGAGGGAGGTGTTCTGTAGTACAACAGTCTATAGCAGGATCAGGTCAGCACAGAGGGAGGTGTCCCGTAGTACAACAGTCTATCGCTATCGCCACCTAGTGGCCGAGTTAGTCCATGACACAGGCCAGGAAAGTATGTGGGCATTTCCGCCGGTCATAATGCCAGTGCTCGGCTGGCTGACCTTCAAAAGTAATGCAACCTGCCCAAGAACCGCCTCATCTGTGACATGCCCACCAGGTGGAACTCAATGTTGGCAATGCTGCAGTGGCTGCACATGCACTTTCCTGTCACCATTTGAGGTGAACACTGACAGTGCATGCATCAGTGATACTGTCCCTCTTGTCTACCTGTTGGAGCACACACTGCATGGAATAATGGACAGGGCACTTGAGGCAAAACAGAGGGAGGAAAAGGAGGACTTCTCTACCTCTCAAGGCACCCTTTATCCAGACAGTATTTCTGCGTGCCCACCAATCTCACCAGAAGAGGAGGAGGAGGGTCAGCATGGAGGTAGAGCCTATGACTCAGCATCAGCAGCAGTCTTCAAGGGATCATTTTCAGTCCTCAGAAACCCATGGACTTGTACGTGGCTGGGAGTAGGCGGCTGCGGATCATGTCATCCTTAGTGACCCAGAGGGGTCCAGACTGAATGCCTAAGCAAACCTATTCTGCATTTCCTCCCTGATTCTGCAAAGCCTGCGGAAGTACCCTCTGATTCGTGGTCTCAAGGATAGGGATCAGTACTGGCTGGCAACCATTCTTGATCCACGTTACAAGGGTAAGGTTGCGGAACTTATTCAGCTTTCGCAGAGGGAGCACAGGATTAAACATCTTCAGAGGCCTTGCAGAAAGGTTTGTGCAATGCATTTCCAGAGCCTGGGAGATTACGATTTCCTGGTCCTCCTGGACAACGTATTGCTGAGGCTTCGGTCATTCACAGAAGGAGCGGTGGAGAAGATGGCAGTCTGACCGATGCGTTCAGACAATTTTTTGTCCGTAGCCCCAAGGTGGCCCATCACCAGCGCCTGCTTTACATGGTGCAGGAATACCTAGAGGCAAGATCAGACTTGGAGATCTTTCCTACCGAAAATCCACTGGGTTCTGGGTCTTAAGGATGGATCACTGGCCAGAGCTTGCACAGTATGCAATCGTGCTACTGGCCTTTCCTGCATCCAACGTTCTTTCGGAACGCACATTCAGTGCTGCTGGAGCCTTTGTAATTGATCGCAGAGTGTGCCTGTCCACAGACTTGATTGATCGGCTTGATTGATGAATCAGTCTTGGATCACCAGCTACCAAGCACCTGATGCTGATGTAACCGATGCATTTTTTTATGAATGAGATCCCTTGAAGACTGCCTAAGCTGATGCTGAGTGAGTATACTGTTATGCTGAGTGACTATCCTATTCCTCCTCAATGTTCATGTTGATAGCGTCTAAGAACATTTTTGGTTCTAGGTACCACCACCCTGTTTAACAGGGGTGTGTAATTAAAATGTTTGCTGTAATATTTTGCAGCAGGGCTCGTTTCTGCGCTCAACTAAAGTATCTGTGAGGGGTTGCAGTGTTGTGGCACCACCACCACTGCCTAAGGTCCAGTTTTTCTGCCCCTGTTTAACAAGGGCATGTAATTACAATTCTATATATAATTTTTAACAGCAGGGCCCATTCCAGCGCCCACAAAGAGTAACTGTGAGGGCTTACAGTGTTCTGGTACCACCAACACCTAAGGCCCAATTTTTTGTAGCGTATATAGGGCAGGCTGTATAGTATATACAGCCTGCCCCATAATACCATGCATTGGTAAATGTAGTGATAAACCAACAACTAGGTCCTAGTAAGGGACCTTAAATCATAAAAAGTGGACTCATTATGCATTAATAGACAAACAAATAAGTCCAGAATCTCTTTGGTGATAATGCAAACAAATAGTGTCCTAAGTAGTCCAGTGAGAACATGTGAGATGAAATATATCGTTTTGAGGCAGAAGATCAACCACACAATCCAGCACAGTCAAAGAGATTGGATACTCTTACCGGAATTGGGTTGACACACTGACCGATGGTAGTATGTCAATAGGACAGATACTAGGTCCTCAACCTGGTGCGGTTCATGGAAGAAGCATCCAGCGGCATCCAAGGAAATCCAAGAGTCCTTTTATCCCAAACGTCCAGGGTAAACGAGAGGCTCCTCATGCAGTTGAAATCATATAGAAGCACATGCAAAAAATGAAGGGAGGCTCCACATAGTGCAGTTAAACCCAATTACAGGGATATGACGGCTTTAATGGTAAGAGCAAGGTATATAAAACAATACCATACAAGAGTTAAAAAATAACAAAAACATCGAAGTACTAGCCAGGTGAAGAAGCAAGTACAGATGATCACATAAAAAAAGCATGGTGGATAGATATGCAGTTGCAGGCTATGTACCCTATATGTTTCGAGCTAGTGGCTCTTCAACTGGGGCGTAAACCTGCTAATCCACACCACGCCAATATATAATGAACTTCATCAGCATATTGGAACTCCAATTCCAAACAGCTGATGAGTTTGGAGAAAGACATCCCTTGCATACAGCTGATGGGCTGAGAACACTCATAAGCCTCACAGATCTGACCCTGATAGGGCGGAGCGTCTTGCTCCTCTGTCAAGCACTGCTCGGAGAGGGTGTCACTCAAGTTGCGCCAGAATGACGTCACCACGCTCACCATGTGTGGTGACGCGGCGTATATGCGACGTCCGCACCAGCCCCAGGTGCGTGTCGCCATTGTGGAGTATAATGTGGGAGGCTCCACAGCGCCATGACGTCGCCGCGGGTGAGCGTGGTGACGTCATTCTGGCACAACTTGAGTGACACCCTCTCCTAGGAGAGGAGCCTATCAGGGTCAGATCTGTGAGGCTTATGAGTGTTCTCAGCCCATCAGCTGTATGCAAGGGATGTCTTTCTCCAAACTCATCAGCTGTTTGGAATTGGAGTTCCAATATGCTGATGAAGTTCATTATATATTGGCGTGGTGTGTATTAGCAGGTTTATGCCCTAGTTGAAGAGCCACTAGCTCGAAACATGTAGGGTACATAGCCTGCAACTGCATATCTATCCATATCTATCCATCACACCATGTGATCACCTGTACTCGCTTCTTCATCTGGCTAGTACTTCGATGTTTTTGTTATTTTTTAACTCTTGTATGGTATTGTTTTATATACCTTGCTCTTACCATTAAAGCCGTCATATCCCTGTAATTGGGTTTAACTGCACTATGTGGAGCCTCCCTTCATTTTTTGCATGTGCTTCTATATGATTTCAACTGCACGAGGAGCCTCTCGTTTACCCTGGACGTTTGGGATAAAAGGACTCTCGGATTTCCTTGGATGCCGCTGGATGCTTCTTCCATGAACCGCACCAGGTTGAGGACCTAGTATCTGCCCTATTGACATACTACCATCGGTCAGTGTGTCCACCAAATCTGATAAGAGTATCCAATCTCTTTGACTGTCCTGGATTGTGTGGTTGATGTTCCATCTTCTGCCTCAAAACGATATATTTCATCTCACATGTTCTCACTGGACTACTTAGGACACTATTTGTTTGCATTATCACCAAAGTGATTCTGGACTTATTTGTTTGTTTATTAATGCATAATGAGTCCACTTTTTATGATTTAAGGTCCCTTACTAGGACCTAGTTGTTGGTTTATCACTACATTTACCAATGCATGATTCTTATTATCTTTTTTTATGAGGTGCTTTTCCACATGCTAGTGGATTATAGTATCTCCTTTTAGCGCCGTATTTTTGTGTTCTCTGTTTTTGTCATGATTTTGTTCTGTCATTGATGCAGACTGCTTGTTCACTTAGTTATTCTAGTAGCGCAATTTTTTTCTTTTATTTACACATTTGCCCCATAATACCGCCCGCAGAGGCGCATTGCGGGCGGTATTACTGCGGTTTCCCATTGATTTCAATGGGAAAGAGCGGTATAGGAGCAGTAAACACCCTGCTCCTATACCGCTCCAAAGATGCGGTTAGCAGGACTTTTGGAGCGGTCCTGCTAGCGCACCACTTCAGTGTGAAAGTTTTTGGGCTTTCACATTGAAGACTACAGGACACGATTTTTCAGGCGGTATAGCAGCGCTATTTTTAGCGCTGTACCGCCTGAAAAACGCCCCAGTGTGAAAGGAACCTTAATATGGTGTCTCCACTGATGCTTTATCACCCATCCTTGTTTCCCTAAAAAAAAAAAAAATTTAAAATCCAATTGTCATTGGGACAGAAAGTGAGGTGAAATCTTCTGAACAGGGGCACAGATAGCAAAACAAATGTTACAGGGGTGATGATAACCCTTCCTTATGATATCCAAAGAGCTTAAAAATAGATTATTTGGCTGAAGCTACACTTACAAAATGTACCTGTTCCAAATTACAAACAGATTCAATGTAAGAACAAACCTACAGTGCCTGTCTTTCTTTTGACCTCCTACTGCTGTTCAGAGTATGTAGCTCCATGTAGCTCGCCATGAACCTCCTCTTTTCGGGTCCCCCACCAGTGTTCCTGGCTCCTCCCCTCTATCGAGTGCCCCCATGGGAAGCCTCTTTCCTTGGAGGTTTGAGAGGTACCGACCAGCCCACGACTGCTCATGTTCACAGCGTCCTCTCTCCTGGTTCACAGAGCCATCTGCTGTGACAAGGACTACTCCACGATCCCATGTGAGACCTTCACCTCAGCCCATCTGGGCCTAGACTGTGATTACTGTGATCCTGTGAGTTGAACCTGTTACTGATCTTATATGGCACCTCTCTCCCCTCCCTTCTACTGTAACACTGATGGCACTGAGGCACTGTGACCCTGATGACACCGATGGCACTGTGACACTGATGACACGGATGGCACTGGTGACATTGATGACATTGTGGCAGAGTGACACTGATTAACACTGTGACACTAATGGGCACTGTGACACTGATGAGCATGGTGACACTGATGGGCACTGTGACACTAATGGGCAATGTTTGGGCACTGTAGCAAACTGTAACAAAGTGTAGCAAACACTCGGTCTCTGTGTGAGGGTAGGAGAGCCGTCAATAAAAGCGTGTTCCCGAGAGGATGTCAACAGACAACCTCCCGGAATTTTAAGCCTGTGCTGTAGCCGTCTTTTGGCTATAGCCTGGGAGGCAAGTGGTTAATGGAGCAAAGGGTAAAAATAGGAGAAATACGTAAAAATAATTGGGAGACACAAAACATGATTTACCCTGTAGCAAATGCTATAATTTTACAGCTGAGGACCAGCTATGGAAACATCTTGTGTGGTGCTTTTACAATGAATACAATCGAAAGAATCATGCAGGATTGACTCTGCAAAAAAAAAGGCCCAGCTGTGGAAAATGTATGTGTGACATCTTTGCATTGCTGGAACACCATATTAGGACAGTAGAGCCAGCAAAATATGGTATTAGTACAGGCCAGAAGTAGAAAGAGCTAATAATAGTTATGAGAGATGGTATTGGTAGCAATCCAGCAGCAAGGCGAGAGTTGGTTATAGTGGTAGGCCAGCAGTGGTGAAGGGAGCTGAAAATGGTGTCAGGAAATGGTAATGGTAGCAGACCAGTAGACGTGGCAGTAGATGGCTATGGTGGTGGGCTGGCAGCTGTGGAAATAGCTGGAAATTGTGGCAGGAGAGGATAATTGTGGTAGGTGGTAATAGAAGGAAATGGTAATGTTGATGTCAGGTCACCTGCGCCCAGAATGTCTGGATTTTGGGGCATTGCCACAATAAATGGAAGAATGTACCCACATCTTGGCTGCAAATTGGGCAAGTGGCAGATTGACTACTCTTATGTCTAGAGATTATGAGCTAGAGATCCCTTCATTGGTTACCAGTCAGGCCGCGTACACGCGTACGAGAACCTCAAGCAGGCCAAACACATCGTTCCGCCCGTCGAGGTTCTCGACCGGCCGTCAAAATCGTCGACCAAGCCGTCGGGAAAGGCGTCGAGCCATTGTTTCTCGATGGGCCATCGAGCAAATAGAGCACCTGCTCTCTATTTTGGCTCGACGGCTTTCTCGACGGGACGCTCGGCGAAAACGTACACACGACCGAGTATCTCGGCAGAATATGGATCCCAGCGAGCTTCTCGCTGGATTCTGCCGAGGTTCTCGGTCGTGTGTGGGGGGCCTAAAAGACAGAATCACATTTAAGGCACTCTGTCTGACGCATAAGTGTGTTCAAAGAATTGCCCCCCAATATCTATGCAAAAAATGTAAATGTTACAACCCCAATTGCGTTCTGCGATCCACCAACCAAAATCTACTCCAGATACCCAAAGCCAGATACAAGTCCAAAGGAGAACGAAGATTTGGAATCCAAGGACCTAGACTATGGAACGCTCTACCAACCAGCATCCG
The DNA here is from genome assembly GCA_029574335.1 of Rana kukunoris. Taxonomy (NCBI): domain Eukaryota; kingdom Metazoa; phylum Chordata; class Amphibia; order Anura; family Ranidae; genus Rana; species Rana kukunoris. The sequence goes on from CM056055.1 coordinate 133,955,681, forward strand.
GTTGGAGGTGAATCACTTGGCCTTCAGAAAAAAACTCAAAACCCATCTTTTCTGAGGGCAAAAGTACAGTAGGGAAAAGATACTAAGCGCCCAGAGGCGATACAGTTCGCATGTGTTGCGCTATATAAGTTTCTCACTCACTCACTCACTCACTCACTCACTCTATGCTTTGTGTGTTATAAAGATTTGGGTTAGATGAACCGACAATTTAGGAGACACTAATTTGCACGTGTCTAGGGCATCACTCCTTTCGTCATCCTCTATAGAGCTACCTTCCCCTCCCATCTGGACTTCAGGGCATATGCCGACATAGTGGCCTGTGGGAGTTTTAACATAGTGTAAAATTGAGAAATCAACTTCTTAGGATCAGGAAATTTTTTGGCTGCCATTAAGTGGTCATCGTTTAACCACTTCAGCCCCAGAAGGTTTTACCCCCTTCCTGCCCAGGCGAAATTTCAGCTTCCGGCACTGCGCCAATTTAACTGACAATTGCGCGGTCGTTCACCGTGGCTCCCAAACAAAATTGGCGTCCTTTTTTCCCCACAAATAGAGCTTTCTTTTGGTGGTATTTGATCACCTCTTCGGTTTTTATTTTTTGCGCTATAAACAAAAATAGAGCGACAACTTAGAAAAAAAATGCAATATTTTTTACTCTTTGCTGATTTTTTCCATTACATCCCCGTTGTAGTCCCACTATCTCTGGACGTGTACGTATAGCTATTGCGAGCGGTTCTACCGCCAGTGCGTACAGTAACAGCAGCAGAGGACACCCCTGTCTTGTACCCCTAGAAAGGGGAAATTGTTCCGAGGGCCACTTAATAGCCAAAACCTTCATCACTGCATTTTGATAAAGAAGCTGGACCCATTTTATGAATTTAGGACCTAAACCAAACTTGTCCTGGAAGGTCCAAGGGTATCTCCACTTGACTGAATCGAATGCCTTGGCATTATCCAAGGCTACAATCACCCTGGACCCTTGGTTGTCATGTGTCGCCTGTAGATTGATAAACATTTTCCTAAGGTTAAAAGATATGTTCCTGCCCGGCATAAAGCCAGCCTGATCCCCATGTACTAGTGACAAGATAACTGTATTGAGGTGGAGGGAAGCACCTTTGCAAGTATCTTGACATCCACCTGAAAAAGAGAGATGGGGCGATATGATTCTGGGAGATGTGGGTATTTACCAGGCTTGAGAATTAACACTATTGTAGCCTCCCTCATTGAGGCTGGGAGTTCAGAGTTTTCAAATATGGAGTTAGATAATGTGAGTAGCCTGGGGAACAGTAAGTCCGAGTAAGTAGAGTAAATCTCCACAGGCAGACTGGCAGACTCTGAGCCTGGAGCTTTGGACCTGGGGAATTCAGATATTGCTCTGGAGATTTCATCTTTTGTCAGTGGGGCCTCTAGCTCCCTAGTCTGTTCCTCGATTAACTGAGGGATTAGTAGCTCAGCTAGGAATGATTCCATCAAGGTGGTGTCATTTGAAATTGCGGTTGCATATAGAGCAGCAAAAAAGTCCCGGAATAGTGTCGTTACCTGAGTAGGTTCCGTCACAAGTACACCAACAGGGGAGCGGAGTGAAATCACCACCGGAGGTCTCTCCTCACAATGCACCAGGTAGGCCAACAACTTCCCAACTCCCCATGTTAAAACGATTTTGTCTATGAAAAAAGAGTTTATGCCTTGACTTTTCATAATGTAACTGATCCATTGCCCTAGAGCATAATTTAAGGCTATCAGCCTTATCTGCAATGGGGTCTTCCAAAAATGCCCTCTCCGTTATGAGCAGGTGATCCGTTGCTATGTCCATAGCTACCTCAGGGGTTTGTTTCAATCTATTAATGCGTGCAGTGTTATGCGTGCATGTTTTTTAAACGCTTCCCAAAACTATTTGTGGCGATGCAGAGTCTTCGGTAGTCTCAAAATATTGCTTCCAGTCAGTATTCCAGTCAGTAGTGAAATCATCATCTTCCGCAAACAAAGTTAACCAGAAGGGTTTCAACCGCCACAAGGTCGGTGGATGGGTATGTGGCAAAGAGTGAAAAAATGTTATTGCGCTCATTAATGTGACAAAAGAAAATAAAGCTGCAATCCAAAAGTGTTATACTACACAGAAACCATATGAACAAAAAATAGAGATTGCGCTAAATATTATATATAGGTGATTTGGAATGCTGATTAAGCATGTGCACAGATAAATAAGTCCATCAACATATATAAAAGTTTATAATCCAGTGATCCCACGGGTGCTGACAAATCAACTTGGAAAAGTGTGGTATAGATGAAACCTCCACCGAAATCATATATAGCCTCTTACCAGAAAGACATGATATATAAGCCTGATACGATCTATGATGCCGGGTGATGGTCACAAGGAAGCTCCACTGCATACAGCCTGGTTTACAGATGTAAAGTGTCTCCCGACGGGTCATCAACAGGCACATATAAAACACAAGGCCTCACATAGCATAAAACCCTTTTTATTAAGAATAAAAAGAGACGACTTGCACTTACATCAAGAGTGAAAAAGCAGCGAATAAAACACAGCAGCCGGCTGGCTTAGAACAAACAGCCCGTATTCCGGGTAGAGCGATTGGAGCACGCGGTGACGTCAGAACGTCTCCTCCCTACGTTTCGTCTGAAAGACTTGGTCACGGGATACAGGCGGCGTTCTGACTCACCGCAATAAATGTAAACAGACGTCACATGCAGCCTCGATGTGGATGAAGACACCCCACCGCACTGTCGCCATATTAGTTACTGGATAAAGTTAGGCATAATGCGCGAGGTAAACCGCGCGTCGCCCACACTTAAAATTACATAAGAAAGGAAACAAAAATTAAAAAATACGATAACTATTTAAATTGCATGAACGCGGAAATGATTCCAAAGGAATTTACCACAATTAACACGGACTCTAATAATAAAAATTTTTTTGGAATCAGCCATATGTTAATTTAAAATCTACTGACGTATTCCTTGTTGGAACATATTGAAAGAACGCCAATGTCACTCTGAGTGACATACTACAGTAAACATAGCTATATATTCAGAATCTCTGATAATAAGCCTAACATAAAAAAAGGATATATCAAAGCTGAGAATGCAAGATACCATGAAAAAATCTTGGTGTCTATAATTCCATGGACTACACTGAAGACCATGACTTTATACACAATGCCATGCAAATATGCATGGAAATTAAAAATTAAAAATTAGTCCCCATAAAAAAGGGAGAAGGAGGACTAGGGGAGGCCCAACTAGCCCCAATGAGTAGATGAAACAAAAAATTGGGGCCCTCAGTGTTAACTGAATTCCACATCGAGCCTGCATGTATTGGTAACTCGAATATACTTCAGTAAATAACACAAAGAGAACTAAAATGAATGATTATAAAAAACAAGGAATAAACAATATAATACATATCAATCATGAATTGGCTATAAAACAGTTGACGTCAACTTCTATGTTTAGGCCAAAAGGTGTATAGCTTTTTAATTTATAGACCCAAGACATTTCCAATTTGGAGATAGTTCTCACCAGATGACTCCCTCTCCAGTGAGGGCTGAATTTATCTATCCCCAAAAATATAGTGCCTTTTGGATTTTGTTTATGTTTAGTGAGGTAATGTTTGGATACCGAATGCTTAGTGTACCCTAATCGGATATTGTTAATATGTTCATTTAATCGAACCTGTAGGGGGCGTTTAGTCCTGCCCACATATTGTAGGCCACACGGGCACTGCAACATGTAAACTACCCCTGTGGTTGAACAGGTGATAAATGGTTTGATCGGGTAGTGTTTTGCTGTACAAGTGGAACTAAATGTAGTAGTTCTCCTTGAAGTACACCCATTGAGGGAGCATACCTGGCATTTGCCACACTTGTAATATCCTGTGAGTTCTGCAAAGAACTTAGAATCCAAGCTAGGAGGGTTTAGGATGTTAGGAGCTAGTTGCTCTTTAAGGCATGGAGCACCTCTGAAAACCACACAAGGCCTTTCGGGTAGTAGCCCACCCAGAACCTTGTCGTTTTTCAAAATGTGCCAATGTTTCCCCACAATATGTCTCACATTGGCATGTTGGCATGAGTAATTGGTGATGAAGGGGCTCCTGAACTGATCTCTATTTCCTTTGTTTGTTTTGACCGTCAAAAGATCGGTCCTGTTGATTTCATGAACAGCAATCAAAGTGTCGGATAAAAATTCTCTTGAGTATCCCTTCTCCAAAAACCGTTGAGTGAGAACATCAGCTTGTTCAATAAAAGTAGTATTTTCAGTACAATTTCGTTTTAACCGAAGGTACTGGCTTTTCGGCACTGATCTTAACCATGAAGCATGATGACAACTGGTATTAGGAATGAATGCATTTCTATCAGTGTCTTTGAAGAATGTCGAAGTGACAAAATGGCCGTTTGAAATGGAAATGGTCAAATCTAGGAAATTAATCCTGTCAGGACTGATCTCTCGACTCAAATGGATGCCTCTATCATTTATATTGAGGGAATCCATAAAGTCAACAAGATCAACCTCTGGGCCATCCCACAGGAGGAGGATGTCATCTATGTACCTAGCCCAGAGCAAGACTTGGGGTCTAGTTGAAACACAGACGACATCCTCCTCCCACTTGGCCATGTAAAGGTTGGCCAAACTCGGGGCGAACTTAGCGCCCATAGCGACACCCTTATCTTGTTTGTAAAATCGCCCATTGAACCAAAAGAAATTGTGAGAGGCCGCATATTCTAATAATTCCATAATGTAAAGAACCTGCCTGTGAGGCAAACCCGAGTCCCTTCTCAGATAATGAGATACTGCCTCTAAACCCAGATGGTGGGGGATCACTGTATACAGTGAAGTGACATCCGCCGTCACCATCAGTAGGTTTTGAGTAGGGGTAAGACCCGTCAATAAATTGATAATGTGCCTAGTGTCCTTAACATATGAGGGCATCTTGCGTACCAATGGTTGTAAAAAGAAATCAATGTACTTGCCCACCCGGGAGGTGATGGAATCAATTCCACTGACTATAGGTCGTCCCGGGGGGCAAGTAGGATTTTTATGTACCTTTGGGAGGTAGTAGATAATCGGAGTCCTAGGAGACTCTGGTATCAAGAAAGCTTGTTCTTTCTTGTTAAGAATATTTAACTCAAAACCTTTGGTAACTAACTTAGTGAGCCTCTTTTTATATTTATTGCCAGGATCTAGGACAAGTGGGGTGTATGTATCAGTATCGGAAAGTATACGGTACATCTCCTGCATGTAATCGACCTTATTGAGGACGACAATGCCACCCCCCTTATCTGCTGGACGAATAATGACATTTTTATTTGCACATAAAGTTTTTATGCCTAATTCTATAATTTGTTTATTCCTTACATTTTTTACACGGATGTCATCCAAGTCCTTCAACAATAAATCCTTAAAAACCTTTAATGAGGGAGCCAGATGGCCAGGTGGATTATATGTAGAGGCATTGGATAGGCCCGAATGTACATAGTTTTGAGAGAGGGTTTTGGATGGATTAAATGGATTGGAGGCTAAATATCGTTGAATATTTAGCTTCCGAACATACTTATGGATGTCCATGTATGTATTAAACTTGTTTAAGTTTTTTGGGGGGGCATATTTTAATCCTTTATCTAAGACCGCCAATTCTGGATCAGTAAGTGGGTGAGAGCTTAGATTGAATATGCCAGCACCAGCTACTTTCTCGACCTTTTGGGACTGAATGCGCCACCCCCCTCGGGTCCCTCTTTTAGTTCTCCTAACCTTTTGATGCCTTGTCCCACACGGGGAAAATCCCACTGAGAGGAACCTTGGCCACCCAAAGGGATGTATCCCCCTGTGGCGCCCAAACCAACATATGGCATCACCGGAGTCTGATAAGCTACTCCCTCGGGATTGTTGCCATCCACCAGAGGTAAAAAACTGTTATATGTTGAAATGTTGTAGTCACTGTCTTGGTCATCTGTATAGTGGACCACACCATTATCAATATGACCTGGTGGCCATTGGTAATTCGAGGTCCTCACCTCAGTTGACCCTTGGTATCCCTGATATTGATTCATGGGATGATTAGCACTATTGTAGAAATTAGATGCTGGTGTCCGGAGTTGTCCACCCCTTCCTCTAACTGTTGGGGCTCCTGTATGGGGACGTGAACCCCCGCGAGGTCGAAAACCCGGAGGAGGGAAGGGTATACCTCTCTGTCCCCCTCCGCCCCCTCCACCTCTTCCCGTATTATTGGGATAGGTGGCCGGAGGTTTTCTATGGGTTTTTAAAGTTCCTCCTCTTGGGGAACCACTGATGCCAGACTGCCCCTGAATGGAATTACCAATATTAGAATACAGTGGAGTGCCAACTGCATTGATGGAGCCCAAACTGGGAAGGTTAGTGTCCATGGCTTGATTGGATGTAGCTTGAAGCTCGGCTAGCATTTTTTTCTGCCAGTCAAAAACTACATGTGATTGATAATCTCCCATATCTCTGTTATATTTCTTTTTCTTTTTGTTTTTTTGTTCTTTTTCTTCCTTTTCTAACAATTTAAGCAGGTTTTTTGACCTATCAATATACTCATCTCCTGTCATGAAGGGGACGAGCTTATCTTTGATAAGTTTGATTTCATCATCCAACCTGCCCAATTTGCTGGCCTTACGCTCTCCAAGGAATTTTAAAAGACTTAAACCAGTTTCGTTAAAAAACTTATACCACCCCTCTATGTCAGTGTCTCCCTTTTGAGGGGCAATGTCCCATCGCAGACTGCGGGGCACCATCTGCTGTTTTATATATGTGTCTAAAAAGACAATGTCCCACTGAGTATGTAATTCAGAAATGGTAAGAGAGCTTAGCCTTAGCCCAATAGGGGCAGTGGTCAGAAAGTGATATAGGGGAGAATCCCACATCCGCTAGCTTGGGGGAGGAGTGATTTAGACAGGAGTATGAGGTCTATGCGGGACATAGAGTGATGAGATGTGGAGAAACATGAGTAGGCCCAGAACATAGGGTCCCTAGACCTCCACGTGTCCACTAGGTTGAAATCAGTGAGGAGTCTTGCAAATCTTGTTGGGTCCATCCTTTATATTTAATTAAAAATTGGATATTATAGTGTGTTCATTGTCATTAAAATAAATGTAGTGTATTTTTTCCTAAAATAAGCATTTTATAAACAGTTGCACAAATATCACGCACTATCACACACTATCTGCCATCATTTTATTCTACATGACCACAGCTTTCAAAAAATATATAACTATATATGAGGTTTGGGGTGATTTCCAGAAAGAAATGCACATTTTTACATATTCAATTTTCTTTATAAATACCACAGTAGAAGTTAAAAACGTACGCCAACTGCCCTTCTGGTGTCATGAAGGATTGTTTTTTTAGCCCACCTTGCAAAAATGGCTATAGTTGCTAATATGGTGTTGTTTTGCCTTTCTCTAAAACAAAACTACAGGACTTGCAAAAGGTTTTGTTTGATAGACATCCCGCTTTCTCCAACCTAATTAACTATGTAACTAGATATAAAACATTTATAGTTCAAGATTACCATTTCCTTTGCTTGATTATACATTTTACACCTGAGCTAATTGAAGTAATATATTTGATTTACTTAAAGTTAATGATGATTTTTCAGCTCTCTGTTAAATAATGTAGATAGTCCAAAAGTATCTTACACTGTGGTCTGTCTGGCTCATTCAATATTAGCCAGATCATATGTGATAGCCATTAAACTTGTAACACGTTTTTGTTTTTGTTTTCCATTATAGGTATACAAAAGAGCTAATTTAATAATTATACCATCATAATGAAATGGGATGCATTAAAATTATTTGGAGTCTGAAAAAAAAAAAAAAAAAATCATGAGGCTATAGTCTATGTAAACGTTTGCCTAATGGCTGACGGAAAAAATCACTTAAGTGCCTTTAAGTGATGTAGCAGTTTGCAAGCTTGTTGCTGAACATATTTCAAAGCAGGATCATGCATAATACATTTGTTCTAACAGACCATCAAAATATGCAGCCATTGTAGGGATATTATTATAAATCCTACAGCATTTGCTCGCCCAACCATTTCACAAGTCACTGCTGAGTCTATCCTTATAAAACCTCACAACATAAATGTTTATAAAGCCTGATATAAAGGCTTAAAATACTGCAAGATCACATATAGATTTGTTTTACCCTGTACATATTTATGTGGAAGACATTGTTGTTTTAAAGAATATAGTCAATGGCAGAGATATATCCATTACAGATAATATAGACCTTTGCATATCTGGGTACACTACTATGCCACCCAATGGGGCACAGAATTTATATATATATATATATATATATATATATTGTTTCTCTGAACCATTTTCTATGGACGTAATATTTAATTCACATGCTGCCATCTAGTGACCTTTTGTGGTAATGCACCTATTTTCCATGTTTCTTTTGTCTGATTTATGACACACTTCCTTTCTATTTAATCCTCCACCCTTTCTTCCTGTGTTTATACTTCCTATGTAATGGAGACAGCTAACAGGCCACATGTAACATGGTCACATGAATTCTGCATAAGTAAGCTACAGACAGTATCATCTTTTGACTGCATAATACCACAATCTATTTATCTGTTGTATCCTGTCATCTGCTGTAACAATGTTTCAGATTAACCACTTCATTACTGGGCACTTAAACCACCTTTGTGCCCAGACCAATTTTCAGCTTTCAGCGCTGACGCATTTTGAATGACAATTGCGCGGTCATACAACACTGTACCCAAATTATATTTTTATAATTTATTTCCCACAAATAGAGCTTTCTTTTGGTGGTATTAGATTATCTCTGCGATTTTTATTTTTTGCGCTATAAACAAAAATAGACAGAAAATGTTGAAAAAAAAACACAGTGGGCCAGATTCATAAAAGATGTACGCCGGCGTATCTCCAGATACGCCGCCGTAATTTCAAATGTGCGCCGTCGCATCTTTGCCCCAATTCACAAAGCTAGATACACTGAAAAAAATGGCTTCAGCCGTCAGACGTAACTTGCCTACGCCGGCGTATCGTGGGCGCATAGTTACGCTGGACGCATTTGGCGTTCCCATTATAAATATGCAAATGAGTACGATGCGCCGATTCATGAACATAGATGCGCCCGTATACGCGATTTGCATAAGGCTTACGTACAGCGTAAAGTTACCTCTGCTATAGCAGGCGCAGCTAATGCAAAGGTATGGGCCAGGGAACGACGCCGTCAAATTACGTGAATAGGGCTGTGCGTAAGTTACGTTCACGTCATAGGCATTTACGCTGGAGTATCTTATGAAGTTTATGTGATGTAATTCTGAGCATGCGCGCGCCCAGTTCAACCGCCCATTCATTTACATGGGGTCGCGCCCTAATTTAAATAGATGACGCCCACCTCCTTCCTACTTTGAATTAGGCAGGCTTACGCTGGCCAATTTACGCTACGCCACCGCAACTTACAGAGCAAGTGCTTTAAGAATACAGCACTTACCTCTCTAAGTTGCGGTGGCGTAGCGTATATTCGATCTGCTATGCCTGCCCAAAGATGCGCTAAGCTACCTGAATCTGGCCCAATATTTTTTTTAATATTTTTTTCCTCTGTTTAGGCCGATACGTATTCTTCTACATATTTTTGTTAATAAAATCGCAATAAGCGTATATTGATTGGTTTGTGCAAAAGTTATAGCGCCTACAAAATAGGGGATAGATTTATGATTTATTTTTTATTTTTTACTAGTAATGGCGGCGATCTGGGATTTTATTTGTCAGGCCTGCGATATTGCAACGGACATATCGGACACTTTTGACACAATTTTGGGACCATTCACATTTATACAGCGATCAGTGCTATAAAAATGCACGAATTACTGTATAAATGTGACTGGCAGATAAGGGGTTAACACTAGGGGGTGAGGGGTTAAATGTATTCCCTGGGTGTGTTCTAACTGTGTGGGGGGAGGGAACTGACTGGGGGAGGTGACCGATGCTGTGTCCCTATGTACAAGGGACACAGATCGGTCTCCTCTCTCCCTGACAGGACGTGAAGCTCTGTGTTTACACACAGAGCTCCACGTCCCTGCTGTCACCGCCGATCGCGGGTACCTTGCGGACATCTGATTATCTAGGAACCATAAACATATATATAACATATATATAAACAAATGTCCATGAACACCAGTGTTAATTTAAACCTTATAAATATTCTACAAAATTTAAATCCTGTTGGTGCGTGCTATTGCACCTATAAACAGTCCTTATGGCGTGTATACACGGTCGTTTTTTGCGATGAAAAAAAAACGTCGTTTTTTAAAACGTCATTTAAATTGATCGTGTGTGGGCAAAACGTCGTTTTTTGTCTTGACAAAAACAACCAAAAAAAAATTCCAACATGCCCAGAAGCTAGTAATGAAGCGAGCTTCAATGGAAAAGAGTGGTGAACGTAACCTCGCTTTTTGTGAAAAAAATGATGGTTTGTATGCAACATCGTCTTTGAAAAGTGACGTTTCAAAAACGTCGTTTTTTACTTCACAGAAAACTTCATTTTTTTTCATCACAAAAAATGATCGTGTGTACGCGGCATTAGTCCTTTTATTTATCTTGTTTCAAAGTGAAAAACGTGCTCTGTGCTGTAGAATCAGGTATATTCTCCGTGAATTAGCACCCTTAATTAGTGTCACCACCACCTCTAGTAAAGATTGCGCTCACCAGATCACATAAGGGACACAGCATATAATAACCTTTAAGCAGCGGTTCTGCACGATCCTTTATCCTGTGTATCAGACCCGAATGGCTCTCCACCTCTTGAGGCTCTCCTGTCAGCAGATCAATGTTCTTCTGGATGACATCAACATCATGCAGAAGAAACAGACTGAGACAGACTGCAGTGTACAGAGGAAAAGAAACTAAGGATTATGGACCAATAAAACAGCCCAGTTATCCTCCACCACCCTTCTTGACACCTAAAAGAAACAACAAGAAGATAGTTGATGTCATCCAGAAGATCATTGATCTGCTGACAGGAGAGCCTCAAGAGGTGGAGAGCCATTCGGGTCTGATACACAGGATAAAGGATCGTGCAGAACCGCTGCTTAAAGGTTATTATATGCTGTGCCCCTTATGTGATCTGGTGAGCGCAATCTTTACTAGAGGTGGTGGTGATTCAAGGGTGCTAATTCACGGAGAATTTACCTGATTCTACAGCACAGAGCACATTTTTCACTTTGAAACAAGATAAATAAAAGGACTAAGGACTGTTTATAGGTGCAATAGCACGCACCAACAGGATTTAAATTTTGTAGAATATTTATAAGGTTTAAATTAACACTGGTGTTCATGGACATTTGTTTATATATATATATGTTATATATATGTTTATGGTTCCTAGATAATCAGCGCAGGAGTATATGCCACATATACACAATCCACATTTTAATATATATTTTTTTTTTTAAAACAATTTTTATTAAGTATATAAGAAGACAGTTACTTATAATAAATCAGTACATGGGTTACATGACAAGAAAGCATAACAATCGGAGCAGAAATTAATATCAATAACGTCATAACCAAACAAAACTTCAAGGTAGAAGGAAGGAAAACTTGGAGTTCAGCGACCTATATGTCTACAGGTATCAAACAATACTATTGTACGTAAATCAGAGTAAGAAACAGCAAAATCCTCCTCTGTAAAAGGGTCTAGGGGGGGAGCAGTGGGTAAGTGGGTAATTTTAGACTCTTCCCCTGTTACATTTGCTTTGTCGTTGAGAGAGGATTATAGCATTGCTGCTGGGGGTCAAAAGAGGGCCCCCTCAGGCCGTCCACCCCTAACGGGGACAATCTGTGGACGGAGGAGGGGAGCGGGGCTCATGATGTGATTCTCCGCTGAAGCAGATCAGCTAGGGGTAGGAGAAAAACCTGGGCGGTGTCGGAGCGTGAGTCACACTCCTCTTCTTTCGTATCAGGCAGGGAGCATGTTTGCAATGTCATATGGGATTCTCCTCGTTTAAGATCACCGTAAAGAGCAGGAGCGCGTCTTGCGCGTCTCAGGGGTGGGAGATGGGGCGGGGGTCAAGAGAATGAGAGGGAGTAGAGGTGAGGGTGTGGTCGGTCGGGGCCACGGTGGGGGTAGGGGGAAGGTTTGGTCGACTCAGGGATATTGTTGTGAGTTGAGCGGGCGCCTGGGGGGTCATATGTGGGGACAGAGTGGAGGTAGCCAGGGGTTGAGGGTCAAGCGATTCTCTATAGTGGGATCAGCAGGCCCACGTGAATCTGAATTTTTCGTGAGCGTCCTTGGCTTGGTGGATGAGCTGTTCCATTTCTTCTATTTTGTTTACACGGTTGTGCCAGTCCTGGATTGTAGGTGGGGCTGTGGATCTCCATCGGAGGGGGACACATTGGGTAGCTGCGTTTATCAAATGCAGGGTTAGAGATTTGCGGTAGTGTGATCGTGGAAGCACTGAGTGGTGTAGTAGATATTGCGCTGGGGAGTCAATGCGGTCAGTCGTGATGTCTACAATACGTTCGTGTACCTCTTTCCAAAACGGCTGTAGGGTGGGACAATCCCACCAAATATGGAGGAGGGAGCCTGGCTCCCCACCACACCTCCAGCACAATGGTGAGACCGTTGGGAATATTTTGTGTAGCTTATCAGGGGTCCTGTACCATCTCGTGCAGAGTTTGTATCTATTTTCTTGTGCGGAGACATTTACAGAGCCTTTGTGTGTGTGTTCCCATATTATGTCCCAATCTTTGTCTGACAAGTCAGTGGATAGGTCCGTCTGCCAGGCTGTGCGGGTGGTCATATCGGAGGCCACGGACGAGATTAGCATTGAATAAAGGGAGGAGATCAGGTGTTGTTGGGGTTCCTGAGAGGCGTAGATTTGTTCCAGAGGTGTAAAGTCTCTAGACCACATAGAGGGGGATTGGGCACTATCAAAAAAATGTTTCAATTGTAGGAATTTGAAAATGGTCAGTCTCAAATGTGGGAGGGCAGCAACCATCTCCTGATACGTGAGGAGAGTGCCATTACGGAAAAATTGGGCGGCATGTGTTTTCAAGGCTTCCTGTCGAGAAGCCTGGTCCTTACTGGGTACGTCGGGTGAGAAGTCAGGGTTGTGGAGTAGAGGAGTCATGGGACCTGGCGTTGGGATAAGCTTGAGAGTGCGACATGCTAACTTAAATTTGTGGAGGGTGGGGCCAATGAATGGATGATTCGTGCAAGAAGTTGGGACTGAGCGGGGTGTTATCCAAGGGAGATGAGAGATCGGAAATTTGAGAAAAGCATTTTCTATGTTAACCCAGTCCTTGTCTCGAGCGTGTTGATGCCAGTCCGCCACTCTCACCAGATGGCAGGCTGTGTGATATAGAGACAAATCTGGTAGTCCCAGGCCTCCCTTCAGTTTCGGCAATATAAGTTTGGCCCATCGTAGCCTGGGAGAACTGCCTGCCCATAGGAAGGTTCTACAGCATTTCTTGAAAAGAATGAAGAAGGACTGTGGTAAGGCTATCGGGATGGCCTGTAAGAGGTACAATAAACGCGGGAGGACTTTCATTTTGAGGGTCGCCGCCCTACCAAACCATGATAATCTGCCTTTATTCCAATCCATCAAGTCTTCTTTGATGGACTGGAGAGCTGGCAAAAAGTTGAGGGAGTATAAGTCTTTTAGGTCAGGCGGAATTTTGACTCCTAAATAGGTAATGGCTTCAGTAGCCCACTTAAATGGGAAGTTTTGCTTGCATAGAGAAACTACAGAGTCCGGAAGGGTGATGTTCAGGGGCGTCGATTTTTCAAAGTTTATTTGGAGGTTAGCTAGGGAGTTAAAAAGCTGGAAGTCTTTCAGGAGGTTTGGCAGTGTGGTGATAGGGTCCGACAGAAACATTAGAACATCGTCTGCATAGGCGGCTAGTTTGCAATGTTTTCTGAGGACTTCGATGCCTTTAATAGTGGGGTTAGAGTTTAACCGGCGCAGGAATGGTTCCAATGATAGGATAAAGATAATGGGGGATAGGGGGCATCCTTGCCGGGTACCGTTAGATATGGAGAAGGCGTTTGACAGGCGGCCATTAACTCTAACTCTGGCGGTGGGGACAGAGTATAGTGCCAGAATCAGTTGGATGGTCCTGGCCGGCAATCCAATTTTATGTAGGACTGTCGACATGTAGTCCCACGCCACCCTGTCAAACGCCTTTTCCGCGTCCAAGGATAGGAGAAAACCCTTGTTGCGGGACGACTTCAGCCAGTGGTGAAGGTTGAGAGCTTTGGTGGTGTTGTCCCTGGCCTCTCTACCAGGGACAAAGCCCACCTGGTTCGTCGAAATCAAGTCGGGGAGTATGGGCAGTAGTCTGTTGGCTAGGATTTTTGCGTAAAGTTTTAAGTCGACATTCAGTAGGGAGATTGGTCTGTAGTTTGAGACAATTGTGGTGTCTTTCCCTGGCTTAGGGATCAGGGTAATGTGGGCTTCCAGTAAGTCTTTTTTACTGGCAGTCAAGTCTGGCAGGGTGTTGTAGGCCGTCAGGAAGTGTGGTATTGTTAAATGGGCAAAGGTTTTATAGTAGCTGGCTGGCAAACCATCTGGTCCGGGGCTCTTGCCTGCCTTCAGTTGTTTCAAAGCCAGGAGTGCTTCCTCAGACGTAATTGGGGAGTGTAGGTGGGTCATGTCCGTAGACGCGTCAATTTTAGGACAATATTCATCTAGAAAATAATTTATTAGAGCGGACCTCTCTGGGGCATTGGGGCTTTTCACTGGTTTGGGTATATTATAAAGGTTGGTGAAAAAATGCACAAACAGGCCCGCTATGTCATCTGTTCTAGTGATTGTATCTCCCGATGGGGAAGTCAGGGCATTAATAGTGTGTGTCGACTTCCGCTTCTGCAAAGCAGAAGCGAGAAGTTTCCCGGATTTGTTCCTGAATTCGTAAAAGAGTTTGTTTGACAGTGTAAATTTTCGGGTTACCGTTCTCTGGAGTTCCTCTAGGAGGTCCTTCCGTGCTGCTACCAGGTCGTCATGTGTGCTCATCGCTAAAGAAAGTTTATGTGCCCTTTCGAGAGTTTTGATCTTATTAGTTAGCTCTGTTATGCGGGCTCGTCTGAGTTTTGAACGTTTAGCCATCAGAGACATGAATTCCCCTCTCATCACGCATTTTTGAGCGGCCCAGGTTATAGTGGGGGACGTGTCATCTGTCGTGTTTTCGGTAAAGTAGTTGGTTAGGACGTCCGAAATGTGTTGTACATTCGCGTCGTCTAGGAGGAGCGAGTCATCAAGCCTTCATACCGGTGTCCTGGGCTGATGGGAGGGGACACTCAGTGTCACCGTGATCGGGTGGTGGTCTGAGAGCACCATAGGCTCGATGGTGGCCTCCACCAGTGCAGGAAGGTCGTTTTGTGTGAGGAAGAAGTGGTCTATCCTGGAATATTTCACATGTAGAGGAGAGAAATATGTGAAGTCTTTCGTGGCAGGGTGTAGGGTGCGCCATGTGTCATGTAAGGTTAGGGTGGTTAGTTGCGTCTTGATCGCTCTGAGGGCTCTGTATGTTAAGCATGATGAGCCATTGGAGGTGTCGAGGGTTGGCATCAAGGGTACATTAAAATCCCCTCCCAGCACTATCATGCCGGCCTGAAAGGCAGTGAGTTGAAAGAGGACCTTTTGGAAAAAGGCCACTTGTTTCGTGTTGGGGGCGTATATGTTCGCTATTGTATAAGGTGTGTTGTTCAGTGTGCCTTTTAGAAAGAGGTACCTGCCCTGTGGGTCTTTCTGTACGTCGGTCACCTGAAAGGGGCATGTTCTGGATATCAGGATAGATACCCCTTTGGATTTAGCAGTTTCGTTTGGTGCATAAAAAACCGACGGGTAGTTACGATCGGACAGCTTAGGGACACTGTCTGTTCTAAAATGCGTTTCCTGGATCAGGACTATATGTGGTTTTTCTTTCCAAAGTGAATGTAGTAGACGTGAACGCTTCTCAGGGGTGTTTAGACCACGCGCGTTTAGCGAGTACAGCTTGAGGCATAGGGGGAGGGCCCACCTCCACTGTTGGGAAGCTGCGTGAAGGGGGGGAATGCATTGTGGGGTCGTTTGATGGGGGGAAGCGGGGACTGATGGGGGACCGACCACACACAGATAAGGGTAGGGCGAGGGGTTCGCTGTTAGGGCTAGGTATGTTGTTCAATAGGTACTATTAGTAACCGATTACGCGAGAGGTCGTAGCACAATCGCCTAGGTAGGAAAAGGATAATCGGTAATGTACAGGGTGTCTCGGGTTTCCGCACTGCCTAAGGGGCTGTGGAGCACCGATCCACCACTGTGTGGGGGTTGACCGGGGTCAGTGCAGGAGTCTAACACTAAAGAAACAACACAGGTTTCGCAGTAGAGTGATTATATATCAAGATTTAAAGAAAGACTTCTAAATGGGGCCACCCCAGGGCAAATACCAAACGGGCCAATGCAGAAGGGGGTATTCTCAACCCTATGGAGTGTAAAACCGTTGTAGGGTATCAAGTGATCCGGAGCCTCCGGGGAGGGTATGCAACCCCGGAGATTCCGGGCCTCTACTATGGTCTCAAGGAGATAAGATCCTACATTCCCAATCTTGCCGGCTATCCCCAGGGTCTATTGACTTTGGGTACCTCCCAAAATCAGGTTGAGCTGATTACCCTATAGACCTTGTAAGGGGATCTATGGCCAGAGAAGACATCGTTCAATGTAGTTAGTGGCGAGATGGGAACGAGGGGGTTGGAATCAAACGCTTATATATGTTCAAATCAGTTACACAACTAAGTTCAGGGAGTATGCAACCTAAGCAATAACTTTAAAAACAACCTGGACAGTGGGAGCATTACGCACATTGCTGGAAACAGTTATCGTACGATACCCGTAGGTGGTCAATGGGGTTTCCGCAGCACAGTCCTGTGACCTGTAAAACAAACGTTAATTAAACACATACCCTATAAGGAACGTTGGATACGATGTGTTATGAATGTTGCGGCCATTGGTCCGCTTGTCCATAGAAAGGCATCTGTATAGGGGGATAGACTCTCTACTGGAGCAGAGAACAGTGCGGTGACTCTTCTGGTCATCTCAAAAACGTCCGATGTGGGATTTCCACGGTTCAACGTGAGGTGTCTTCCGGATCCAGTTTGTGTTATCAAGGGTCAGGGATCTGGCTTTGTCACGGGTTGTTCGGAATCCATCCAGTGCTCCGTGGTGCAGTGCGGTGTTGCCAGATGGATAAGCGGTGGTCTCTAGGACATAAAGGTGTCAGCCGGCTCACGGACCGTAACGTGCAGCGTAATGCGGAAGTCACATGGTGAGGGCTGACGCGTCACGGGGAAGGCAGTCCAAAGCCACACCGAGCAGTATGGGAGATGTAGTTCTGCGTCATTGCGGCGTACTCTTGCGGCTCAAGGTGTAGCGTGGAGATGTGAAGACGTGGAGACCGCGCCCATCAGCCAGCTAAGATGAGTGACGGCATGAAAATTCAGTCACTAGGCCAACAGAGCCTGTAACTCCAAAGTAGATTATCCTCCCCGCACTGTCTAAGTGAACACTATGAAGTACGTTAGCGGTATTGGCCAGAAATTAAACATAACGAAAACTGAGGCACAAAAAAGGTGGAGGGGGACCTCTAAAACCAAATTCCATTGGTGACTTTAGTGCATGTTGTCCATCAATGGCATGTTGGCCCCCTTCGACGTGTATCTTCTCGGCCTGATTAATAGTCTCTCCTCGCTCTCCTAGGGCCGGGGGCGGTTGGTGAGCCCCAATTCCCTCGGGAGTCTTGCGTGGTGGGAGAGCGCCTCTGGTCAGATGGGGATCTTCTCCTACGATATCGGGTGGTCTGGGTTTCCATCGGAACCTCTTGGGGCTTGTTCCACCGTCCCACCGATTTACGATAAGGGGCATACCAGTCCGGAACAGATACCACAGGCAGGCCCAAGGTCTCACAGAATTTGAGCAAGTCTTACGGGACCATCAGCTTATCTGTACGGCCATGGCGGGATGCTTCCAGACAGAATGGAAATTTCCATTTATAGCGGATCTCATTAGCACGCAAAACATCCAACAGAGGTCTGAGGTCGCGGCGATGTTGGAGGGTAATTCCTGAAAGGTCTTGATAGATTTGAATCGGTGCTCCGTTGTATGAGGGCCTCTGGCTCCGGGCTTGTCGCAGGATGTCCTCCTTAAGTTGGAAGTCTACGAGGCAGCATACCACGTCCCGTGGCGGGTCGGTGTCCCTCCCCCTGGGGCGCAATGCGCGGTGGATTCTTTCCATAGCTATAGTTGCCTGTGGTGGTCTACCTAGGACATTGTTAAATATGGCGATTACTTCACCTCTCACTTGCTCACCCTCCACTGATTCTGGGAGGCCACGGACGCGTAGGTTCCGGCGTCTTCCTCTATTGTCGAGGTCCTCTAAGTGTCTATTCACATCCCTGAGTTGCAATGTATGGTCGTCTATTATCTTGGTTGAACGGAATAGGACTTGTCCATAGTCATCCAGTGTCTTTTCAGTGACAGTGACCCTGTCGGCGAGGGATCTAATATACATTTTTATGTCCGCAATGGCTGCCGATAGCGTGTCCTTAATGTCTGCAGCGATCGCTTTCAGGTCCAAGATGTTAAGTTGTGGGAGCAAGGGGGTCTCCGCACCTCCCATAGTTGACCCCATCGGGGGTGGTGCAGCCACCTGGGATGCCGTCAGTATAATGTCCGTTGGGGCTACGGATGAGGGGGGTATGGGGCCTAGTGCAGGGCCTTGGTGTGAGGGCGCCATGTTCCCCCTGGCGGAGCGGAACATCTCCGGGATATTCTGCGACGCGATATGTTCCCTTGGAGAGCGGGAACGGGAGGCCGAGGTGTTCCTGGATACTGTGCCCATGATGAAGGAAGCGGACAGGGTATGGGATCTCCGTTAATGGTAGCAGTTTGCCCTGAGGTGGCTGGAGCTCTGAGCTTAAGCGTCCATCTTCCTGCCCGGTTCGGCCACGCCCCCTGGTATGGCACATTTTCATTTTTTCACTTGTCACAGGTGTTCACATTAACTGCAGCAGATTAACATATTTATATTATACACTTAGTTGCGCCGGTGTCATAACACACATATACCTTGCGGACATCGCGGCCACCAGGCACACGCATCGGCTCCTCAGCGATGCGCCGGGCACAGTGTTTACCCGCTGTGCGCCCCCCAGCGACGCGTGCGGGTAATGCACATAAAAGGACGTAAAAAGACGTCCACTCGGCACTTGAGAGCTGCGCCGTGGACGTCTTTCGTCTATAGTGCGGGTCTCAAGTGGTTAAACACCTCTGTGGATGGAAATGGTATTGGTGAGTTAAAGCTATCTGATGAGGATTGTTATCAGTGATTATATCTGCTTATACAGGCCAGGCATAGAGGTCTCACAAGGGATAAATCGCTTCATAACAATCGGAGTCAGAATAGTCAAAAGATGTATAGAATCATATAGCCTGCTGTGTATATGTGTGCTTATCTGCAATCAAGCTTAGTCAAAAAATGTATAGATATTCCCACAGCCTGCTGTGTATATGTGTGTACTTGACCCGAAATCAAGCTCAGTGCCATTTGCCATCTTGTAAAGGCACATGGTCACACAAGCTTACTGCACCTCTTGTGGATGTTAAAAACTGTTTCTCTATATTGAACTGTGTTACCCCACCTGTATAAGCTGCTGTTCGTCTTCTTAAAGAGATAGTATACAATTTTTTGGAGAAAAAAAACATGAAACATGTCTAGACAACGCCACTGAACCCGCAGATGTACAGGGTGCAGATTCTGAAGATATTGCTGAACAGAGTGTAAGACCCAAACGTACAATAAATAAAGATTGCTCTCCAGCAATCTGTCAGACTTATGGGACAGAACATCACACTGCATGTCAGTTTTGACACACTTTTATGATCAACCAGCTGAACTAAGAGACTTTATAGATCACTTATCTGCCGCGTATGAACGCTACCAGCGGCTGTTTGCAAAATACACAGCTTTCTTGTAGGACTGTAATATAGAGGACTCTTCTTCAGCAGAATTTACCAGGGCTGATGCACTAAACCAACAAAGGGATCTCTTAGTTAAAAATTCTCAGTATAACGTTGCATTGCTCAACTACAGGAGACTAGATCTCACAGATCCACATCAACCAACCACACTGCACGTTCTTCAAAATCCTCTGGCTCCAGAAGTTCAACATTAAGCGACAAGGTAATAGAGGCCCACGCTGATGCGGAATCAAAAAGAGTGAAAACCTCCTTTACCAGAAAGAAAGATGGCAACTCGCAAAGCAGAGCTGGATGCTCAAAGCAAAACTCTTGAAGCAGAGATGGTAACTCGCCAAGCAGAGATGGATGCTCAGAGCAAAGCCCCTCTCATTGAGCTGGAGTAGGCATCCATCTCTGCTTGGCGAGTTACCATCTCTGCTTCAAGAGTTTTGCTTTGAGCATCCAGCTCTGCTTTGCTAAAGTTAGCCCAATTTATGGCCATAATGTGAAAGATGATGTTACACTGAGTAAATAGATACCTAACATGTCACGCTTTAATATTGCACACACTCATGGAATGGTGCCAAACTTCAGTACATAGGCAACATTTTTTTGTTTTGTTTTCAGGTTACCAGTTTAGAGTTACAGAGGAGGTCTAGTGCTAAAAGTATTGTTCTCGCTCTAACGCACGCTATGATACCTCACATGTGGGGTTTGAACGGTGTTTACATATGTGGGCGGGACTTACACATGTGAGGTATCATAGCGTGCGTAAGCGCGAAAGCAATACTTTTAGCACTAGACCTCCTCTGTAAATCTAAACTGGTAACCTGAAAAAAAAAATTGTGCGTGTTCACTTCTGACTGCGAGCTACTAGGGACAGGGGCGTTTTAATTATTCGTATTTATGTTTGTTACATAAAAATTCAATAAGACCTCCCCTTCAGGTTGTGAAGCATCAGTCCAGGGAAAAAAAAAAAAAAACAGCTCTCATGCTTTCATCCGCCATTGCAGCTTTGATTCTTTTAATGCATCTCGAGTGAACTGGGCATGCTCGGACACTTAGAAAATTAAGCTGGATTTTTGTGCCTCTAAATGACTTGCATGTTTCTGAGCATGCTCAGAAAGCTTGTTTTTTGGCTTAGCAATTTAAGGACATCCTTAACAGGTGTAAGCAGTTACAAGTGCACACAAACTAGAGGCTGACATTTCTTCATGTTTTTCCAATTGGTTCATTAGCACACATGTTATAAAAAGCGTGGATAGAGCACATGTCAGCTGCCCTGAGAGGGGGCTGGCTGGCTGGCTGGCTGGGCGGGCGAAACAGAGATGTTTTGGAGCAAGTTTGTTTTTGGGGGGGGGGGCAATTGTTGGATTTAATGATGTTCACTTTGATGTTTTGGTCTGCTGCATAATTTAGCAAAATGTTTCAAGACGTTAACGTTAATTCCAATTACTGTCTGAAATAAACCTAGGTCTATTTTTTGTTTTTATGTTTTTTTTTTGTTTGTGTGTTTATTTTTAATTTTTTGTTTTGCTTTCCTTGTTTTGTGGACCAATAAAATTACTTTCAAATTTTGAAGTTTGTTTTGTGATATTTTTTTCATGCTATGGATTTTAACAGCTGTAGCTGAAATAGTTTGGGCCTAAACCATCAAGTGTGATTTGTCTCTAAACGTCTTTGCTGGTGTGTATGCATGAAATGTCTGCTGCCATGTTTAGTCACCAGAAAAGGAAAGACAAAGCGGTAAGTATGGTTTCCTAGAATTGATGTCCAGACTGGCTTTTTAAAGCACATGTGCAAGATGAATGAAAACCTGCAAACATGGCCTGTTGGGGGGGGGGGGTGGTGTATTGGTGGACAGGCTTGAAGTGCTTGAATCTAGCACAAGACAATCCTATTCGAATTGTGGGTGTTTGAGGGAAGCCAAGTGAGTGTTAGAACCCCTGTTTGTGTTTTTAGGTTGGGCTTTGTGTCCCCTTTCTTAAAATTGGCTTCAATTCCTGTCACACAGCTGAACAGGAAGTGAGGTTAAAACCCTACCAATGGTCTTTTCTTCGGGACACAGATCAATCTAACTAGTGTCCCCATTAAGCAAATTGCACTGATGTGTACATCCCAAATGATTAGTTAGTTTGGGGTTTAGTAAAGCAAAGCTGCTCTGCAGTAGAATCGTAGTCAATGAAAATCAGAAGGGAAGCACTGATGGTTTTAACATCCAATCCCGCCAAGTTTTTTTTTCTTCCTTGCTTGTCCACTTGTAATGCTAAGTGGATTTGCCTTTAGTAAATGGACCCCAAAGTTCAAGATCCCTACTAATTTGGGGTGTACACAGCAAAATGCAATTTCCATAATGGGAAACTATTTAGATTGATCTGCGTGTCCCCAACAAGACATTAATCAGGTTTTAGCCTCACTTCCTGTTTGGCTATGTGTCAGGAAGTGAATGAATAAAGTAGAAAGTGACAACATTTGTGAGGTGTCTTTACCCTATCAGGGGTGCAGGCATCCCCAAAACAAACAAGAAAATTGTTTATTTAACATTGGGTGGTGTTTGTGGGGGTCCCTAACACACATTCATACAAATTAGCAACGCTGGATCCTGGCCTATTGGCATGGTTATATTTTTATAGGCCTCTCAATAAAATTATCTGAAATTTGGGGTTAAACTGCAACTATAATCAACACTTTTTTTTGTTTTCTTTCATTTTGGATATAGTTGGGGGGGAAGGGATATAAGCCCTGTCAGTTTATTTTGTATTATCCCTGTCCGTTTGGGGAGATTGGCCCTCACTTCCTGCCCCATAGCCAAACAGGAAGTGATAGAAAAACTAGGCAAATTAAGGGACTCCTGTCCCCCCCCCCCCCACAGAACTTGTGTGTGTCCCCTGAAAATTCCTAAAAAAACAGGGTGTGGCCTTGACAGGAAGGATGGGTAATTTTTCTATTAGGGGGTGCAGAAATTTGGTCTGGCCTAGGGCAGCACAAAACCTAAATATCCTACTGCATATTAGGGCTTATTTAGACAGGATCAGATTTACAGCATGTTTTTAGATTGTGGGAGGAAGCCCACAGAAGCACACGGAGAACATGCAAACTCCAGGCAGATGGTGTCACGGGCGGGATTCGAACCAGCAACCCTTTTGCTGCTAGGTGAACGTGCTATACACTACACCACTGTGCTGAACAAACATGATCGCAGCTGAAAGCATGAGATCTTTTTTTTTTTCTTTCCAATTCCATGCTTTCCAGCCTGGAGGACAGATGTGGGGTCTTATTGACCCTGCCTCTCTCCATAAAGAGGACCTGTCACACACTAGTCATATTACAAGGGATGTTTACATTCCTTGTTGAGGGCATGTGGCCTGGTGCGGTTCAGGAGAGGGGGGGGCCGCACTCTGTCCCCCCCTCTTTTCTGCGGTCGGCCAGGTCAACGTGCTCGGATAAGGGGTCTGGTGTGGATTTTAGGGGGAACTACACGCCATTTTTTTTATTTGGGGTGGAGTTCCCATTAAAATCCACACCAGACCTGAAGGGTCTGGTTATGGATATTTGGGGGGAACCCCACATCATTTTTTTTTAAATGACGGCAGGTTCCCCTTAATATCCATACAAGACCTAAAGGGCCTTCTAATGGAATTTGGGGGGACCCCCACGCTTTTTTTTGGTGTTTTTTATTAATGAATTCTCCTGCAATTGCCGGGAGCCGACAATTCATTATAGCCGCGAGTCAGTTTTAAACGGCTTTTTTTCTTTTGAGAATGTCATTTTGTGCAGGGACAGTTCTAACCACGGGAAAAGTGCGCTTTTTCACATGCTGACATTACGCCCCCCCATGGTACGAAATTTAAAGGAATATTTCACTTTTATTGTTGCACTTTAAGCATTATTAAAATCACTGCTCCCGAAAAAACGGCCGTTTTAAAAAAAAAAAAAAAACATTGGTACATGTCACCTGGGGCAGGGCTGAGGTCCCCAAACAATTTTTAGGACAAAACTTGCATATTAGCCTTTAAAATGAACACTTAAGATTTCCCCCATAGACTTTAACAGGGAGTTCGGCGGCGGCTTTACTTATCAATTGCATTGCGCTGCTGCTGCGGCCGGTTCATGCGCCTAATTAAGGCTTCATCCAGCACACTAATTAAGGCATGAACCGGCACAGCGCAGCTTCAATAGTAAATCAGCCCCATGGTCTCTCATATCAATAAGGAAGAGGGCATACCCTTACCAACATTAGTTGAGTGTGACCTGATACCAGACGAAAAGGGAAGAAATTCCTACACCAGAGGCTGCATATCACCATCCTCACTTAAAGCGGAGGTTCACCTAAATAAAAAATGTTATCATTGCATTTAGGCTAGTTAGTAGAATGAGAATCGCCGTTTTAAAAAAAAAAAATGCTTGCGGTACATACCTTTTTCTATATACTGTAGATGATCACCGCGGCTTCCGGGTATGGTCGTCAAGACTGGGCGTTCCTAATTGATTGACCGACGCATACAGCGCGTCACGAGTAGCCTGCGCACCGACGTTCGGCTTCTTTCGGCTACTCGTGACGCGCTGTATGCGTTGGTCGGGATGCCTGTCAATCAATTAGGAACGCCCAGCCCTGACGACTATACCCGGAAGCCGCGGTAATCATCTATATAGAAAAAGGTATGTACCGCAAGCATTTAAAAAAAAAAAAAACGCAGATTCTCATTCTACTAACTAGCTTAAATGCAATGATTTTTTTTTTTTTTTTTAGGTGAACCTCTGCTTTAAGGCACCTTGTTAATGAGATTACTGCAATGGACATGAATGCTGAAATCTTGATCTTGCTAGGAAGAGACATTCTCAGGAGTACATAAAGTACGCAAGCAGAGCAATGGACCTGATGATGCCCCTTACGCAAAAAACTTGATCTAGTCTGGGTGATCGTGGGCGACGTATGCTTGGATGGAATGCGTACGTCATCCGAGATCCACTCCATCAAAACTTACATGTTGGGAAATGGACATGCATCCCACTTCAAACAGTGCCCTCACCATTATGAAGTAAAAGAGAAGCCTCTGGGCATCATCCAAGTACCCGATGTCGCTCCTATCCTTTGTGATGGTACCACAGTGTTTTATACTACAAGCGATGACAACAAAATAGCCTTGTTAGTTGAAGACAAAGAGTTCATCAAATAATGGACAAAAAATTCTTCCAGGATGAGTATAATGCCCCGTACACACGATCACTTTATGTGATGAAAAAAAACGACGTTTTCTGTGAAGTAAAAAACAACGTTTTTGAAACTTCAATTTTCAAAGACGATGTTGCCTACACACCATCGTTTTTTTCACAATGCTCTAGCAAAGCGAGGTTACGTTCACCACTCTATTCCATTGAAGCTCTCTTCATAACTAGCTTCTGGGCATGCGCGAGTTGAAAAACGTCATTTTAAACGACGTTTTTTGCTACACACGGTGACTTTTTGTGAAACAAAAAACAACGTTTTGAAAAACGACACAAAAAATTGAAGCATGCTTCAATTTTTTTTTGTCGTTTTTTACAAGACATAAAACAACGTTTTCCCCTACACACGGTCAATGAAATTGACGTTTTTAAAAACGTCATTTTTTTTCATCACATAAAGTGATCGTGTGTACGCGGCATAACAGCTGGGTTGCACCATTACCTCTTCGTACTACAAGGGTTAAACTCCCAACCAATCGTGAACAGGCTCTATCCAGATTTAAATAATCTAGAGTGGGTGACTGAGGACATAGAGAAGGCAAATTTATTAAATGCTTTCTTCAGCTCTGTGTATACAATGGAGAATGGGGGAGCTCATGTCGATATAGGGGGTGGGAGTGACACAGCCCCAAATCCACAATGGCTCAAAAGTGATATGGTCCAGAAATATTTAGACAGAATAAAGGTGGATAAAGCACCTGGACCAGATGGCATCCACCCACGGATCCTAAAAGAATTGAGCTCTGAAATTTCAAAGCCACTGTATCTAATATTTAGGGACACATTAATGACAGGAATAGTACCACTGGATTATTGTTAGATTTTGAATTTATTACTATTTTATGTGATAAACGTTTCTGAATCATTTGGGTTAAACAGGGTAGCTTTGAGGACAGAAGAAGGTCAGTTGGTGTGTAGACTACATGTATTTTTGGAGTTCACGTCAAGATAATGGGAGGAGAAGAATTGCTTAATATACACAAGGGGGTGTTACATTTGAGGCAGAAACTTGTCACCTTTCTTGGAGCTATTCCAAAAAGAAATTGTGCAGAGCATGGCTTAAAAACAGTATAAGAACACATGTGATGTGCATAGCTAGCGAGGGAAGCTCTGGGGCCTTAGGGTCACCGGCCAGAGAGATGAGGGACCTCAGGGTCACCCGACCCGACGGGGGAAGGGGCTCTATCCAGCAGAGAAGATGTACCATCTAATTCCTGTTTCTGAAGTACCATCCTGCCATGTTTTACCAACTGCTAAGATGTAAGCATTTGACTGTTTGCTTGTCCTGTCTTGAAGTATAAGAATAAATAATCGTAATAATGAAGGAAACCTATGTCTGTATATTGGGAACTAAGCACCTGCGGGAGAAGGAGGTTTTTGACATATCGCATGACACGTGTTAGAGGACAGTCCTCTGTCTCTGTTATCAAAATATCTTCCCCCCACCAACATTTTACATTGTCGCGCCAGCCAGATTGATCAACTTTGTTCCTAAAGCCTTGAACAGGGGGAAATGGAAATGAAGACACAGAGATGTTTGTTCAAGTCTTGAAGAAAAAACGATCAAGCAACCTAGAAGAAGAGGTGTTTGTGTTCCATCAGACGATTGAAGGCTCAAAAACACGAGGGTGAGTTTTTATGCTGTTTGTTTTCTCACCTAGCTTACTAGCAGAAGAATAAAAAAACTAAGACTTACATGACAAGGCTGATGTGTCAGCTGTGTCTGGACAGAATGTTTCAAGATATCGTTAAAAATCCAGCGAGGACTTTCTGGTTATGGAGAAAAATCGTAAACGTTTACGTACGTGAAGATTCTGCCAAGAAGTTCCTAAAAAAGGTGAGAGTTCTCACAGAAGAAGTGTTGAAATAGGATCTAAAGCTTCACGTTATTTTTGAAGGCCACCACTGATACACAGGCAGATGTATACTTTGGGTGAGCTATAATGAAGGTCGGATTTTTGATGTTTTGGACAAGTCCAAGAGTACACTATACACTATACATTCCTTTCGCATTCACACAAAAAGGAGAAAGACATTATTTATACGCACGCATCTTTACATTTGTTTACTTGAGGCCATTAATAGCCTAACTAAACATTTACACTTACAAGAGCCATAGGAAAAAGGCGAGCCAGAGAACTAGACAAGAACAACCAGAAAACTATTCTTCAAAGAAAAAGATAAGGACATTATTCTTCCAAGAAAAAGCAACGAACGAAGATAAAGCAACAAGAAGAAGCAACAAAGAAACGAACAAAAGAAACTAACAACAGACAAACTTTAAAGGACATTGTTCATCTCTTGTTTTATTTTAAGTGTACACAGGAAAAATTATTCTAAACAAGGGGTAAATATGTTTTTTATATGAGTAGGTAACATGGGATGGTTAAAAATCTTAAAGTTCAGAAGTATATCCCTGTACTATCGGGAATTGGTGTATTACATATACATATATAGAATATAGCAGTAGTAGGGTAATTAATACCAGAGTGTAAAGAAGTTCTTTAAAGGAAACTAAGTTTAATGCTGCTTGTATATGTTTAGGAAAATTTTAGGCCTAAACAACAGAAATATGTTATTACATGTCATTCAAAGCACAAACAAGAACAGAAGTTTAAAGGAAAAACTATTGATTAATGTAAAGAACTGTATACAATTCAGTTAATGGAAAACAGCAAGGTATTTAGTATTTAACAAAAATCCTACAGTTTTGGTTGCAGGATAAAATAATAAGTTAAGGATTGAGCATTTTTTACAAAAGATTCCAAACTTGGTTTTGGTTATTAAATTAAAAGTAGTAGATTGTTCTAATTTACTTACGTTTACCCAGGAAAAATATTAAAATATGAAAGTTTAGTTCAATCTAAAAGCAAATATTGTAGAGAAAACTATTGTTAAAAGTTTTTAATTGAGTAATAAGGGTAAGGACGATTGGTTGGTTGGAGTCATTTTCTCAGGGAAGCGCAGGTCGGTTCATGCGCAGGGACCAATCTGGGTTTTATGAGATTGTTCCGCTAAACAATTTTTTGTCATTACTATAATCAAGAAACGTCATATTATAACGTTATGACATATGTACAAACCATATATGTTTAAAAAAATGGTGAAAAAGGTTAAAAAGTTCCGAAAACGATAAAATGAGATTGTTAACAGATTGTATAGTGAATGGTAGCATGGTAGCTAAGACTGACTGTGACAGATCATTCTCTGGGAGTGTGACATGTAAAAGAATGTATCATTAACAGAGAAGCAGATGGTCAGTCATGCCATGACAGTTTTTTACTTCTATGGATCAGAACACATGTTAGTGTTTAAATCTTTTTTCAGAAATCTGAAATAAAGGTTCATAGGTTTTGAAAAATATGTTTAAAAAAGTATTACTAAAGTAATTGTTTTGAAATAAACACGTGGGTTTTGCACCATTTGTTTAGAAAAACTAAAAGGTGTTGTTTTAAGGAGAACATGAGGGTGTCAAAACAAGGCTTTGATGAAGCTTTGCCTAGTGACAGCTGGATGTTAAAAGAAAGGTAGTTAAAGTATAAATACATTAAGGCTAAAATGATGCAGTGTCATAAAGCCACAGTTATGTAAGTAAATAATGCAAAAGTTACTTTATACATTTTTTTAGTGGATATTTATTGAGAGGGAATTTTGTGCTTTTAGAAATGGATCCAAGAGGCACAGATGAAACTTTCTGGGTATCTGTCTACACTGAAAAATGATCTTAAGACATGTTTGTTTAGCAGTCAGAAGTGACAGAGCACATGTGGTTCAATCAATCATTGTATGATTGGTTCAGAAAAAGTACTTAAACATGATTAAGTTTCTTTTAGAAATAAGATATTTAGGAAAGCCCAACCTAAATGTTCTTTTGCATAATTAAAGCAATTATAAGTAAAGTAAAGTATAGTAAAGAAAAATACAATAATATGGTAAAAATATTACTTTTACAAAATTTAAACTTGTCACCTTTCTTGGAGCTATTCCAAAAAGAAATTGTGCTGAGCATGGCTTAAAAACAGTATAAGAACACATGTGATGTGCATAGCTAGCTAGGGAAGCTCTGGGGCCTTAGGGTCACCGGCCAGAGAGAGAAGGGACCTCAGGGTCACCCGACCCGACGGGGGAAGGGGCTCTATCCAGCAGAGAAGATGTACCATCTAATTCCTGTTTCTGAAGTACCATCCTGCCATGTTTTACCAACTGCTAAGATGTAAGCATTTGACTGTTTGCTTGTCCTGTCTTTGGAAGAATTAAAACATCGTAATAATGAAGGAAACCTATGTCTGTATATTGGGAACTAAGCACCTGCGGGAGAAGGAGGTTTTTGACATATCGCATGACACGTGTTAGAGGACAGTCCTCTGTCTCTATCAAAATATCTCTCCCTCAACAACATTTAACAGGTGCCCATATTTAAAAAGGGAACAAAGTCTTTACCTAGTAACTATAGACCTGTTAGTTTAACTTCTATAGTTGGGAAGATACTGGAACGTTTAATAAAAGACCACGTGGATGAGTTCTTGCTGGAAACAAACTATTTAAGCAGCAGACAGCATGGATTCATGAAAGACAGAAGTTGTCAGACAAACCTGATTTCTTTTTATGAAGAGGTAAGTAAAACCCTGGACAGAGGCGTAGCAGTGGACGTGGTATACTTGGATTTTGCAAAAGCGTTCGATACAGTTCCCCACACACGGCTCATGTGTAATGTAAGGTCTACAGGATTAGATATATCAGTTTGTAAATGGATAGAAAACTGGCTGAAAGACAGAATTCAGAGAGTTGTGGTTAATGATTCTTACTCTGAATGGTCCAAGGTTATCAGCGGTGTACCCCAAGGTTCAGTGTTGGGTCCCTTACTTTTCAATATATTTATAAATGATATTGGGTCTGAGATCAAAAGTAACATTTCTGTTTTTGCAGATGACACCAAGCTATGCAGTGGAATAATGTCCTTGCAGGATGTCTCCAATTTACAAGCCGACCTCAATGCTCTGTCTAATTGGGCGACTAAGTGGCAGATGAGGTTTAATGTTGATAAATGTAAAGTTATGCACTTGGAGGCTAAGAATATTCATGCATCATACATGCTAGGGGGAGTACAACTGGGGGGATCTGTAGTGGAGAAGGATCTGGGTGTTTTAGTTGATCATAAGCTCAATAATGGCATGCAATGCCAAGCTGCGGTTTCCAAAGCGAGCAAAGTCCTTTCTTGTATTAAGAGAGGTATGGACTCCAGAGATAGAGATATCATTTTGCCCCTGTACAAATCATTAGTAAGACCTCATCTGGAATATGCAGTCCAGTTTTGGGCACCAGTTCTCAAAAAGGATATCGGAGAACTGGAGAAAGTGCAGAGAATGGCAACCAAACTGATAAGAGGCATGGAGGAGCTCAGCTATGAGGAAAGATTAGAGGAACTGAATTTATTCACTCTTGAGAAGAGGAGAATAAGGGGGGATATGATCAACATGTACAAATACATAAGAGGTCCATATAGTGAACTTGGTGTTGAGTTATTCACTTTAAGGTCAACACTGAGGACAAGGGGGCACTCTTTACGTCTGGAGGAAAAGAGATTTCACCTCCAAATACGGAAAGGTTTCTTCACAGTAAGAGCTGTGAAAATGTGGAACAGACTCCCTCCAGAGGTGGTTCTGGCCAGCTCAGTAGATTGCTTTAAGAGAGGCCTGGATTCTTTCCTAAATGCACATAATATAACTGAGTACTAAGTTTTGTAGGTAAAGTTGATCCGGGGTAAATCCGATTGCCTTTCGGGGGATCAGGAAGGAATTTTTTCCCCTCCGGTAGCAAATTGGATCATCGCTCTGCTGGGGTTTTTTGCCTTCCTCTGGATCAACTGTGGGTATGGAGTTGGGTGTATGGGAGGATGTACTGTGTTTTACTTTGTTTTATTTTTATTTATTTTTTATGGTTGAACTGGATGGACTTGTGTCTTTTTTCAACCTGACTAACTATGTAACTATGTAACTATGTAACTCACTTCAGCGAACATCAAAGTACAGGCCTGAAATGAAGGACCATTTCACCACCTTTATGAAAAGGATCTTTGACAATGATCACGCTGAACCAGCTCCACCACTTCAAAGACACGATGAGTGCTGGTACCTGCCTTTCTTCGGAGTGTATCATCCCCATAAGCCAAAGAAAATCAGGGTAGTATTTGACTCCAGCGCCAAGCATCAAGGTGTATGCCTGAACAATGTTCTTCTCACTGGTCCGAACCTAACCAACAACCCTGTAGGTGTACTTATGAGGTTTAGAAGGGAGCCAGTTGACATAACTGCTGACATTGAACAAATGTTTCTTTGCTTCATTGTACGTGAAGACCGTAGGAACTTCCTAAGGTTTCTGTGGCACTGTCACAACAACATGGACAATGAGATGATTGAATACCGCATGAAGGTACATGTTTTCGGAAATAGTCCCTCACCCTCTGTTGCGACATATGGTATACGAAGGATTGCCCTCGATGGAGAAAAGGAGTATAGTGTGGGTGCTTTACACTTTGTTGAGAGAGACTTCTATGTGGACGATGGACTTAAATCTTTGCCAACAGATGAAGAAGCCATAGACCTGCTCCGAAGGACACAGGGTATGCTTTCTAAGGCTAACCTCAGACTACACAAGATTCCCTCAAATAGTTTTGCTGTTATGAAAGCCTTTCACCTGGTGATCATGTCACTTCTCTCCTTCATGTAAAAATCTATTTTTTTTGCTAGAAAATGTATCAGAACCCCCATACATTATATATATTTCTTTATCGTACATCACGGGACACAGAGCGCATAGCCATTACACTTGGGTTATATGGGTACCTTCAGGTGTGGACACTGGTGTAATCAATTTCACAGGAAGTTTCCTCCCTATATAACCCCCTCCCACTGGGAGTGCTTCAGTTTTTTCGCCAGTGTCTTAGGTGTTGGTCACGTCTAGCTGTCCCTCGGAGGTCTCGGGACCCAGGATAGATAGCCGGATCCGTCCGAAGTGCTTCAAAGCCAAGGTGTACGGTACCCGGGCCCTGCTGGAGTGGGGTTTTGCCTATAATGCCTCTCCTTGGAGGGCTGGATTCTGGGCTCCAGTGCATTAGTCTCTTCCAAGAACTAAACGCTACTGATGCCAGGATGCTATATAGGTCCAGGTGTGTGGGTTCCTTAACACAGGACCCCGGTCCCTGAAGGTCCAAGACAATACCCACGGAGATGGGGGAAGGTTGGGCCTCTTGCATTTTGCAATACCCTGCGGCGTGGAGCAGGTAGGAGGGAACCTGCGGGACTTGGTTCGACAGTAGGCATCCCCCTGGGGGTTCTGGGTCGGCTAATGGTATGCTTGTGCATCAGCCACTATCTCCACTATGTCTTTTGAGGCAGGATGGGATGTACTAATGTTTACCCAGATAACATGTAGGTATATGTATGCTTTTAAAGATATGTATTTGCTACTCCCCCCAGATCTGCCTGTTAGCATGATACTGCAGCCCCATGTGCTATAGGAAGGAAAATGCTGACAAAACTCCTGTTTCTTAGGAAGCCTATGGGGACAGCTTCCTCTATGTGTGCACTACAATAAAGATTAGTGTCTTGCCTGGTGTCTGTTGGGTTGCTAGCGCTGGTCCAGGCTTCTCCTCTGCTTTCTGCTTCCTCCATGTTGGTTTCAGCGTGGGGGGGGGGGCGCGCGCACGTGCGCGCCGCCTTTTACAGCGTCAGCGTGCGCGGGGGGGGGCGGGCCAGCAGCGTCAGGTCTCAATTAAAGCAGCAAAGCATTTCCTGGCTGGTCATTCCCTCCTGAAAGCAGAGGAGGCTGAGGAAACAGAGCGCGCAGCTGAGCTATTTCTGGCTAACAGTGACACCCAGTGGGGGTTTGTGGATCTTCAGGTCTGGACTTAGCTCCATACTGACCAGAAAAAAAAAAGAGGTTTTTTTCTTAAAGGGACTCAGCCTTAGATCTGGCAGTATCTGAGTCGGTGCAACCTTGGGCTCCAGCTAACGGGCATTGGTGTGGCAATACTCACAGGACTTTCCTCGGTATTGCCGCCTTCTCGGGCGTATGAAAATTTGGAAATTTTTTACCATAGCCTGTTCTTATTAATGGTTCACTTCTAGCTACAACAGTTGGGTGTTGGCTTTAGGGGTGTCTCAAGGTTGTGCAATGGCTCCCAAGGGATCAGGACCAGCTAAGGCTGCAAAAGGTACCAAAAAACTAATGGGGTCTCCATCGGGGTCAGAGGATTTGGGCCAGGCTCTAGCGGTCCCACCCTCACCAGATAGACCACCGAACAGCATGTTGCAGGAGCCATTGAGGGTGCTAGGGGCAGAGGCGGCCCCCAATCAACCCATTCCCGTTTACGTTACGGAAGAAATGCTAGCGACCACCCTGGGTGGGCTAGAGGAAAGGTTAACTGCTTTAATTGCCCGCTCTTTGCCAGGTGGCAAGCGGGCTAGATCCCCGTCACCTAGATTGGTGTTTTCAGATGCAGAGGTCCTCTCTTCGGAGGAATTGGACCCACAGGGGGATCAAGCGGACCCAAGTCCCGACGGTTCAGACATTGAGGGTTCCACTGTAGATGAAATTTTTTCGGCTTCTCAAGCGGAGAGCCTGTGGATCCAGTCTCTGACAGATATGGTTCGCACTGCTTTTAAACTTCCAGTGTCAGAACAATTAGCCCCCGCGGTATCCTCTTTAGGTTCCTTGAAGGCACCGTTGAGTGGTGCGTCTTTTCCGGTTCACCCCCTTCTGGAGAGCGTGATTTTTCAGGATTGGGCTCGACCTGATAGGATTTTTATCCCTCCTAAAAGGTTCACTATTCTCTATCCTATGGAAGAAGAATTTGCAAAGAAATGGGCACTCCCTACCGTGGACGCAGCCATTTCCTGCGTAAATAAATCCCTGACCTGTCCGGTTGAAAATGTCCAGATGTTTAAAGATCCAGTCGACAAAAAGTTGGAGACCCTACTGAAGGCTTCTTTTACCACAGTAGGTGCCGTGGTTCAGCCAGCGGTGGCAGCCATTGGCGTTTGTCAGGCTTTAAAGGATCAGACTAAACAGATATTAAGGGACAACAAGCTTGTGAATTGGCTGACCTCCCAAGGGCTCTCTGCTTTGCAGTAGATGCTATTAAGGACTCCATTCAACAGGCGTCCCGTTTATCTCTGCTGTTGGTTCATATGCGTCGCCTTTTGTGGCTGAAAAACTGGTCAGCAGAGGCACCCTGCGAAAGGCTTTTAGCAGGATTTCCCTTTCATGGTGGGAGACTATTCGGTGAAGACCTAGATAAATATATCCAGACCATATCAAGTGGTAAAAGTTCTTTCTTGCCTGTCAAGAAAAGATCGTGTGGGCCCGCGTTTAAGCGACAGGCCTTCGCAGGCTCGGCCCCTTCAACTTCCCGCCAGTATCGACGGCCTCCCGGGCGTTCAGCATTTAATAGCCACCCACAAGGACAAGCCACGGCAGGCAAGAGGCCATGGTCTCGCAAGCCGGTTAAACCAGTCATCAAGTCAGATTCATGAAGGGGCGCCCCCACTCTCTTGGGTGGGGGGAAGGCTTCGGTTTTTCTCCGAAGTGTGGAAGGCCAGAATTCCCGACTCTTGGGTACTGTCCGTGGTAGCCACGGGCTACAAGCTAGAGTTTCGGGAAGTCCCCCCTCCTCATTTTCAGGGGTCAAGTCTTCCAAGCGACCCATTAAAGAGGGCCTCTCTTGTAAAAGCATTGGATCGTCTCTTGCTCCAAGGAGTAATTGTAGAAGTACCAACCCAGGAATGGGGTCTGGGATTCTACTCCAACCTTTTCATAATACCAAAGCCCAATGGCGACGTCAGGCCTATCTTAGACCTCAAACGCCTAAATCGCTTTCTAAAGATTCAGACCTTTCGTATGGAGTCCATACGTTCGGTGGCAGCCAGCCTACATCAAGACGACTTTCTAGCATCTATAGACATAAAGGATGCGTATCTGCACGTGCCGATCTACCCGGCACATCAAGTTTTTATGATAGATCACCGTCATTACCAGTTCGTAGCCCTCCCTTTCGGGTTGGCAACAGCTCCGCGGGTATTCACAAAGGTGTTAGCCCCGGTGCTAGCCGTCCTAAGGACAGAAGGCATTTTGGTCCTGGCATACCTGGACGATCTTCTGGTTATCGA
This sequence comes from Rana kukunoris, assembly GCA_029574335.1. Lineage (NCBI taxonomy): Eukaryota > Metazoa > Chordata > Amphibia > Anura > Ranidae > Rana > Rana kukunoris. The sequence goes on from CM056055.1 coordinate 133,991,080, forward strand.
CAGCTCAGCTTCCAGCCTCAATCATGCAGTAGTTCGCACAGTTCAGCATCTAGAGGAATTTGGGTGGATTGTGAACCAAGAAAAATCGGTATTGAAACCCACAAAGCAGTTGGAATATCTAGGCCTTCGGCTAGATACAGACTGCCAGAGGATATTTTTACCTCAAGCAAAGGTCAGATCAATAACTCAAGCAGTTCAAGTGATCTTAGGCAAGAAGAGGCCGACTATTCGCCTATGTATGCGACTGCTGGGGAAGATGGTGGCCGCCTTCGAGGCAGTGCCCTACGCCCAGATCCATACCAGATATCTTCAGGCAGCCATTCTCTCTGCTTGGAACAAGTCCATTCAGACGTTAGATCGTCCGTTAGTGCTCTCCCCAGGAGTCCGGCGCAGCCTGTTTTGGTGGCTGGTCCCTCAAAATTTGTCAAAGGGGAAAACCTTTTGCCCCATCACGTGGAAGATAGTAACCACGGATGCCAGCCTATCAGGTTGGGGGGCAGTTCTAGAAGGACAGACCCAGCAAGGGCAGTGGTCGAAGGCAGAAAAACTGCTTCCCATAAATATCCTAGAGATCAGAGCTGCTCGACTGGCCCTGATCGCCTGGACTCTCCCCCTTCAGGGTCTGCCAGTAAGGATACAGTCCGACAATACCACTGCGGTGGCATACATAAACCACCAGGGGGGCACGAGGAGCCTAGCAGCCCAAAGGGAAGTAAACCTGATTTTCTCATGGGCCGAAGCCCATGTACCCTGCATCTCGGCAGTGTTCATCCCAGGGATAGACAATTCTCAAGCAGATTTTTTGAGTCGTCAACAGTTGCTCCCGGGGGAGTGGTCTCTTCACCCCCAGGTATTCCAAGAGATTTGCCAAAGATTCGGAGTCCCAGATGTGGACATTATGGCAACGAGATCCAACAAAAAGTTGGACAAATTCATATCCCGAACCAGGGATCCCTCGGCCTACGAGACCGATGCGTTGGTTTGCCCTTGGCACCAGTTTCTCTCCTGTATGCGTTCCCTCCACTGCAGATGATTCCCCGCCTTCTACGGAGGATCAGGGTGGAGCGCAGGCCTGTGATCCTGGTGGCCCCAGCCTGGCCCAGGAGGGCTTGGTACGCACTCATCGTGAAGATGTCAGTCGGGGCGCCGTGGCCGCTCCCCCTGCGCCCAGATCTGCTGTCTCAGGGCCCAATCTGCCACCCTGCTTCACAGCAGCTAAATTTGACGGCTTGGCGGCTGAATCCCTAATTCTTAAGGGCAGAGGCCTCTCAGCTCAGGTCATATCTACGTTGATTCAGGCTAGGAAACGGTCTCCAGAAATATTTATTACAGAGTCTGGAGAACCTATGTGGAGTGGTGCGAGTCTCAAAAATGGCATCCTCGAAAGTTTTTTATTGACAGGATCTTGCGATTCCTCCAGGTTGGCGTTGACAAAGGGTTGGTTCTTAGTACTATAAAGGGGCAGGTGTCGGCTTTATCGATATGGTTTCAAAGACCCTTGGCCACCCATTCGCTTATGAAAACCTTCTTGCAGGGGGTCTTGCATGTGAATCCCCCTATTAGAGCTCCCCTCTGCCCCTGGAATTTAAATCTGGTCTTGTCAGCTTTACAAAGGCAGCCATTTGAACCTCTGACAGAAATCCCTCTTGTGCTACTAACCCGGAAGTTGGTTTTCTTGGTGGCTATGGCTTCGGCCAGAAGGGTTTCCGAGCTGGCAGCCTTGTCATGCAGGGAGCCATACCTTATTCTGCATAAGGACAGAGTGGTTCTGCGGCCTCAACCTTCTTTCCTTCCTAAGGTCATATCCAGTTTTCACTTGAATCAGGACCTAGTCCTACCATCCTTCTTTCCTACTCCCCAGTCCAGAGAGGACAGACTGCTTCATACTTTGGACGTGGTTCGAGCCATGAGGGTCTATCTCAAGGCTACAGAGAAGATTCGGAAAACATATGTGCTTTTTGTTCTTCCGGATGGCCCCAAGAAGGGTCAGCCGGCTGCCAAGTCTTCCTTGGCTAGGTGGATTAAGCAGCTGATTTTTCAGGCCTATGGTCTAAAGCGCGTTCCACCTCCCTTATCAGTTAAAGCCCATTCTACGAGGGCCATGAGTGCCTCCTGGGCGGCACACCATCAGATCTCTATGGCACAGGTTTGCAAGGCGGCAACCTGGTCTTCCGTACATACGTTTACTAAATTTTATAAGTTGGACGTTGCAAAGGGTACGGACGCAGCATTTGGGCAGGCGGTCCTACGGGCAGCAGTATAGAATCCTCTGGTCCGGGTCACGCCCCCTTTTTTATGTTGGTGGAGTTTCTTTACTTCCTGATAATTTTTTATTTGGCTATTCTTGGCCTTATGGTCTCCCTCCCTTCATAGAGCATTGCTTTAGGACATCCCAAGTGTAATGGCTATGCGCTCTGTGTCCCGTGATGTACGATAAAGAAAAAAGGATTTTTAATAAACAGCTTACCTGTAAAATCCTTTTCTTGAAGTACATCACGGGACACAGAGCTCCCACCCCTCTTTTGGGGAACATTGTGTAACCTCGGAGGAATTGCTTGCTACAAAACTGAAGCACTTCCAGTGGGAGGGGGTTATATAGGGAGGAAACTTCCTGTGAAATTGATTACACCAGTGTCCACACCTGAAGGTACCCATATAACCCAAGTGTAATGGCTATGCGCTCTGTGTCCCGTGATGTACTTCAAGAAAAGGATTTTACAGGTAAGCTGTTTATTAAAAATCCTTTTTTTTTTAGCAGACAGCCTAGGGAATAAAATGGCGGTCATTGCAACTTTTTTTCTCGCACGGTATTTGCGCAATAATTTTTCAAACGCCTTTTTTTTAGGGAAAAAAACAGTTTCATGAATTAAAAAATAACAAAACAGTAAAGTTAGCCCAATTTTTTTTGTATAATGTGAAAGACGATGTTACGCCGAGTAAATAGATACCCACAATGTCACGCTTTAAAATTGCGCACACTCATGAAATGGCGCCAAACTTCGGTACTTAAAAATCTCCATAGGCGACGCTTACATTTTTTTTACAGGTTACTATTTTTTAAATACAGAGGAGGTCTAGTGCTAGAATTGTTGCACACACTCTAACGCACGTGACGATACCTCATGTTACGTATGGTGTATACCTGGTTGTCAGATCCTAGTCGCAGGAGGTGGCCTCTCGTACGGCGCTGGTTCGGGAGACGCTGGGTTTGGGAACAGCGGCTCGGGAGCGCAGCGGGGTAAGGGTGCCTGGATGATGGTGCAGGTCAGGTCAGCACGGTACAGGTTCTTCCGGGTCACTGAAACAAGGAAGGAACAGGCACTCTGATACGGGAGCTGGTGGTATGAAGGCAGATGCAGAGGTTAGCGATCCCGATGCGACCTGGCAGGCGACCTTGGTGCGGACGGCAGGCGACTTCGGAACTGATGCAGAGCGAAGTAAACAGGAGGATGAGACGTAAGCTGGGTCAGGCAGGCCGAGGTCAAACACGAGAGCAGGCGAAGGGTTAAACAGGCAGGCGTAGTCGGGTGTTTAGGCAGAAGATCTGGCAGCGGTGGTAACGGTAACAGAAGGTAAGTCCAAGCAGGCCGAGGTCAGGATTGGAGAGGTACGGAGAGTCAAACGTAGCCGGGTCAATATCAGGTCAGGTAATTCAGATACAGATTCAGGTTTTAAATCACAGGGTATTTTGGCAGATCAGACAGCAAGGGGCTGCTGTATCTGACTGCCTTTTAAAGGCACATTGGCGCCAAAGACTCGCGCCAACGTGCACGCGCGCGCTCCCGCCGCGCGCACCACCCGCGCACGCGCGCGCACCACCGGTGCACGCGCACGAGCGCGGACACGCGCGCGCACACCAGGGGCGCGCCGGGAGCCGGCGCCAGGGCCCTGACATTGCCCCCCCCCAAGGGGCAGCCTCCGGATGCCCAGACGGGCCTGTTTCTCAGGGTGGGAAGAAAAAAAAGCACGAATTAGTTCTTGGGCGTGGATATTGTTTTCGGGTTCCCACGAATTGTCCTCCGGCCCGTACCCCTTCCACTTGATCAAAAATTGATTTTGCCCCTGCCGTTTCCTGCAGTCAAGGATGGCTTCTACTACATACTCCTCGCAGCCATCAACTGAAATAGGTTCAGGTGGACCAGCCCCTCTGTCAGGAAAGGGATCAGGAATTGCGGGTTTCAGCAATGATACGTGAAATACCGGGTGAACCTTAAGGGACTCGGGTAAAGACAGTTCATAGGAAACCTCATTGATTTTTCTTCTTACCGGAAAGGGTCCCATAAACCTGGGTGCCAGTTTCTTGGAAGGGCAAGCTAATCTGAGGTTACTAGTAGAAAGCCATACCTGATCTCCTGGTTGCAGGTTCAGCTCACCTCTCCTTTTCCTATCGAAGGCTTTCTTGCTGTCGGCTTGCGCTTTCGTTATTGCTTCTTGTAGCACCCGGTTGTTGCGACTGAGGAAGTCCACCGTGCTCTGCACCGCCGGAACTGGAGATTCTGGAAGAAAATCTGGTAAGAAGGTTAGGTTAAAGCCATAATTGGCGAAAAAGGGGGATTGTCCGGTTGCTGAATGGCTGGCGTTATTGTAGGCAAATTCTGCCAGGGGTAGCAGGGAGACCCAATCGTTCTGGGAGAAGGAAGTGAAACATCTAATATATTGCTCCAGGGTCTGGTTTGTGCGTTCAGTCTGTCCGTTGGTCTGAGGATGGTAGGCCGAGGAGAAAGCAAGTTTGATATTCAGAATCTCACACAGGGCTCTCCAGAAACGTGATGTAAACTGGACCCCCCTATCTGACACGATGTTTGCAGGGATTCCGTGGAGTCTGACAATTTCTCTGATGAAGACACGGGCCGTCTCAGCAGCTGATGGAGTACTTCTTAGTGGGAGAAAGTGGGCCATCTTAGATAGGCGATCTACGACTACAAAAATCGCTGTGCACCCCTCGGAACATGGAAGCTCTACTATAAAGTCCATGGCGATCATCTGCCATGGTCTATCGGGTACCGGCAGAGGTTTTAGTAAGCCCCAGGCTCGATTTCTTGTAGTCTTGTTTTGATTGCAGGTTGGACAGGTATTGATGTACGATTTGCAGAATTCCTCCAAGCCTGGCCACCAGAAGGTACGCCGTACCAGTTCAAGGGTTTTACGGACTCCGAAATGTCCTGCCAATGGATGGTCATGAAGTAGTTTTAGGACCTCTACCCGAATATCCGATGGCACAAAAATTTGGCTCCCTCTCCAAAAAAGTCCGTCTCTGGGGGTCAGGGTGACACCTGGGGGTTTTGAAGAGTCCGTGGATGCCTCTCTGAGTCGGGGAAGCAGATCATGGTGCAGCAGTAGAAAGTTCCCGGCCGGAAGAATGGTGTCAGGGGCAGGTAAGTCCTTGGGATTATCGTGCATCCGTGATAATGCGTCTGGCTTGATGTTTTTTGAGCCGGGGCGATACGTGATGTGGAAGGAAAAACGAGAAAAGAATAATGCCCATCGGGCCTGTCGGGGTTTCAAGCGTTTTGCGGATCTTAAGTATTCTAAGTTCTTGTGATCCGTATAGATCAAGACCGGATGTGCAGCGCCCTCCAGAAGGTACCTCCATTCCTCCAATGCAGCCTTGATGGCGAGTAGTTCCCGGTCACCAACATCATAATTCCTCTCCGCTGGGGAGAGTTTTCGGGAGAAGAAGCCCACAGGATGCATCAGATCTTTGTTCCCCTGGCGTTGGGAGATAATAGCGCCCACTGCTACCTCGGATGCGTCTACTTCAAGGAGGTAGGGTAATGCCGGGTCGGGGTGGCTAAGAATCGGGGCAGATGTAAACAGTCCTTTAAGTGTATCGAAGGCCTTTTGGGCTTCTGGATTCCACTGGAAACGTTGGTTCTGTTTGGTTAATTGCGTGATTGGCGAGATAATCGCGGAAAAATTTCTGATAAACCTTCTGTAAAAATTTGCGAATCCCACAAGTCGTTGTACCCCCTTCTTGTCCAGGGGTGCTGGCCAGTCAAGTATGGCGGACACTTTGTTGGGGTCCATCTTAATTCCTGTAGGGGATAGGATCAGGCCAAGGAACTGAATGGTTTGTTGTTCGAATTCACATTTTTCGATTTTGGCATATAGTCTATGTAGACGGAGGCGATTTAGGACCCTGCGGACGTGTTCGCGGTGTTTGTCCAGTGATCCGGAGAAGACCAATATGTCGTCTAAGTAGACGATAACGAAAATGTCAAGAAAGTCTCTAAGCACATCGTTGATGAAGTGTTGGAAAGTCGCGGGTGCATTGCACAGACCAAAAGGCATGACCAGATACTCATAATGTCCAAAACGGGTACGAAAAGCCGTCTTCCACTCATCCCCGTCCCGAATGCGGATTAAGTTGTACGCTCCCCTCAGGTCCAGCTTGGTGAAGATGGTGGCAGATCTTAATTTATGAAAAAGTTCCGGTATCAGAGGCAATGGGTAGCGGTTTTTTATTGTAATGTTATTCAATTCCCGGTAGTCTACGCATGGGCGGAGAGATTGATCCTTTTTACTGACGAAAAATATTCCTGCGCCTGCTGGGGAGGTAGACGGGCGAATGAACCCTTTACTCAGATTTTCGTCGATATACACCTTCAGGGCCTCCTGTTCCTTCTCGGACAGCGGGAAGATGCGTCCAAAGGGAATTTCAGCCCCTGGGAGGAGCTCGATTGGACAATCGTATGGACGATGAGGCGGAAGGGAGTCAGCTCCCTTCTTGCTGAAGACATCGGCAAATTCATGGTATGGCTCCGGGATGGACTGGAGCAAGTTGGGGTCAATGTCCATACAAAGTAGAGCAGAAGGAGCCGGTATGCAGAATTGTTGACAGTAGGAAGAACCGAATGACACCTTTCCAGAACTCCAGTTGATTACAGGATCGTGGGCCTGGAGCCAGGGTAGGCCCAAGATCACAGGGAACAGAGGTGAGGAGATAACATCTAGGGTGAGTAGTTCCTTATGTAGGGGAAGAATCGTGGTGATCAAGGGAAGAGTCTCTTGGGTAACTTGTCCTGAATTTATGCGGGAGCCATCAGCCAGGAAGACGGTAAGTTCATGGGTCTTTTTACGTAATGGTATGTGGTGGAGGTCAGCGAAGGCGGAGTCGATGAAACAGCTGCATGCCCCTGAGTCAATGATGGCGTTGACTGACACTGTCTTTTCCTGGAGCTGAAACGAGAGAAGAAGAGCAAGGTGGGAGGCACGGGTAGGCAGGGTTGACAGATTAACAGGATTCGGAGAAGGGCACTTACGCATCTTGGTGGGACAATTGCTCACGTAGTGACCGGTCCCGCCGCAGTAAAGGCACAGGTTTAGTTGACGGCGACGTGCCCGTTCTTCAGGTGGCAGCGTTGGTCGCATGAGGCCGAGTTGCATGGGTTCGGAGGTGTCTGGAGGGGCACTGGAAGAATTCATGCTGGTAGGAGGTAAGTAGCGGGAGGCGGGCATCGGTGCCCTAGTGGTCATCCACACAGGCCGGTTTGGCTGAGAGGAACGCTCGGCCCGACGTTCACGGAGTCTACGGTCAATCTGAATGGCTTTAGTGATTAGGTCTTCAAGAGTCTCTGGCACCCCTACCCGGGCAAGCTCATCCTTGAGACCTTCGGAAAGGCCCAAGCGGAATTGATGTCTGAGGGCCGCGTCATTCCAGAGTGTATCCGTGCTCCAGTGTCTAAAGTCTGAAACATAGTCCTCAACTGCCCTACGGCCTTGCTGGAGCGCGAGTAGGGCAGATTCAGCAGTGGCGGTCCGTTGAGGATCGTCGTACAGCAGAGCCATGGCTTCAAAGAAGGCTTGCAGGGACTGGGTCTGAACATTGTCTTCATGCAGCAGTCGGTGGGCCCAGGTCTGCGGCTCATTTTGGAGGAGGGAGATCACAAACCCCACCTTGGTAGCTTCCAAAGAGAAAGTCCGAGGTTGCAAAGCAAAATACAGCTCACAGGCGTTGCGGAAGGCCCGGAACTTCGCCCGATCACCTGAGAACCGTTCTGGGATAGGAACTCTGGGTTCAGGTGGGAGCATCACCACTGAGGGGGCGGAGCCCGTCGGAGAAGATCTAGTGGAGGTTGCGGGAGTTGCATCGCTGGAGCCCGACAGGTTTTGGACTTGTCCCTCTAACCTCATATATCCATCTTGCAGGTTCTTGACAGCTTGTGTGAGGGATGCCAGATGTTTGCAAATCTCGTCCACAGCGGGGGCTACTCCTGCAGGATCTGACATAATGGCTGTCTGATACTGTTACGTATGGTGTATACCTGGTTGTCAGATCCTAGTCGCAGGAGGTGGCCTCTCGTACGGCGCTGGTTCGGGAGACGCTGGGTTTGGGAACAGCGGCTCGGGAGCGCAGCGGGGTAACGGTGCCTGGATGATGGTGCAGGTCAGGTCAGCACGGTACAGGTTCTTCCGGGTCACTGGAACAAGGAAGGAACAGGCACTCTGATACGGGAGCTGGTGGTATGAAGGCAGATGCAGAGGTTAGCGATCCCGATGCGACCTGGCAGGCGACCTTGGTGCGGACGGCAGGCGACTTCGGAACTGATGCAGAGCGAAGTAAACAGGAGGATGAGACGTAAGCTGGGTCAGGCAGGCCGAGGTCAAACACGAGAGCAGGCGAAGGGTTAAACAGGCAGGCGTAGTCGGGTGTTCAGGCAGAAGATCTGGCAGCGGTGGTAACGGTAACAGAAGGTAAGTCCAAGCAGGCCGAGGTCAGGATTGGAGAGGTACGGAGAGTCAAACGTAGCCGGGTCAATATCAGGTCAGGTAATTCAGATACAGATTCAGGTTTTAAATCACAGGGTATTTTGGCAGATCAGACAGCAAGGGGCTGCTGTATCTGACTGCCTTTTAAAGGCACATTGGCGCCAAAGACTCGCGCCAACGTGCACGCTCGCGCTCCTGCCGCGCGCACCACCACCCGCACACCAGGGGCGCGCCGGGAGCCGGCGCCAGGGCCCTGACACCTCACATGTGGGGTGTGGGGTTTGAACGGTGGGGTTTAAACTGTGATTGCGGCTGTGTTTACATTCCAGGTCCTCCGACGGTCATAGAGATGACTGTGACCGTCTGGTCACTAGTCATCTCTATGGTTCTGCAGGAAATGCCGACCGATTCGCTCTCTGGGCCCCCGATAGCACGGGAGAGCCCGGAGAAGCACCGGATGGACGTCCCCCCCTCCCGCCGTCTATAAGAACGATCAAGCGGCAGAACCGATGCTTTGATTGTTCTTATGGTGCACAGAATCGCCGGCTGAGGACGGCGATATCTGAATGATGCCTGTGGCTGCAGGCATCATTGATATTTCGCCGCACAAAGTGGAGGACGTCATATGACGTCCTAGGGTGATTAAGTGGTTAAAGACTTAAATCTGGGAATGGGCATACCACCTGTACAGAGAAGTCTGGGTCTACGGTGGAACTTATTAGAAGATACCTTCGGCTTTCAAGTCAGCTCTGCAGACAAGCCATTTACCACATGCGGTGCTCTGTGAGTGGTGATGAACAGTCTATATGATCCATTGGGATTCGTAGCTCCTATCACCATACAAGGTAAATCCCTACTTAGACAGCTCTCAGAGACGATTAAAGATTGGGATGCTCCACTACCAATAGACCAACTTTCAAAGTGGGAGTCTTGGAAACAATCTCTACATGACTTAGATGGAGTCTGTATACTGTACATATGCAGTTTTGGGGCATTGAAGCAGAAGACATAACCATAAGAGATTGTTTTAAGTCCCCAGAAAACCTGGGAGTAGTATATGGCTGGGAGGAGGCAGGCAATTCCAAATAATGTAATCCTTAGTGACCCCGAGGACTCTGCTTCCCATGCCTTTGCGGAGCATGCCCTCCCTTATTCTTCAAATTCTGAAAAAGGACCTGAGAATTTGTGGAATCAAGAATAATGATAATTATTGGTTGGCAACCCTCCTTGACCACTGTTACAGGGGAAAGTCTCAAAACGCATCCCATCTTCAGAGGAAGAAATATCTTGAGGACACCTTAACCACTTGCCGCCACAGTTTTACTGCAGCAACATGGCTTGGCTGGGCGAAACAACGTTATGTTACGTTGCTTTGCCCTGTGGCCACTAGGAGTGCAGGTGCACCACTGGAGGCACGCGCATGCTTTCACTGCTTGCCCCCGAAGCTGATGCGAGCCCCCGGCGGGCTTGATGACCGCTGGGCACCCGCGAACGCTTGTGACCTGTAAACACACAGATCCTCATTCTCTCAAGGAAGAAATGACCGATCGTCTTTTCATACTAAGTTTGACCAGCGATCTGTCATTTTCCCTAGTCAGTCCCAACTCCCTTCAGTTAGAACACAACGAGGGAACACATTTAACCCCTTGATCGCCCCTAGTGTTAAACTCTTCCCTGCCAGTGACATTTTTACAGTAATCAGTGTATTTTTATAGCACTGATCGCTGTAAAATTGTCAACAGTCCCAAAAATGTGTCATAAGTGTCCGATCTGTTCACCATAAAGTCACAATCCCAATAAAAATTGCAGATCGCCGCTATTACTAGTAAAAAAATAAATAATAATAAAAATGACATAATTCTATCCCCTATTTTGTAGAATCTATAACTTTTGCACAAACCAATCAATATACGCTTTACCAAAAATATGTGGAATAAATATCGGCATAAACTAAGGAAAAAAATGATTTTTTTTTTTTTAAAGAAAAATTGGATATTTATTATGGATATTGTGTTTTGTTTTAATTGTCACTGTTCTTTTGTTTATAGCACAAAAAATAAAAACCACAGATGTGAGCAAATACCACTAAAAGAAAGCTCAATTTGTGGGAAAAAAAGGATGCAAATTTTGTTTGGGTACATCATTGCACAACTGTGCAATTGTCAGTTAAATTGAAACAGTGGTACAGATTTTCTCTTCCTGTTCAACACTGGGAGTAAAATCTGGGAATACAGCCAAGACAGCTGATTGGAGGAAAGGCACACACCCCCACTCCGCATAGCAGAGACTTTCAGAGGTGTTTCGTGTTTTAACATCACTAATGGGCACAGATTGGCATCAACAATTGGCACTGACTGATATGAATGGGGATGAAGGCGCTGGGCTAATAAGCAACTAATGTGTGGCACAATAGTTGGATGTGCACCTGTGAGGGTGATACATATATAACAAAATAGGATGAATAAAATATATAAACAAAACAGCTCACATTAAATTCTGTAAAACACATGCAATTAATGCAAACAATTCCCACCATAGATGGTAGGTAAAGGAATACACTTAACAAGTGTATTGAAATAAGTCCAACACTCTGTGTGTGATAATAGAGCTCATAAAGCAGTCCTTCCTAAAGTGAGTTCACAACAAGAAGAATAGATCTCGTGAGGACAATCTTCAACGTGGTTATGTAATTAATGTCCCAGTGGTATAACAGCCTTTACCATCTAGTTTCACCTGGAGTGCTCAGAGAACCAAAATGTGCTTACCACACTAATTGGACCCCTTATGGTAAAGTGGGTCATGTAGACTTGGCAGGATAAGTGCCTGCACACTTGGGGCAAAGACTGGAATGCTGGCTCCAATATTGGATCGATGGAGTTACTCAAAAAAAAACATAAAAGGGGGGGATCCCATAGTGTAAAACCGTTTATTGGATAAAAAACAACATTAAAAATAGCCGTTTGGCCTCTTACTTGAGTAGGTGCTTCCCCGGCACTGTAACTGCGTGTGTGTCTACCTTTGTGGCACCTGTGCTCTGCTTCCCGAAGGTCTGCGGCTGAAGGTCCTGGGTACGGCGATAGCAGTCTGGTGCCAGGATGGCTAAATGCGGGGTGACCAAATCGAAGCCGCCGACATATGTTTCGTGCGATTGCACGTCATCAGGGGGGTGTGTCTGGCCACTAAGCATTCTGGTATATGTAGGGGATGTGGGGGGAGCAAGTACTGTGTGCTAATGAGCGCATGTGAACTAACAGCCACATTCCTGTGCAGCGGACGCACATCACTCCAGGCTCGCATCCCCAATAACAGAGACTCTGTGGTAAAGAATAAAAAATAAACTAGAAAAGCGTACCATGTTAGGAACCAGAAGAAATCTCGGGACTATAACGTGTCAGGGGGGGCGTGTCTAGTCGCCAAGGATTGTGGTAATTGTAGGAGATGTGAGGGGAGCCAATGGTGTGTGCTAATAGGCGTGTATGAACTAGCCTACAGTCACAGCGCCGTGTAGCAGGCAACCACTACACTAGGCTCACATCTACAATATCACATACTTCTGAAAGGAGATATAAAACCCAGAATAACATTGTATATTTAGAAACGAAAATTATCTCAAACTGATGTGTGAGATCTCGAACTAACTGGTAAGACAGTTGTGGAAAAATAGGAAAAAGGTTGCATATCTAGTATCTTATTGAAATAAAATTAGGAATTAAAATTGAAAATTAAAAATTAAGCATTAAAAATTCCACCTGGCCCTAGGTACAATTGTAGATATATGACATGGAGGTTAGCAATTGGAATGAATTGTTGGCTATCAAAGAGGAGAATTCATTATAAAGGGTGCCTTGCCTCTATGGGAGATTACTAATTTCACAGAGGTGATTTAGTACATGCACCCACTGAGGGATATATACTACCATCTTGTGGATAGAGTGTCACTTAGTTGAATGAACTCTGCAATTAGAGAGTCTACAGAAATAAATGCAAAACAAAACTAATAAATTGCAAATAAGAGGAAGTAGAATCTTCTATTGTTTGAAAGATATTTGGTTACTGTAAATTGGTTTTAATTATGCAGTGCTGACATCTGCCGAAAATTGGAGTCCATAAACATTTTGATTCATATCAATTATATACTGATGTAGATCATTCTCAGTTCCCTCCCAAAAGATGATCACGTCATCGATATATCTCTTGTAGAACTTGAGTGACTTGTGCCTATGATGGAAAATCGTCTCGTGTTCCCATTTGTCGAGGACTATGTTTGCTACGCTGGGTGCATACCGAGCTCCCATCGCAACTCCACCCACTTGCGTGTAATAGTGGTTGTTTGCCCAAAAATAGTTATTACTCATGGGCATTGATAATCCTTTCAGTAAATAACCAATTTGTTCTATTTTTAGCTTTGCATCTAGGGTTAAAGCCCATCGAAATGTTTCAATCACATCTTTGTGCTGTATATTGGTATATAGAGACTCCACATCTACAGTAGTCATTAGAGTAAGATCCGAGGCCTGCAATTGTTGGATATCAACTATTAAATCTCGGCTGTCTTTGAGATAGGAAGGACTTTGGGATACTAGAGGATTAAAGAATGTGTCCAGATATTCTCCTAGTCTTGAGAAGAGTGACCCTATCCCGCTGATAATTGGTTGTCCAGGAGGCTTCACTAGATCTTTGTGAATCTTGGGTACTGTATACAATACTGGGACTCTAGGTGCATGTGGAACTAGATAGTTAGCCTCTTGCGGGGATAACATTTTGTTGATGGGTCCTTCATTATCCCATGAGAAGAGCTCTTCCTTAAGTTTTGAAGTTGGATCTCCTTTCATGCACTTATATGTTTTTATGTCTTCAAGTTGTGATTGCATTTCTTCATAGTAGTATTTACGGCTGAGGATAACTAGTCCTCCTCTTTTGTCCGCCGGTCTGACAACAATTTGTTTATTCTTTTCAATGGATTTAATGCATTGTTTGAATTTGGCACTAGTCCCCATAGATACGGTTGGCAGTTCCCTGATTTCATCTTGCACCATTTTTCGAAACACTTCTATGTGGTGATTATGACCTTTTTTGGGGGTTGAACACTGATTGATTTTTAAGCCCACTGTGGATGTATGGATCTAGAGGGCTTTCAATAGGATTGGCGGTTTGGTTAGTAAAACATTTTTTGATGTTAAGTTTGCGAATATGTTTTTCAACATCAATGAACAATTCAAATTTGTCAAGTTCTTTGCGTGGAGCGTACTTAAGACCTTTTTGTAATACTTCTAGTTCTTGGTCTGTGAGGTCTACACCTGCCAAGTTGTAAATCCCTTCAATTCGTTTTTTCTTCTCCTTTTTCTTTCTACCTCTCCCCCGTCGGCCTCTTTTTCGGATTTTACTTTGGAATTTTGGGGTGACTTCTGTGGGATTCGATAGGTATCCTTCCCCCCTCTCCCCTCCCCCTCCTGGTAGGGAGTGTGATCACATCATTCGATTCACAGGTCACACCTGCCATCTGAGGAGCAGCTATCTTTATTTATATACTTCTTTATATATTTAATTATTTAGATTCACAAGTGTGAATTTCACGATTATTTACCACTAGGCGCGGAAAACATACCACTTTCACTCAATAGGCACTGACTGGCATGACTGCTGGGCACTGTTGGGGCTGCACAGAAAATCAGAGCATTGATGATCAGTACCTTGATTATCTGTACAGTCTCCCTTGTGAGGAGATGCCGCTGATTGGCTCTCTTCACCTCACACTGTCAGTGTGGGACAAGGAGAGCCGACAAATGGCACTTCCGTGTTTACATGTGATTGGCTGTGATTGGACACATGGGTAAAGAGTCAGCGAGAAAGGGTTGCACCAAGTCCCCATGGTGCATCCCCACGGGTGTGCAAGCGCGGTGAGACTGGAGCGACATCATATGATGTCGTCCTAGAATGAGAAGAGATCCAGCTGTCATTTGTCTATACGACGGGTGGGAGGAGGTTAAAAGATTGAAATTTTTCCTATGCGACTCTTGAAGTTCCATGAAAAGGATCCTCTCCTATCTCCTCCCCCAAATGGCAGCTCTCAAATTGCCTATTAGCCTTGAAAATGGCCAAAAGTTAGTAGCAAGACCAAAATAGTCAATCAATTAAAAATGGGACGCACACCACATAAATAAACCACAGAGGCTTCAGCTACAGTCCTTACATCCACCCTGATTGGGCTTAAGTGTCAGTGGCCAGGATGTGGGACTGTAACTGAAGCCTCTTTTGGCTCATTAGTGGATGTGGTTGATCTATGTGGTGTGCACCCCCTGATGTTGCTATTGTTATTGGCACACCTGGCATATGGTAGAGACCACAAGTGGTGGGGCCAACACCAACATTTTGCAGGCATGTTCCATTATTGTGCCATGGTGTGTAGCTGGTGTTGTCACTACTGTAAAAAGTAAGTGGCTAAATACACCACAGGATATCAGCAGTACTACAATACAAAAAAGGGTGAAAATTAAGAAAATAAAAATGTTATACATTAATAAACATGGTAATCATTTATAATACACAATGATGTAGCAAGCTAAATGTCATCCAGTTCAGGTTTTAAAGCAACTTTAAAATGAATTAATATATTTTAAATGCAACCAGTACCCAGTTGTGTATTGGTATCGGCCTCTTGTAATCCTAGTACTGCAGCACTCAGACTGTTGAAGGAAGGTCAGCACTTGGGATCTTGCAATTCTGACCAAGGAGAATTATAGTGCACAGAGGACTAACACATTACCTTGCCACTACTGTGCCTTTGTTGTTCAATTTCAGGCCAAAGGCAGGGAAGTAACAAGGCTGTATTTCCTGTGTTAGGCCGCGTACACACCATGAGATTTATCCAATGAAAACGGTATGTCTGACCGTTTTCATCGGATATGTCTGCCGGGCTATTTTGGTTTGATCCGTGTACACACGATCAAACCAAAAACCCTGCTGGCAGACAGCGCGGTGACGTGGCGGTGACGTTGACGCCGCCACGTCACCGAACCAGGAAGCAAAATACTTCCACGAATGTGTTGAATCCATTCGGCGCATGCGGGAGATTTTTGTCCGCTGGTTAGGCGTACTAACCAGCGGACATGTCGGACGAACGGGTTTCCAGCAGACAAGTTTTAAAGCATGCTTTAAAACTTGTCTGCTGGAAAAACCTGTCTGCTCGCCCGTACACACAATCAAATTTGTCTGCTGAAATGGTCCGTCGGACCGGTTTCAGCAGATAAATTTGATCGTGTGTACGCGGCCTAAGAGAAATGTTAGGAAACCAACTTGGCTTGGCTGGTTGGTATATCATAAGACTAGATGAACAGAAACACAAATCTATTGACAGGTAACATAACTCTCATATATGTATGTCAATAGTATATTCAGCAGTTTTCCTGTCGTTAACTTTAACTAACCCTTAGGCTAAAATTACATGAGCAGCGGAGCACCATTAATTAATTTGTCTAAATTGAAATACAATGTACTGTATGCAGTTTTATAGGTCCAGGAACTCTATTGGCTTTCTTAGTTTGAGTCTGACTATTTATAATGCAGCCATATTAGGTAGGGCAAAGAACAGATTGCAGTAATTAAAAACAACCTAGTTCATCTTTCAATGATCTGACGTTAGTTTAATGAGCGGTTGATAGGGGACATTAACTGTGTTTGTACAACCTTTCACTTTATATGTCAAGATTGAATAATTCTGGCTGACTTCTAAACAGCAATGAGTAGTCTATGTTTAGTGTAATAAGGATTTTTGACATCCATTACAAGCTGTCCCACATTTTTTCCTGTCCTGGGGTGGTATAGAGCAGGTTGAGGTGGCATAGGGCAGGTTACGATGGCATAGGGCAGGCTGGGGTTGTATAGGGCAGGTTGTGGTGTCATAGGGCAGGCTAGGGTGGTATAGGGCAGGATGGGGTGGTATAGGGCAGGTTGGGGTGGTATAAGGAAAGCTGGGGTGTTATAGGGAAGTATATGAGGACACTCGAGCTGCTGTGTCCTTGCCTCTTTCTCCTTAAGATGTGAGATCAGTCAGAGTGAAGGAGTCTGTGGGAGGAGTGGAGGAGGCAGCCACACACCCAGCTCCGCCCACCAACTCCGGAGACATTGGAGATCCTGAGGGACAGCTTAAGACAGAGAAGTGTTACAGGCAGCCTCCCCCACACGGCTTGGTGCCCTGCTCACACCACTCTGCTGCAGCTCAGCAATCAAGAGCAGTTGAGTGCAGTGTGTAGCGGTTGGCGGCAGCCCCAGTGTCACCCCTCTGGCGGGTGTCATCCGGTGTGGCCTACCCCCCTGCACCCCCGAGTGTCCTCATCTCCAGGTATGCTGTAAGTTACTGCACACGTCACTACATAGAGTCCTAACCTGGCACTATACCACCCCAACCTGCCCTATGCCACTGTGGAGTGCTGCTAATAAAGTGTACAGGGAAAGATTATTATAGATTTTGTGAGCACTGGCAGGTCTATTAAAGTAGATGTAAACCAAAACTCTTACCTACCCTTACCCTTGGGGAATTTTTGGATGCTTGAGGGAAAGATTTGTTTATGGTAATGCTGTTGATGTCTGCCCGGCAGCATATTTTATATTTTTTGTGTTATACGGGGTACAGCCTTGAAACCCTGTCTCACAAATTGCCATAATGACCTTTATATCAGTATCACCAGCTGTTAAAGCTTATATGACTTTTCACTGGTTGGTATTACAACTACTTACTTGGTATTACAAACTATGCATGCTTGAGTACTTTGAATTTCAATGCTGGGGCACATTTTCTTCAGGGTTTGGCGAACTTCAAAGAAGTTTGGATGGTGGACCTGAACCCAACTGAAATTTAATGGGGGCCAAATCTGTCAAATTAAAAATGCCTACTTTCTGGGCTGTAATCAAATCTTGTAAGCCGGGAACATGTGAGCCCCTGTATTTTTATTCACTTTTTTTATGCATCAATAAATAAGCAACAAAGACGTTTGGCGCTGCCGGCTCTATTCTTTGTATTTATGTCTGTACCGGTGTGAGAGAGTGCATCAGAGCCAGAGCACCCACTGTGGATTTACACTGATTTTGAGCGTTGAATTATCTGCTTTTACTCATGGGTAAGAGGTTGGCAAAAAATACTATGGGGGATGGGCACTGCCCTGGAGAATATGCACCAATGCAAAAAAAAAATAAACATTTAAAATGCCGATCCCTTTAAATGGGAGGAGATATCTTAAACCTGCCTATGAAGGGGCGCATTGCTATGATTTACAGAAAGCGCTGCAGCAGCACTGACATTTATAAAGAAAATGTTTTTAAAATCACCAGCAAATGACATTTCATTGCTGCCATCTTAATAAAATAAAGCAAACAGTTCATTTTATAGGTCTGCTATGTATTTTGAGGAACCTTTGGAGCTGTCAATGAAATATAATTTGACAGCAATTTTAACTCTATCATGTCACTTTATATATATAAAAAAGCATGAGGTCCCCTAAAAATCCATACCAGACCAAGTGGCAAACTGACCACTAGGGCTGCAGGGACGCAGCCCCCTAATCCATGTGCCCTCCCCCTAATCTACATGCGGGTGCCAGACGTATGGATTTTAATGTTTTTTTTTTATGAAGCACATGATTAGAACCTAAAGCTCTAATTGGCTTCAAAAAAGGATGGGCTTGGGGCACAGAGCACCACACCCTAAGTCCACCCAGTTGTATGACAATAGAAAATGTATTTATTCTATTGTCTTCCTGCTTCTCTTCCCGGCCTCCAGGAAGCACGTCATAAGACCCAACCGGCTAAGAGGAGACGCAACTGTATTGGCAGCCAAGGAGGAGATGCAGGGGAAGCAGGCGGCACTGAGCGGAGCCTGGCAGCATTATATCCAGTTTGTTTCCTGGAGCCATCCTTTTCCTGAGGTCTGGTAGGGGGGATCTCTGTGTGCGGACCAGGCAGGGACCCTCCCAGAGTGACCAGAGATTGTTCAGGGACATCCAGAGGGCTTCAGCCTAGAGTGCCATGGGTCCCGGTTCACCCCTGACCTGCCCACTGCCGCCCTGCCATGGTGCATGTAGGGTTTCCAGGGGGTGAGAGGCTCTGCTGCCAGTATCATGAGGGAGCCCATAGCCTATCCCAGGGCCAGGATCCCCAAAGAATGAAGTAACCATGATGGAGCTGGTATCAGCTACAGGCTCAGGGACATCCAGAGGGCTTCAGCCTAGAGTGCCATGGGTCCCCGTTCACCCCTGACCTGCCCACTGCCGCCCTGCCAAGGTGCATGTAGGGTTCCCAGGGGGTGAGAGGCTTTGCTGCCAGTATCATGAGGTAGCCCATAGCCTATCCCAGGGCCAGGATCCCCAAAGAATGAAGTAACCGTGATGGAGCTGGTATCAACTACAGGCTCAGAGCAGCTGTGTCCAGGGGTTAAGTAGTACTGGGACTGTGGGGGTTGGTGGTGGGATGGTTTGTTTGCTTCCCCCTCAAAAAATTGAGCACCAGCTGCCACTGACCAGACCCTTTAGCATACCGCCTAACAAGCCAGGAAAGGGAGGGGCGAGCATCCACCCCCCCCCCCCGAACCATACAAGGCTACATGCTCTCACATATGCAGTGGTTGGGGGGTTTAAAGATTGGGGAAATTCTACTTTACTGCATCTGAGAACCACAAACCAAAGACACTATTTAAATCATGTTTAATATTCAAAGCAAACTCCTCCATCCTCCATGTCTCCATGCTTTATTTTGTTGAGAAATCACTTAGAAAAACACCCCCTAGCTTAACTGGCTGTGGCCATTTTGAGTAAGAGAAACTGATTCATGTAGAATTTTCAGTACTTCCTGAAATCCATCTGCCCTTAGCTCAAGTATGCATGCAGCAGAGTGTGCTTAGCTTAGAAAACCCCTTTTCCTCTCCTCTACTCCTGACGACTTCTGGGATGTATGACATAATTTTCATAAGTAGGTAACCAGAAAGTAACTGAAGAAATTAAAAAAAAAAACAAGTAAAAAAAAAATCCTAACTATTAAATAATGCTAGCAGCATGAGGGTTAATAATAATCATGTAAAATAGAAGGTGATGAGCGCAAAACCTAAACTAAACTAAAAGGCGCCCCTAAAGGCAAAAAGTGTAAATAATACAAATTACAACCACAAAACGTGAACAATGAATAATAAACCAAAGTCCAGTGGTAGTGATAAATCACAACTGCATAGTGATGGACGCAGAAACCAGTCCAAAAAAGTGAATAATGACAATGATAGTGTCAAACAATTCAATAGCTTCCATCCCTTTAAGCAATCGGAAAAATCCAGAGACGTCTTCAAAGATAACTGTGCTCACAGAGCGCTTACCTACCAACAGAGAGAAAGGGGCCTCAACTCAATCCTCGATAATGTTGTTGGATTCCGTCTTGGATAGATAATGCTGTCCGCATCCAGGCGTAATCAGGGTGCGCTCACCGTGGATTAAGCATATGCATAGAATGGAAAAAATGAAGCTCTCATCGTGAATTATGTAAAAACTGAAACCAGTTTAATGGGTAAATTCACTTACAAACAAAAAAACGGGTAAAAACACCAACAACGGCATTTCCGGTCGGACGGTCAGGATGTCACGTCACTTCCGGTTGAACCTCTGATGAAGTCACGTGACGTGACGCAATGCGTAAGTTCAACCGGAAGTGATGTGACACCCTGACCGTCCGACCGGAAGTGCCGTTGTTGGCGTTTTTACCCGTTTTTTTATTTACATATACAAGATATATATACACATAATATATTTTTTCTAACACCCTAGAGAATACAATGGCAGTTGTTGCAATACTTTTTGTCACACCGTATTTGCACAGCGGTCTTAAAATCGCACTGTTTTTGCAAAAAAAAAAAAACTTTTTAGAATTAAAAAATAAGACAACAGTAAAGTTAGCCTAAATTTTTTATATTGTGAAAGAAAATGTTACACCGAGTAAATTGATACCCAACATGGCACGCTTCAAAGTTGTGCCCACTCATGGAATGGCGAAAATCTTTTACCCTTAAAAATCTCCATAGGCAACGTTTAAAAAATTCTACAGTTTGCATGTTTTAAGTTACAGAGGAGGTCTGTGACTAGAATTACTGCTCTTGCTCTAATGATCACGGAGATACCTCACATGTGTGATTTAAACCACGTTTTCATATGCTTGCACTGCTCACCTATGCGTTCACTTCTGCGTGCAAGCTCGCCAGGATGGGGAGGTTTAAAAAAAATATATATATTATTTATTTTACTTTATTTTATTTATTTTGACACTATTTAAAAAAAAATGGGGTCACTTTTATTCCTATTACAAGGAATGTAAACATCGGCGCGGCTTTTTATATTCCAATGTAAACATCCCTTGTAATAGAAAAAAATCATGGCAGGTCCTCTTAAATATGAGATCTGGGATCAAAAATACCTCAGATGTCATATTTGGGCTAAAATGAAATAATAATTTTTTTTTCCCTTTAAGAGCATTGAGCGGAAGTGACGTTTTGACATCGCTTACGCTCTACAGTGATATGGAGACGGGTGGGGGCCATCTTCACTCATCTCTATACACAGCAAGGGGATAGACGCGATCACCTCCACCACTGCCGACGGCTCTATTAAGTGGCAGAGTGCACCGGAGAGCTGCGGGAGGGGGGCGGCCTTCTCCCACCACCGATAAAAGTGATCTTTCAGTATATTCGCCACAGAGACCACTTTTATCTTGTAGCGGACTGCCCGCTCAACTACCCATGCAATTTTTTTTACAATCGTTTGCATATCAGCTTAGAAAATAGCCAAAAGTTATTTTCAAGATCCCCCCCCCCCCCCATGACTTCAATAGGGTTCTGAATCAAGCTTACAATGTTTGCCCTTCACAGTGGATCTGACCATAATCTAGACGAGAAAAATCGAGAACTTTATTTTCTCGTCAGGATTCCCGGCAGTGTTTTCCTACCGAGAAACCTGAGCGTGTGTATACTTACCTGTCTCCATGGAAACCCGCGCATGCTCGAAATGACTTTGACGCATGCGCGGTAGCTTCCAAGGCATAGGTAGGGTAAAGCAAGATGGCGGCGACGGCATTGAAAGTGACGGGCGCATGCTCGTCATAGTTGATGAGGTCACCGGTGGTTCTTTTGAATCGTACGTGTGTACACTCGGCCGGCAAGAAAATCTTGCCAGGAATCTCGTCAGGAAAAACAACATTTTTACAGGACTTTACAGGACTTAATACTGATAAATCTGAACATTTTTTAAAAGACAGTGGTTCTTCTGGAGCAAAAAAGGTAAACTTGCTGCTAACCTTAAGATAATGGCCTTGTTGTATTTTTTGGGTTACCTTGTTTTTCTTAGATTATTTTCTTTTCTTTTTGTTGTATAATTCAAGTGTTCTGAAGGTAATCATTATCATAAAGTTTGCAATTAAAGGTGATTCAGTTTTCCTTCTGCTAGTAAATCTAGGCGAGCTGAGATCACACTTGCATATAAAACAAAAATGATTTGCTTTATGGTTGAAATCCTCCACATTTTCCATGTTTTATTGAAGGCCCCGTGAAAGTTTTATATATTTCTGCACAGAAAAAAAAAAAATGAAGAAAATATGCAAAGATAACATGTTTATTTGCGAGCAGACTTTGATTGTATAATTGTATCATCACAAGTGTGTAGAATGAAGCAATACAAGGTCATACAAGCATAGTGTAATCACTTGTACATCTCATTCATCTCTTGTCTTGTGCCTCTTATTTCTGCATAATGTGCTCCTGTATTATAAGCAAAATTCATCTTGGCCCAGTTCAGTTCACTCATATGCATAAAAGCAAAAATATTGCTCAATTTTCTAGCAGATCCTGTCATTCAAATGCTTGCCTTCTGAGTACAGAATAATCAATGCAATGAGCTGTACACAAGCACTAAAGCATACAGAGGGCTTGGTTCCAAATCACAGATCTGTTGTATTTTTCCATTGTTTTGAAAAAGAGTTCTCTATCTCTACGTAAGTGTAACATTGCTGAACATTACAACATTGTTACTTAGCTTTATACATTTAACTTAAAGGGTTTGTAAAGGATTTTTTTTTTATCTTAATAGCTTCCTTTACCTTAATGCAGTGCTGTTTTTATGTCCTCTTTGTTTGTTTTTGCTCTCAAGTTGCTGTAATTCTTCTTTGATCTCCACACTTCCTGGTTGTCTGTTTCCTGATGACCACAGTACTGGGAGCTTTCTCTCTGTGGTCACTAATCAAGGAAGTGTGATTACTGTGGGCCAGATCCACAAAGGAATTATGCTGGTGTATCTATAGATATACGGGCGTAATTCGAATTTCCCGCCGGCGTGTCATTGTTTTTTTTTATATCCAGAAAACAAGATACGCCGGACTTACGCTAAGATACGACTTGCGTAAGTTTCTTACACCGTCGTATCTTAGATGCATATTTACGCTGGACGCTAGGGGAGCGTATGTGTTAAATATGCAAATGAGGTAGATACGGCGATCCACGAACGTACGTACGCCCGGCACAGTGTGTTTACGTTGTTTGCGTAAGCGTCTGTACGATGCCAATGTTAAGTATGAACGTCGGGAATGCGTCGTATTGGATGTCGTTTACATCATTTGCGTAACTCGTTCGCGAATAAGGAATTGCGTATATTACGTACACGTCATTTTCATTGACTATTTTCGACATGATTTCACGCATGCACTAGGCTACGTCCACGGCCGGCGCATGCGCAGTGTAAAAAAAGCGTTGTTTGCGTCGGTCATTCATAATTATACTGAACCATGCCCCCCACTAGTTAATTTGAATTACACCCGCATACGCCGGCCCATTTACGCTACACCGCCGTAAGCTAAAAAGGAAATTCCATTGAGGATTCGTAATACGCCGCTGTGGCTTACAGCGGCGTAGTGTAAATGGGATACGCCACGCGGGCGTCCCATCTTTGTGGCTCTGGCCCTGTGTGTCTAAAACCCCACAGCAGAAATCAGTTTCGTTTTCCAAACCATCACTGCCCTGTATTATCTCTGTGGCTCTGTACAGCAGAGAAGCAGGAAACATGCAAAAACGAAACTAGAGGTACATTATATGATTTTTTTTTATCTATTGTTAATTGTTTTTAAAAGGAATCAGTTAACTATTATGTCTCTATACCCTGTAAACAGTAATTTCAGCAAAACAATTGTTTTCCTTTACAACTCCTTTAAGTGTCACTTTTAGTGCTTTTGAGATTTTGGAATAAGTGGAGGTTGCAGTTAAAGTAACCATGCTTTGGTTGCATTAAAAAAATAGCCTCTAAAAAGTGCCTGAAAACTGTCTCCTATTCAGTGCAATGAGTGCTTTCACACTCGGGCAGTGCTCTTGCGTTAGAAAAAGTCCTGCAAGCAGCATCTTTGGGGCAGTTTGGGAGTGCTATAAATAACACTCCCAAAATGCCCCTGCCCATTGAAATTAATGCATGTTAAAAGCATGTTAAAAGTGCCACAAAATGGGCCTTCTCCTGTTTTTTAAGGTCACGTGACAGCGTCCGAAAAGCGCTACAAAAGAGCTGCTAAAACACTGCTAAAGCACCACAAAAACGACCACTGTTTTAGCGGTGTTGCAGTGTGAAAGGAGTCTTACAAATGCTAATCAAAGCATTTCCTCAACCTCCTATGTCATACTGAAACTGACTACTATATGCAGGTAGTGAAGGTGCAGACACTTGCTTAATTAGGTGCAGCCTTCCACTACTATTTGAAGGAGAACAGCCCCCTCCTATGTTATCCAATCTTATCCTCATTTTATTGGCATACACCATGCAATATTTGCGCAGCAAGAATGATAAGATGTCATATGACGAACTCCCAGAACATGAGCGGTCCCGCCCAGTCGGCATTGTACAATTTGATTGGCGGGAACCGGTTGAAGCAGGTTCAAACCCTAAATAAATGACATTTAGGGGGGGATTTACTAAAACAGGAGCACACAGAATCTGAAGCAGATGTACAATAACCAATAAGCTTCTAGGTTTTATTGTCAAAACTTAATTGAACAGGCTGAAGTTAGAAGCTGATTGGTTACTATGCCAGCTGCACCAAATCCTATGTGTTCCAGCTTTAGTAAATCGCCCATTAGTTTTCTACAGCGCTGTGTTTCATAAGGCAACAAGTGCTTTATACTTTGGAACGAAGGAGCTGGCTATATATATATATATATATATATATATATATATATATATATATTGTGACAAGAAGTCAGGTAAATCTGTGTGTGTTGTCCCATATGGAAGATACTTTTCTGCCTTGTGTAGACAATACACTAATTACTATTGGGCGTCGGCTGTAGAAATGGCCAGAGAGGTTTGGGGAGTTAGAAGCCTTCAGCTGTTCAAAATGAAGCAATTAAAGCCCCTATAAATATAGCCTAAGGATAACGGTTGATTGCTGGATCCTGGGGCTTTGTGAAGTGAAGGAGCAGTCAGAAGCACTTCTGAAGAGGTGAGGTGCTGATGGATATTTCTGTGTGAGAAATATCAAAGAGACTTTTTTGTTGTTTTCTGTTGTAGGACCAGCAGTGTCTGCCCAGCAGTAGGCTGTGCCAGACTCAATAGGTAGGTTCCTGTGTTGGGAAGGTAGACGCCCCAAGTGGCAAGGGTTTATTTTATGTTTTGTTTTGTTCATGCTGTTTTGATGCTTGCACGTGTATCCCGCAAGATGGAAAAATAAACCATATCATTTGTTTTCAGTCATCCTCAAGTGCCTTTTTGTACAGTTCAGCGTGTAGTGAACCCATAGAGGGGGTCACACACACCCGCTACCGAGTTAATCACTCGATAGATAGATAGATAGATAGATAGATAGATAGTGTCAAAGTGTATCTGCCATATAAAATCTTGAGGTTCTTGTGCTACGTACACACGATCATTTTTCGGCTTGTAAAAAACAACGTTTTTCAGCCTCTAGAAAAAACACTGCAAAGCGCGGTGACGTACAACACATACGACAACGCTATAAAGGGGAAGTTCCATGCGTATGACGCCACCCTTGGGGCTGATTTTGTGTTTGTAAAAGACGATTCGCGCTTTTCTGTCTGTTACAGCGTGATGAATGTGCTTACTCCATTACGAACGGTAGTTTTACCAGAACGAGCGCTCCCGTCTCATAACTTGGTTCTGAGTATGCGTGGGTTTTTCACGTTGTTAAAGCCCACACACGATCATTTTTTACAACCTAAAAAACAACATTGTTTAAAACATTGTTAAAAAATAGAGCATGTTCGATTTTTTTTTTTTTTTTTTCCGTTTTTCTGAACCCGAAAAATGCTGTGAAGCCCACACACGATGATTTTAAATGACATGAAAAATTATCGTGTATACGCGGCATCAAGGTAAATGGGTGGCAGTGAGAGGTCTGAAGTCAGCAAGGGGTTAAGCACTGACCACACCTTGCTCCCCACCTGGGGTATAATTGGTCTTCTTTGGGTTAATCAGTAGGATGCTGAGAAAGGAGACAAGCAGGCTGTGAGGGAACATGCCTGCAGGACTGGAGCTGACTCAGTGAGGTCTATTTTATTAGCCAGGAAGCTTACCATTTTAGGTAGACTTTTTTTTGCTTTGGGAAGGTTTACTACCCCTGCATGGGAATCATTTTGTTTTGTACATGCTGACAAATAAACATGGGCAGGAAGCCCTTAACCTTACAAGTGGGTTGGATTACCTATCTGAGAACTCTCCACTTGAAGCTGAGCCCCACAATGTATACAGTATATAAAGAACATGTAAAATAAAAAAAGACAAAAAGGTAGCGGATGTACAGGGATTTGTATTTATTACTAAATGTTCTGAGACCAACACAATGTAAAACAATATTTAAAAGGCAAACTGCTACTAAGTTTACAAATATGTAACAAAATGTATTATGACTTTTTAAAACAACTAAATTTAGAGCTGCCTATAAAATAAATGATATAAAAAAATTAAGGTAAGTGTGTTTTCTGTGAGTGCATATGTTAAGCTATTATTAATGTAATATACAAGGAATTTTAATATGACATTTACATTTTTACTAGTATGTTTCTTCCAAATAGTTTTTTTTTTTTTTTGTATCAATTATAGAAACTGAGACGTGAACTACTACAGGGAGCTCTGGGTGGGTGTAATCACTATAACCACTGAGAAAAAACACATACAGGGTGCATTGTGTTGGTTAATAATTGTATATTTAATATGTACCTATAACACCAATGAAGAAATTGGAGAAAAGGAGACCAGTCCCCAACAGGTCACCTATACACAGGAAGTGATGGACTAGCTTGGTATGGTTTGAAAAAAATACACAAAGTGATTATAAAAAATGATAACACCAATGAGACATTGTATATTTACAAAGTGCTGCAGGTTTTTTTTTTTTTTTAACCACTTAAGCCCGGACCATTATGCAGGTTAAGGACCGTGCCCTTTTTTGCGATTTGGCACTGCGTCGCTTTAACGGACAATTGCACGGTCGTGCGTGCGACGTGGCTCCCAAACAAAATTGGCATCTTTTTTTTCTTACAAATAGAGCTTTCTTTGGTGGTAGTTGATCACCTCTGCGTTTTTTATTTTTTGCGCTATAAACAAAAATAGAGCGTCAATTTTGAAAAAAAATCAATATTTTTTACTTTTTGCTATAATATACCCCAAAAGTATATATAATCGCAATACGAGTTTATTGATTGGTTTGCGCAAAATTTATAGCGTTTACAAAATAGGGGATAGTTTTATTTCATTTTTATTAATATTTTTTTTTTTAACTACTAATGGTGGCGATCAGCTTTTTTTTTTCATGACTGCGACATTATGGTGGACACATCGGACAATTTTGACACATTTTTGGGACCATTTTGGGTCATTTTCACAGCAAAAAGTACTATAAAAATGCACCGTTTCCTGTGAAAATGACAATTGCAGCTTAGGTAACCACCAGGGGGCATTGTAGGGGTTAAGCGTGACCTCATATGTGTTTCTAACTGTAGGGGGGCGGGGCTGGATGTGTGACATCATTGCTCGTCTTATCCTATTTCAGGGAACAGACGATCAATGGCACTGCCACAGTGAAGAACAGGAAATATGTGTTTACACACGCCTCTCCCCGTTCTTCAGCTCCGGTGACTGATCGTGGGACACGCCGGCGCGGTCACGGAGCTTAGGACTGGGTCGCGAGCGTGCGGCCGGCGGCGTGCTCGCAACCCTATATCGGCGTAAAGAGGTCCTTAAGTGGTTAAGGTCCCCTTCATTTGTAGAGATCTAATGACATACTGTAATAATAGTGAGTGGTGGATGATTATTTCAGTCCATATTCAAGGTATCTTTTTTGGGTCCAATTAACCCTTAATGTGGTGGTAGGGTGCTTGAATGGTAAAAGGTTATTCAAAGTAATTCAGATAGCTGTGTCAGCCAAGTTATAATCATATTTCCCAAGCAAAACAGTCACTTAAGGTCCACTCAGTATTGGTCCCTATATGTTTTAAAAGAGTAAATGTATATAGGATACATATACATATAATGAGCATTACTAGGGACGAACTACCGCTTCAATCAAAACCTAGGTTCCCTTCAGGTTTAGATATGGACACCATACAAAAAAAATGTCATGTGATCCCACAATATTCATACCAAGCCATTTGGGTCTGCGTCACTTTAACGGACGAATGCAAGAAAACAAAAAACAAAACAAAATGAGATAAAACGCATGAAGTAAGTCCCCCCCAAAATTCCCATCAGACCGTGATCTGAACACGTTTCCTGGCTGGAAAGAAAAGTGGGAGGGGAATGTGTACATTCCCCTCTCTTGTACTATATCGGACCACATGTCCTCAACATAGAGGGACCTCCCTTGCAAAGCACTTTGTCCCCATTTTAATGAGGACCTCTACCCAATAGCTGTGGAGATCTGCACTGCAGTAGGGATGAGCTTCGCGTTCGATGCGAACACATGTTCGCATCGAACATCGGCCGTTCGATTGTTCGTCGAAAACGAACAAATCGGGTCGTTCGCGCCAAAATTCGCATGACGCGCAACGGCCCATAATTCACTGCGGCGTTGCGCGCTGATGATTGGCCAAGCATGCACCATGACCCCGCATGCTTGGCCAATCACAGCGCCCAAAAAACGAAGAGATCTAATTGGCCGAAGCCAGGGGGCTTTGGCCAATTAGGGCTCAGGGCTGTAGCACACGCCCCACACTATAAAAGGCCGCCTCCCGGGCGGCCTCTTGTAGTGTGTTCCGGCTTGCTTTGCAGTCAGACAGACAGAGAGAGAGAGAGAGAGATAGATAGATATTGAGAGACACAGTGGGCCAGATTCACAAAGCACTTACTCCGGAGTATCACGAGTTAGGCACACGTAAGTCTAAAAATGCACAAGCTTATCTATGTACCGTATCCCCAAAACGATATACGCCTGAAATCCACATTTTTTAGACAGACGTAATTTGGATAGACCGGCGCAGTGTGCGTGCAAAACTGCACTAGACTCACCATTGATTTGCTATGCAAATATGCAAATGAGGGAGATACGCCGATCCACAAAAGTAAGTTTGTGCGGTGCAGTCTACACAATGTGCTTATCAGCTGCACGGCCAGTCTAAAATTAGACCAAATAAAAGCAGGTTTAAAATTAGACAATCCGTCTACATGTCAGCAAAAGCAACACCATTAGGGACGAGTTGAGCAGCCACACTTGCAGGACATTAATCTGTATGCCAACATGCCAGGGGCATCCTTGCTCATAGCTATACTACTGACTTTAGATGAGCGCAGAAGGAGGAGGGCACGGAGGAGGGCATGGGAGAGGATCTTTGTCGGGTATATCCGTGGGGTGAGCCCAATGGTAATAGGCCCCCCTTTTGGCTGGAATTAGGGTGCAATTGGAGAGATACCCTGTGTTAATAGGAGGGTAGATGTTGGTTCCTCAGCTTCCACTAATTTCAGTGAAATTGAGTAAAGGTGGATTAATTAGGTCAGGAGCCTGTGCAGGCCAGCAGGCCCAAAGATTGCTAAAGTAAAATGATCCTATGCTGCTATAAGGATGCCAGTTGTGACCGATGCACCCTAAACCATATAAAACAAAGAAAAAAATGTGTCTCTAGAGTCTAATAGGTAGGAATCCCTACTAGTGTGGTTGATTACGCTAGTAATTCCAGCCAAAAGGGGGGCCTATTACCATTGGGCTCACCCCATGGATATACCCGACAAAGGTATTAATTTAGCACTGCCATTTCCCTTTCTACTATCCATATTTATATTAGCTCCCCACATAGAGGTCCTATTGGGAGGCAACAGCTACTTTATTCACCATAGCGCGAACTCCCCTGTTCTTACACAGGAGAGGATCTGCCGACCGCCACTGGGCAAGGTACTGGCAACACTCCATTTCCTTGCCAGTGGCTCTTTTCACCCTAATGGGTAAATATATATTTTATATAAAAAAAATTCTGTTTAGTATATATTTTATAATAATTAATATAATAAATATATATTTTTATTTTTTTTAACGAATATAAATTTACTAATTTTAATATTATTATAATTATCTTATTTAATATTATATATATATATATATATATATATATATATATATATATATATATATATATATATATATATATCACACACCAACATGACACAAACCTCCAAACAGCAACAGACAACGGAATAAAAGCACCTTGCTTCAGGAAGGGAAAAAAATTGGATGTACTTTTGCAATGGAAGGGCATTTCTCTCGGTCTATTTAACCACTTGACCACTGGGCACTTAAACCCCCTTCCTAACCAGACCAATTTTCAGCTTTCGGTGCTCTCACAATTTGAATGACAATTACTCAGTCATACAACATTCTACCCATTTGAAATTTTTGTCCTTTTTTTCACACAAATAGAGCTTTCTTTTGGTGGTATTTGATCACTTCTGGGTTTTTTATTTTTTGCGCTATAAAAGAAAAACGACTGAAAATTCTGTAAAAAAAAAAAAAAAAAAAACTTGTTTCTGTCATATTAGTGGGTTATTTCTCACACACAGCATATGCATACCACAAATTACACCCCAAAACACATTCTGTTATTCCTCCCGAGTATGGCGATACCCCATGTGTGAGACTTTTACACAGCGTGGCCACATACAGAGGCCCAACATGCAGGAGCGCCATCAGGCGTTCTGGAACACCCAGGCCAATTCTGACATTTCTCTCCTACATGGAAAAATCATCATTTATTTGCTAGAAAATTACATAGAACCCCAAAACATTATATATGCTTTTTTAGCAAAGACCCTAGAGAATACAATGGCGGCCGTTACAACGTTTTATCTCGCACGGTATTTTCGCAGAAAATTATTGAACGCGTGTTTTTAAAAAAACTGTTTTGTGCTTAAAACAAAACAAAACAGTAAAGTTAGCCCAATTTTTTTTCATAATGTGAAAGATGAAGTTACGCCGAGTAAATAGATACCCAACATGTCACCCTTCAAAATTGCGCACACTCGTGGAATGGCGCCAAACCTCGCTACTTAAAAATCCCCATAGGCGGTATTGCAGAGTATCGCGCAGGGTATTGCAGAGTATTGGGGTATTGCATATGCAAAGGTATCAGTGCCGAGGAATTGGGGTATTGCAGAGGTATTGGGGTATTGCCGATTATTGGGGTAA